>CM035161.1:80332377-80677386 GCA_020205615.1 Panax quinquefolius
TGATGATAGTAATTTTAGACATTGTAAAATTACGTAAATGAATTTATGATTAACAACATTTTAGCATACATTCTTTTATTAATTACCAAAATAAATTAGGTCTTGTTTTAAATTGGTACCTCCCACTATTTTCTTCAAACTATATTACCCTCAATATATATAGTTAGGGTGAAATCTAATTAAAGATTTGCTAGTGAGAATAAGGATCCCATTTCAAATGTATATAGCCTTGTAGTGACACAACAAACTATATATAAATAAATAGGTAGACAACTCTTGTCAATTACATCAACTATGCGACTCCTTGTATTTTGCCCCTTAGATTATTTTTGATCAGTGGTGGCACATCCAAGATCGAAAATTATCGAAGTTAAGTCAATCTAGCACTCCATATATTCAAAAGAAAATATTATCCTTGTGGTGACCACAACAAAACAATCTTTGTTCAATTTTCTTTATAAGCATCATTGTGATAAATTAACATCTTAAATACTTAATACTTGCCTTGTGGTGACACAACAAACTCATATTAAATATTTAATACTCTATTAATTGTATCAAGCTAGAAAGCGACGTTCGATATTCCAAATATCTTTGAATGCTTAGGACTTAATATAAAATATTTGAGGGTTTGTTATTAATTTGTCTCATCTTGTTTAGCAGCATGCACATATATATATATAAAATACGCGTCATATTAATGAACATGTGTGAAGCGTGTTTGCATAATATATAATATATATAGTATAAGCGTACACGTATAGAATACTATATTCTACCGAATTAATTATGGACTTTTATTCTAGTTTGGTTCACTAGAGCCACCAAGTGAACCAAAAGGTGAAAACCCAGAGGTGCAAGAATTAATATTTAAATATAACTATTACATTTAAACTCGGGCTCCATTACTGACGGGTCTTCAAGACTCCTTGTTCCTTGATCTCCAATTCTTCAAAATTAATTCTAACTATTCCTATTACATAACTATTTCAAAATAAATAGAAACCTTAATCGGTCGATCGAGGGAAGTACATAGGAGGAATTAGAATTTACATTAAGAAAAATTAGAAAGGCAAAGTGGCGAGACCCCATTTAATAAAACTCATACATTCAAGCATCCAACTACTGATAAAATCGATCACATTGGTCGATAATCCATAATCAATCTCATTTATTATCATACACATCTATATATGCATCAATAAATAACATTCATCTCATGAATAATAAATATTTAATATATATATATATATATATATATATATTGATATCATTTAATGGGCAAATTTAATTAGTATAAAATCTAATTTTGAATTAAAATAAACTCATTTATTTTAATCCAAATTTAAATCAAAATAAAACTATTTTATTTTAATTTATCCAATTTTGAATAAAATAAACTATTTTATTTTAATCAAAATCTTTAATCAAAATAAACTCCTTTATTTTAATTAATTATGGAATCAATTCCATGAAGAAAAAAACTCCTTTCTAAAAAGGAAACACGGATTCTCTTTCCTATTCAAAAATAAACTCTTTTATTTTGAATAATATGAAATCTTATTTCATATCTAAATAAACTCCTTTATTTAAGGAAATTAGGATTTCTTTCCCTATTCACTGAAATAAACTCTTTTATTTTGAATAATATGAAATCTTATTTCATATCTAAATAAACTCTTTAATTTTAAAATTAAAATAAACCTTTTATTTTTAAGATTAAAATAAACTTTTTATTTTAAGATTAAAATAAACTTTTATTTTAATTATAAAATTATTAAGAATATTTATATATATATATATATATATATATAATACATCATATATATCATATTAAGTATATATTATATGTATAATAAGAAAACAAGAATGTGAAACTTTATTAATCCACGTAACTTACCAATCATATATATAATATATAATCCAGAAATAATGTTAACATATTGATTTCGCATAAGCAAAGCAAGTCCGGGTAATAAAAGAGAACATGATCCTTATACATATTAAGCATATATTACGTTAATCACGAAATCGTGAATCACGTGGATAACATTTTCAAAAAAAATCGAACTACGGAAAAAAAAATATTTGGCCTTTTTTTGTTTTTTAAACATTTTATACAATAAATTATGCCCAATTAAATTATTCTAAACACATATCAAATTAAAACAATTAATAATTCGCATAAAGGTTTGGCTCACGATGCCTATTATTAGGTTTGTAATATTAAGAAAGCATGATCAAATTGCCGAAAAAGTGCAAGCGATGTAAAATCGAGTTTGAATTTTTACAAACCATATACCGGATCATCCTTTATGCATAATTATTAATTAAGCGAAAAGATATGAATAGTAATCATACCCTTAAAGATCGAGCTTCCTCGGGTGCAAGTTCACCTCGATCCTTTTTCGTGTTCAACTTGAATCCATCGGGTTTGGTTCCTTCCTTTGATCGGCGTTAGCCACCCAGTGTTTGGCCTCTAGGGTGATCCACCAAGGAAGAAGAAGAATTCAAGAAGATGGGTATTTGGCAAAACTTTAGTTTTCTATCTCTCGTAGAAAAAGCGTACTCTCCCGATTATTAGAATTACATACATTTGTTAAAAAGTCAACAACTCCTCACCCATAAATAAGACTCCTCTTATTTATAGATGTAAGCAACCCTCCTTAACAATTAAGAAATTGAGTTTTATTTTAATTAATTAAGCTCCCTAATCTTATTAGGGATAATTAATTAAACTCTTTTAATTAATTTACCTCCCTAATCCTATTAGGATATTTGAGGGTATTTTATTAATTAATTCACAAACTCCTTTAGGAATTAAATAATAATAATAGTAATAATAATAATAAGACTCCTCTTATTAATTTATATTTAATATTTCTAAAATATTAAATAATAAATATTAAGCTATTTAATTTATTCTATCACCATATATTAAATTAAATATACTTAACTTATTATTACGATTATGTCATTAACTTCTTAAATAATTATTCTTCCTTTTATGAATTGTGACTCTTTAGGTTCTCCATATTAAACCGGTTGTAAATAAATTAATTAGAACAATTCTAATCTTATTTAAATAAATAAATTAAAATATTAATTTATTTAGATAAATAATATTTATTCTACAATAGGATAAGCCTCCCTAGCGATCAATGACTTTCGAGATAATATAGATTTCAACATTAATCATAAAAGAACCTTTGAGTAAATAGTTCTGCGACAATGATTCAATCCTTCCACCATACTGATGTCCCGATTAAATATAAGACATGGAATTCTTTGTCGAAGTCTTATTTTATTTAATTATATGTATTTTGATCCTTAAATGCACAACCCTAAATAATGCAAATTAGAAAACCCTTTCTAATTTCATTTTGTCTTAACCCAAGACTCTTGAGTTGTCATTTATCGAATCACATAGGACATTTCTCTTCTTTTACTAGAAGTGGTAGATTCTTTATTGATCATACATTATCTCCATGTACAACTTATTATACCCAAACATACCCTTTGATATACCCTAAGGGTCTTAAGGAATAAGTCAAAGTATAACTCATCATACACAAGATACTATGATGATCTCAAGTCAAGGATCACTTGTACTACTATCACTCTGAGGAATTCCTATGAGTAAGTAAAACTCCATTAGGTATTCCTTAGCGAGCCACGTTCGATTGAACTTATTCTCTAATAAGCATCTATATACTTGCTTTAGTGTCTCCACACAAATGATCGGGAGATCGATCATCCTCATCGATGAGCAAACAGCGTATGTACCAATCTATCCGGATTTACTAATCCCGATTTAGTAATCAACGATTGGGAACTATTTTAGTTTTAAGCTTTCTAAGAATTTAGATCTCATTAGAATGATCATCATCATTATTCAAAAAGCATTGCTTAAAACTATGGGTTTATCACATATTATAAAACAACATCATGTAGATAATTAAAAGCCTTTAATAAATTAATACTTTTTATTAATAAATGAATAAGATTGTTACAAAATATATGCTTTATCATCAAACATGATTGGCTTGTATGCATACTACTTTCAGTTGGTGTTGACAAAGCTACGCAATTTGATGCATATGACGGGATCTTTTGCTCCACCGTGCGGAATACTAGAAGCTGCTCAGCTCGGAACCTTCCATGTTTATAGCTCCATCAAAATACATTTTCCACGTACGGCATACATTGTATTGATGGTGTTGCTGCATTATCATTACCCCTTAATTGGGGAAGTATGTTTCCAAAGGTTTGAAATCCCCTGCGAGTGCGGCGGCTAGTTGATCTGCAATTCCTTGTCCTTTACTGGACTTTTGCGCCATGTAGACGATGTCAAATTGTTGTAGGATCTCTCGCCATCTGGAATGTCGACAATTGATATAGGTTTCTTGAACACGTACTTAAGAGGATCCACATGGAATATGAGATGGGTTGTATGACCATGGAGCTAATGTAGTAACCTCATGGAAGCCTATGCTAAAGCACAACAAGTCTTCTCAATCAGAGTGTACTTGTGTTCACTGCTACTAAATCTGTTACTGAGGTAGTAGATAGCTCTCCCTTGGCCTTTATCGTCTTTTTATCCCAGCATGCAGCCCATGGCATTGTCATTAATGGACAAGTACATGAATAGGGGAACATCATCCTTTGGTGGTACTAAGATAGGAGCGTTAACTAGCTGCTCTTTGATTATAAAGAAGGCTTTTTGACACTCATCGTTCCATCTCATGGAGGGGTTCTTCCTTAATAGCTTAAAGATAGGCTCAAAAGTTGTTGTAAGTTGAGAAATGAACCTGCTAATAAAGCTAATTCTTCCCAAAAATCCCCGTATTTCCTTCTCTGTCTGAGGAATGGGCATTTCCTTGATAGCCAGGATTTTGGTGGGATCCAGCTCAATCCCTTTGTGGCTGACTAGGAAACCTAGCAACTTGCCTGATTTAACACTAAAGGCGCACTTGGCTAGATTCAACTTCAAGTTGTACTTACGCAACCTATTAAAAATCTTTCTGAGATGGTCTAAGTGGTCTTCTTCCCTTCGGGATTTGACAATGATTTCATCCACGTAGATCTCTATCTCTTTGTGCATTAAGTCGTGAAAAAGAGCCATCATAGCTCACTGGTAGGTTGCTCCGGCATTAATGAGGCCGAATAACAACCGTCTATAGAAAAAGGTTCCCAAAGGTGTGATGAATGCAGTTTTCTCATGGTCTTCCTTAGCAACCATGAATTTATGATACCCCGCAAAGCAATCAGCAAATGAGTACATGTCATATTGAGCAGTATTTTCAATGAGAATGTGGATAAATGGCACGGAAAAGCTATCCTTAAGGCAAGCTTTATTCAGATCCTGATAATCCACGCAAACTCGCACCTTTCCTCCCGATTTAGGCATGGGGACTATGTTGGATAGCCATTCAGGGTATGTGGACACCATGATTATGCCAGCTTGAAATTATTTCACAATTTCTTCTTTAACCTTTAAACTCCACTCGGGTTTTAATCGCCTGAGCTTCTGTCTGACTGGCTTGAATCCCTCTTTATTGGGAAGGCGATGGATGATGATGTCCGTGGACAAACCCACCATGTCTTCGTGAGACCATGCAAACACATCCTAGAATTGGGTTAATAGTGCAACCATGTCATTCCTTTGGTTTGGAGTGAGGTCTGTACCAATCTGGATCAACCTAGGGCTTTCTAAGGTTCCGAGATTGAATGAGGTGGTTTTATCTAGATTCGGTTTGGGTTTGTCTTCGACCCATTCTTTGATCTCTAAGGTATCTCAATGTCCTCTTGTATTTCCATCAAGTCTCGAGTCCAACTTTCCATCAATTCTGATCCTTGTGGAGAAAAGGAACCTCATCGGCAAATCTACAGACACATCTAAATGCAGAGTCCTGAATCAAAATATGTTTTCACTTAATATATGAAACTGTTCAATCATACAAAATTGATAGCATGTACTGATAAAACAACTGCTAATACTATACGAAAAGTAAGCGATTAAAGCTATCTCTGAGGTAAAGGGTTTACGCCTTTTTACCCTTAGTGAAAAATCAAGAGAGTGTTGCTCCAATTGTCAAGGGTGAAGTCCCGTGGATGCAATTAGTAATGAAGTGGTCATCATCGTCCTCCTTTTCCAAAATGATGACCATAATGTCGGGACAATCATCATCTAGAGTGTATCTATTTGTGTGATTATCATGAAAAAGGATTCATAGATGAGGTAATCTCTTGGAGATGTCTTATTTACGTCTTCGTTCCTCTTCTTCCACATTGGGATCAGGAATCAGGACCTCTTTTACTTTAACCAGTATCGGTTTAGGGAATAGCTTAGCCATAACATGGGCTAGAACCTTTATCGGAGACTATATAGGCTCGGGATCGGTAGGTGGAGATAATCGTCGTATGGCTGAATTTGAAGGAATCTACTTATGCTTGTGAGGATTCTTGTGACTAGAGCTAGCATAATAGCCTAATCCAGTTGTCCCTGTTTGACTGGGAACTTGAATTGGGTGCTTAATACCCTGATGATCTTTACCCAACCCTTGTCCAGGTTGATGACCCAATGATATCATCTCTTGAGTGGCCAAAATTACCTCGTCAGAAATCTTGGGTGTGAGAGGTGGCGCCCCAATTGGATGGTAATGAGTGTTGCTCACCTCTAGGGCGTGGAAACTGACCGGTTCAACTTCTGAATTGAAGTTGATGAGTGGTATGTCACTTTGTTCAGGACATTCCAGCTCAGCATTAATAATGACTAGGCTATTGTTGATAATGTACTTGAATTGTTAATGAAGGGTGGATGGGACGGCTCCAGCCATATGAATCCACGGTCTTCCCAACAGCAGATTGTATCCTATAGTTATTCTAAGCACGTGAAAGGATACACTAAATATGTGTGGACCAATCACCACTGGCAGTTCAATCTCTCCAACGGCGTTTCGTCGGGACCCATCAAAAGCTTTGATAACCGTATGGCTGCTTTTGATCCTCTTGGGGTTGATATTCATCTTCTCCAAGGTAGCATAAGGACAGATATTCAAACATAAACCTCTATCGATCAAGACTCCTCCCACCATATATTCGGAGGATAAAAAAGCTATATACAACGGCTTGCAATGACCAGTCCCTTCAGCGGGTATGTTGTCATCAGTGAAAGATATCACATTGTTGTTAAAAATGTGATCAACCAGATGTTGGAATTTTTCCACATCCACTGATTTCGGTAAATGGGCTTCTTCCAAGACCCTTAGCAATATCTTCCTATGATCTTCAGAAGAGAAAACCAAGTCCAGTATAAAAATTTGTTGTGGAGTTTCTCTCAAGCTTAAAACCACCTTGGCTTCTTTATGGCTCATGGTACGAAGGAACTCTTTAATTTTCTCTATGGGAACTTTCCCATTTGATTTGATGGTAGACTTCATCACCCGATGGGGAAGATATAATGGATTCTCATTTGCCACTACAGTAGCTGTATGTGAGGTAGATCCTTTAGCCTGCCCATAATTACATGGGACTTTTTTCAAGCTGATAACAGGATATTGTGGCCTAAATGGCAAGAGAACTGGCTCTGGTGCAGCCACTTTCAAAGGATTGTCAGTACCTTTGAGTTGAATTGCTTGTATTATGAGTGGTCTGGCAGCCAAATCATCCTCAGCGGATATAACTGTTACGTCGTCCTTCTATTTTGTCAGATATGTGTTCCCACTCTCGAGTAATAAATTTTCATCATCTACCATTTGCAGGACACCGCTATCAATTAAATTCTGAATAAGGTGGAAGAGTGCCCAGCATTCTTCTGTGTTGTGACCGCAAGAGTGGGAGTGATACTAGCATACTCCATTGGAATTGAACCATCTGGAACGGTGATTGATTGGAGGTAGAAGGGATGTAATTCTTCCTTCATTGATCAGCATCTAAAATATCTCTTCCATAGGTTGGACAAGGTATGTAAATTCCTTTTTATTGGCAAAATCACGACGGGCTTTGGCACTTGCTCTTTTTGCAACTTTATCCTCTAGTGTTTCACTTTCTGAAGGTGATGATGGAGTATTCATAACAAAAGGAAGGAGACTAGCATGCTCCTGACTGACTAATTGGCGTGTGACTTGATGCTGATGGATCACCAGTTCTGTCAATTAATCTATTAGCTTACAAAGAGCCTTAATATTTTGTTCCATCATGAAATGGAACTGTGCGTAATCCCATGTGTCAGCACCATCCTTGCTAGTTTGGGAAGATTCAACAACGTAATTGGAACTCTGTCCACTGCTCCAATTAATCATATTGACCTCTTCTTTGTGTTGAGGAAGAGGTTTGTCTTGTACATGTGGTTGGTCGGGTTTAGTCACCACAATCTCCCCATTGTCGATTAAGTCCTTGATCTTGTGTTTCAAGGCCCAGTAATCCTGAGTGTCATGTCCCGGTGCCCCGGCATGATAAGCACACTTCCGTGTAGTATTGTAACCCTTCCCATTCGGGTTGGTGGTGGAAGAAGATGTGTAATTTTCTTACGAAGTAGTCAAAAGATTGAGAACATTTTCGAGTTGAATCCCTAGGGGTGTGAACGCTTGATTGCATCGGACTTTCCACCCTTTAGCAATGTGGGGTTGGAAGATCGTGTCTTTGGAAAAGAGGAGTAGTTCCTTCTCCCGGATAGGCATATTCGATTGCCTTTTCGACCTTGTAGTATCAAGGAAACATCTTCTCTTTTTTTTATGGACCCCGAGGGTTGTTTCCATAAGTTCGGATTGGATGTGCTTTCAATATGACTTAAAGGCTGCTAGGTCTTAAATTTTTCTTGACTTCAATCCCATCTCACCATCTCTCATGTTTGATCATTTCAGAAAATTGTTTACCAATGCCATCTAAGACTCTCTTATAGAAAGGAGCTTCTTATATGTCTATGAAAGTCATAACCATTTCTGACTCTGTCTTAGAGGGAATAACTTGAGCAGCAAGGTGCCTCCACGTTTGAGCATATTCTCTAAATGACTCATTAGACTGTTTCTTGACCTTGGTAATTTGGTACCGGTCAGGAGCCATTTGAGACTGGAAGCTGTACTGAGTGAGGAAGGCATGAGCTAACTCTTCCCAGCTATGTATTTTAGAATTGTCTAATCTGGTATACCATGATCGGGCTTCTCCAATTAGATTCTTTTGGAATAGCTGCATTCTGAGCTTCTCATCCTCGGCATAAGATCCGAGTTCTCCAATGAATACCTTCAAATATGTGTAAGGATCTCCCAACCCATCATACTTTTCAAAGTCAGGAGTCTTGAACTTCTCTTGATAATGAACACCAGGGAATATACAAAGATCAGCATAGGAAACACTCCCGTGTGCACCAATCCCTTTTATAGACCGAATGGTCTCTTCCACTTGAAGGACTTTTTTCCTGATATCACCGGTGTCTGGATCTTCCTTGAGATGGGTGTTTTTAGGAATTTTGTTGGTCGTATCCAACTGAAGTTTTGGAATTATTTTATCTGAACCTTATGTTCCTCCTTGTGCAGAGGATTCTGTATGTATGGGTATTCGTGAACCCTGAGTAGACTGGTGTAGTTCTTTAAGCGAATAAATACCAAATCGTAATTTGTTTTCTTAATCCCGTCAAACTCTTCCAGAGAGGCAGAGGCGAGGATTAGACTAGTCGAGATGAAGACATAATTGGATGTAGGCTCGTGACCTTTTTAGACTTTGAAGCAGGTAACAGCCCAATTGTTTCCCTACAAGAACTTATGTAGTTTAGTCTTAGGGAATGTATAAAATGTTTACATGCTATCATAAATGTCCATTTTAGGAATATTATATCGTAAAATGGGTGTCATTTGATAGCATGTCAAGCCTTATATATGTATGTACACATATTCTTCATATTTTCCAATACATAAAGATTAACATGGAATGAAATTACAAGTAATTGTCTTTACAAGTAAATGAAAATGGAAAGCATGAAGAGACTTCCCTCGCGTTTGGTTTATCGAGGTGACTTATCTTAGGTTACCCTCGTGACTTTTTTGGCATAAAGGTTCCCGGATCATCGTAATTTACTTGACGGGAAGTTAATCCGATCTTTCAATTTGGAGCAAATCTGGGTGGTGGTGCCTTTTACGAGCCTCGTTGAAATTAGTCTCCCTACGAGTCCGAAGAATCAAACACCGATGGGATAGCCTCTTGGTGGAGGAACCACACAACATACATTCACATGCAACGTGTCTCACCATTATGGGAATGATGACACGTATGAAGCACTAATATCACGAGATAGATATATTGCGAAGGTAAAGTAAGTAAAATGTATTCGTACACATTCATCAAAAAAGTAAATGCAACATCAACACACAAGCATGTAACAGTTTTGAAAAGCTTGTAGTAGCGGCTTAAGTCCTCTTACTGGAGTCCCCAGCAGAGTCGCCACTTGTCGACGTCGGGATTTTTATTGTCCCTCTTCTGTTCTTGTTCTTTGGTGTTCTCAAGTTAGGTGAGATTTGTTTGAAAAAACTAGTGAGAAAGGTCCAACATGTGTAATGTCGACGATTTGACTTTAAGAGTCACCAGATAGTTTTTAAATGGTTGTACCAACACAATCGAGAAAAGGTTTGCACATTGACCCAGTGATGTGACACTGCTAAACGAGTCTGTGAAACCAAGATTCATTAGGGTCCGTGGACTTGCTTATGAGGAGGGAAGGTGTTAGGCACCCCGACATCCATGTTATCACTAAGCACGCCACTTTTCAATTAAAGCTGTTATATGAATGTGTGTGTGTGTGGGTCAATATGCGATTATTTGGAAGTAGTGTTATGCCTCGTTCGCACCTATATACACAGGATTTGAATTTATATAAAAATTCAGTTTTAAACAAGATATAGCAATGAGGTTTAATAAAATAGGTTTTTCAAACCCTTTGTATACTTCCATTTTATTATTAAATGTTCAGCTTAATTTCTTTTATTTTCGGGATGCGAAACATATTCGAGAAAATAATATATAGCAGTGCCGAACTCCTCATGGGCATGAAAGCCATCTAAGGAAATTCAAACACCGTGAATAATTTAAAAGCGGGTTACAGCTGAAAATGCCCATCATAGGAACCGAATCTAGATTCAGTAGACTGAATCTGTAATCACATGATTCCTAGGCTCACATGATGACGCAATTTATATGAAAGTAGTAAGCAGTTATATATATATAAAAGTTGTAAATATATATATATATATATATATATAGGCATGATCAACCACCATGAACCACCTACATGGGGGACCAGAAATGTAAATATATAAAAGTGGTAAATATATATAGAGAGACATGATTAACCACCACGAAGCACCTCCATGGGGGATCGGAAATGTAAATAAAGCAATAAAGACGATCAACCACCACAAAGTAAACTCCAGGCGGGACGAAATGTAAATAAAGCAGTAAAAGGCCACGAAGTAAACTCCAGGCCTGAGAGAAATGTATATATATATATATATGTAAGCGGTAAACGCATAGGATATATACTGATCCCGGCTCGATTTATTATTTCAAATGATTTATATATATATATATATATATATATATATATATATATATATATATATATATATATATATAAGTTAATAAATGCTCCGGACGTGAGTCTAAGCTCAATCGAGGCATAACTCGATAATGTTATTCCATATATATAAATATATATATATAAGTATATATACAGATAAAAATGAAAGCCATAGACCGAAGTCCGGGCATAAACGCACGCAACACGACTCTCAATGTGTAGAAAAGTGTGTGCAAAGATGAAGAGAAAGGCTTTAAAGTGTGTAAGAAGGCTTACAGTGGACTGCCAAAGATGACTTCTATAGCTTTAAACAGATGAACACTCGGCTCCTGTCCGTAAAAATATGACTAAATATAAGCTCACAAGTGTTTAAAATGAGAAAGCACTCAATTTAGGGTGTGTACAGAGCAAATTGGATAGGGCTTCCTCGCCATTTTCTCATGAAATATGGCCACCCCAAGCCCTCTATTTGTAGAAGGGGGATCTGCAGGTACACCTGTGGCAGCCGCAGATGTACCTGTGGCTGCCTCGGGCCCTGTGGGTCTGGTCGTCTCAAAGTACGTTCACGCGTGCAACGTGATGTCCGCTCGAACTTACAGAACTTCAATCCGAGCCTCCGATTGAGGTGTATAAGACCTTTTACGGAGTGCTATTGTCGAGAGATACACAAATGACATGGGTTTGGAGGTTGTCAGAAGTCAGGAAGATGGGACCATGCCCTTGGTCTTCAAGCTTCAAATTCCATCCAGTGTGCTGTCATGTCTACTTGTGTAGTAGTCACTCAGGATTGCAGCTATTTGGCTCTTGTGGGACATTGATGTGTAGAATATAGATTGAGTTGTTGTTGAGATGGCACAATGCGGGATCGAGGTGGCAAAATGATGATTTTTCCCCTCACCGGGGTTATCTCCGGTTTGGGCTAATAAAGTAGTCATTACTCAGGGTTATCTCTAAGATTGGGCTGCTGCAAGTACTAGACATCCTCAAGGTTGTCTCTAAGGCGTGCCTGACCTCCTGGATTATCTCCGAGTTTGGAGCTAAGTGCCTCGGTGTGACTCCCGAGGTTGAAGCTGACTGCATAGGTTGAAATGAGCATCTCTAGGGTTATCTCTGGAACTGCAACTACACTCCTTGGGGTTATCTCCAAGGTTGACATTGTCTTTCCTGGTGTTATTTTCGAGACTGAGACTGAGTATCTCGGGGTTATCTCCAAGATGAAACGGCCTTCTCCGGTGTGATTTCTGGTATTGGAACTACATGCATCGGGGTTATCTCCGAGGTTGAACTGACACTTTCGGTGTTATTTTTGAGAATGAGTTGAGCTGTGCTTTAGGGTTATCTCTGAAAGATGATTTTGTACTCCTGCAATGTTAGTAACAGGTATGCAGAAAATTTTGAGTGTCTACAAGTGGCAACGTATAGAAGAGGAATGTTTTTAACTATGGGAATACCCTGGAAGTGAAACAAGGAGATCCTAAGAAGAGGATGGAGGCATGTAAGAACTATGGGAAGACTCATTTAGGAGTCTATCTCAAGGGTAAAGCCGTGTGTTAAAACTATGGACAAGAAGGGCACATTTCCATATCTGATTTATTACTAATGAAGGTTATTGATAAATTAATTATCTTAGTCATAATATTATTTACTGGGCTATTTGTGCTCACCCTTTTGCTTCAAAATTCCTTACAGGTATTAAAAATGTAGCTGGGTCGAGCGAGGATAACAGGGAATAGTATGATGGTCCAAGACTGTGAAAGTTTCTCAATAGATTATAAAACTGCATGACATGCAATATATAATTGTATTGAGGACCTAAGATCGGTGTGTCATATATTATACGTTACTTAATAATTGATTTTGGTGAACAACAATAGGGTGATGAGACCCCAACTTTGGAAGTGTAAAAAATGCACTCCATTAGAATGCAGAGGACAAAAATCTTCTTGTGCCCCTTTGGAGACTTAAAATCTTTGTTGTTATACTTTATATGGCATTTTAATAATTTGAGTATGAATATTGTCGTATTATATACGTAACAATATTGGTATTAAAACTCACAGCTTTTATGTTGTCGTATTTTGCACGACAGTTCAATAGTTGTATAAATGAAGTTTGTATTTGAATTTTGTACCGTGTATCTGGCGACTCAAGATGGGTTATGTGGACCTATTTTGGGGGCGTCACAAATGGTATCAAAGCTTAGGAATATGGTCTCTGGCGGAGGTCCGGGATTAGAACTAGGAGGGGAGAGACGAGTAATATCCTTCGCTAGTGTGTGTCTTACCTAAGCTGAATTTTCTTACTTAAGTTAACAAATTGTGATATGTCAATTTACCTTTGTTTTGAAGCTGTATTCTGGAATGATATCTGAAATCCAAGAGATGAGCAATGGGGAAATCATGATACAGAGAAAATAATCGGGAAGGTACAATACGAAATAAAAGCAAGGTATTCTCATCTCTTTGAACTACCAGGTACGTAAATTTCGAGGATGAAATTTTATAAGGAGGGGAGATTGTAAGACCCTGAATTTTATGAAATGAAAGTATTCAATTTTTTTATAATTATTATTCTATCATGCAGATGTGAGTTATCTCAATTTCGGTTTTATTATTATTATAATAGTAATAAAAGCGAGAAAACATTTTATAAATAGAATATATTATATTTTAATATATTGCATAGTACTGCATAGTATTTGTATAGTACTACATATTGTTTGCATAGTACTACATAGTGTTACATAGTACTACATAGTTTTTGCATAGTACTGCATGGTATTGCATAAAAAATCTTGCATAGTTTTGCATAGTATTTGCATAATGCGAAGATAGTGCTTACATAGTAAAAACCAAAAAAATTGATTATGTGCCAAATTAAATGCGTGAAAAATTTCACATTTACGTGATTATTTTCTTAAATAGTATCCTGCCATTTTCCTATAAATAGGATGCTTAGTTTAGAAATGAAAATCATACCAGAATCAGAGAATTCTTCTTCTATTATATTGAACGTATTTTATTTGAGTTTAAGGAAGCTTTGACTGTAGAAAATAGTACAAGTTTTCTTCAAGAATATCCCCGCTATACCAGCCAGAAGTACTCTCTTTTTAAGGTAAGGGGTATTATTTATTTCATATTCGCTTACGATATTATTTTTCATATTCGTAAGGAATTTTATTTTCTTTCAATATTCGTAAGGAATCTTATTTTCGTTCAATATTCAGAAGGAATATTATCTTCGTTCAATATTCGTAAGGAATATTATTTTCGTTCAACAGTCATAAGGGATATTATTTTTGTTCAATATTCGTATGAAATAATATTTTCTTCCAAACTTTGTAGTATGTAAGTAATATTATTTTGTTTCATATTCCTAATTCTACACTTATTTTGATAAGTATTGCTTCTATACTCCTTGAAATTTGCGCTTCATCGAGTATCTTTTCACAAAAATATTTTTCTGGACATTCTTGTTAAATTTTAATCTTTTCATGCCAGAGTACTATTCATGGGTACTATTCATACATACGATACTATTCATACGTACGGCACTATTCATACATACGATACTATTCATACGTACAACACTATTCATAAAATACTATTCACGGGATACTATTCACCCGGGGTACTATTCACGACAAAAATTAATTTCTTTTCTGTCCAAATTATTTTTGATACAAGAATATTATTCTTGAATTTTACTCCACAAAATAGTATCATGTTGACAATTTGGACATTCTTAAACTCTGGATAAATTGGATTATAAATCTTTAAAATTAATCCTTGATCTCATTTAATTGAATGCTTATATCATTGTCATCATCCTCATGCTTATATTATAATGAAAGTCATCTTTGGCCCGTAGTGCATAGATGGATTATTGATTGGTATGATTATGACCTGGAATTATGTATCGATATAATCATGACCTGTAATGTTACAAATGATGTGGTAAAAGTCCTCATTGGCCCGTAGTGCATTGACGGACAGTTGTTTGGTATGATCATGACCACTGGTGATAATAACAAATATCTTTGGCCTGTAGTGCATTGATAATTCGTGGATGTGATAATAACGAATATCCTTGGCCCGTAGTGCATAGATAATTCGTGGATGTGATACTAACGAATATCCTTGGCCCATAGTGCATGGATAATTTGGTGATGTGGATTATTTATTTTATAGAAAAATGATGTGGTAAAAATCCTCTTTGGTTTACGTGCAAAGATGGACTAATGTTACAAACAAATGATGTGGTAAAAATCATCTTTGGCTTACGTGCAAAGATGGACTAATGTTACAGACAAATGATGTGGTAAAAATCCTCTTTGGCTTACCTGCAAAGATGGATTATTGATTATTGGTTTTACAGTTGTATATCTTTGGCTTACGTGCAAAGATGGGTTGTTGATTATTGGTTTCACAGTTGTATGTCTTTGGCTCGTAGTGTAAAGATGGATTGTTGATTTATCTGATTATAAATATTAATTGTGAATTTGACTATAATCTTTGGTGGTTCAGGTGAAAACAGGTGATGAGAGTTCTCTTTGTCGTGGGTACAACAAAGAACTGTTGATGAGTATTATAGGAATGAACTAAACGATGGAATTTTAATTTGGAGGAGATAGTAGACATTATGTAAGACCCCGAATTTTATGAAATAAAAGTATTCAATTTTTTTTATAATTATTATTCAGTAATTGGTTAAATTGATAAAAGGTTAAAGTTAAGGGTGATTGATGAGTGAGTTTTATACTCATAATTGAGTGCGTTTGAGCTTAATCGTTTGGTTGATTTTAAGTGTTTGTGTCTATTCATGCATGTTTTATGTTGTTTTGTAGGAATTGGGACAAAAGTTACTTGGCTCGATGTTCGGGGTGGCTAGATTCGCATTTTTGGCTTGCCATTTACACAATAGTCACTTCAGAGCAAATTTGAATATTTCTCCGGACCTTATTTCGAAACACTCAAAGAAAGAAAGTTGTAGATCTACGTCTCCTCTTTCCAGAACATCTTGAATCATCAAAATTAGAGTTCGGACGAAGACGTTATGGCCATTTTCCCAAAGGACGTCAGAGTAGAAAATTTCTAAAATGTTCCGGTTTGGGCGCCCATTTTAAAGTTTATGCTCATTGGGCGCTAGGAGTAGTGTGTTGTACCATGCCCAGTATTTCAAGGCTGGGAAGAGTTTGGTCAAGTTTGGACGCGCGTTTTGGGGCGAATTTTCACCTTTTTGGACTCAAATTGGATTGGGTTTGTTCCTAAGCTAAAAATTGGACTTGTAACCTATAAATACATGATGTAAGGCATAAAATAAAGGGAGATTACATAGATTAGACTAGATAAAACACTCCATTAGATTAGAATATAAACCCTAGTTCTTAATTAGCCATTGGAGATTGAAGCAAATTGAAGAACACCGAAGAAAGCAAAGAAGCGAGCAAAGAAAGCAAGAGAGGGAGCATCGATTTCTTGACAATGATTCTATTCTCTTCTCTTATCATACTTTTATCTTTTAATGTCTATTTAGTTGTGGATTCTTGGTTTTAATTCATTAATTATGGACTAACTCTTTTATTAAGATTTCAATTGAACCTTTTATGTCTATAAATTAGTTATTCAATGTATTCCAATTATTTGTGTCAAATTGAATTGTTTATCTTGTCTTGAGCATATTGATTAATTATCTGATCAGTAATTACCTTGTTACTCTAGAAGGAATTGAAAGAAGAATTCTAGGGTTAGAACTGGGCATGATAACATGTGACTTAGTTATTTGCATGACGGATAATTAGGTTTGTAACATTCCAGAATTTTTTTAACTGTTATATTAAATATTTATTGAATTATGTAAGTATTTAATGGATGTTTTCATTATTGAATAATAGTGGACTCAGAAAGGTTACGATGCGATTTGGGTGATAGTGGACAGATTGACAAAATCTGCACACTTTTTGCTAATAAAGGTTAGATTCAATCTTGATCAGCTGGCAAAGTTATATGTTAAAGAGATCATGTCAAGACATGGAGTTCCAGTGTCAATTGTGTCAGATAGAGATCTGAGGTTCACATCAAACTTCTGGAAGAGACTACAAGAATGTATGGGAACACAGTTGCGAATGAGTACGACATGTCATCCGTAAACAGATGGCCAAAGCGAACGAACGATTTAGACATTGGAAGATATGTTGAGAGCATACGTCATAGATTTTAAAGGAAGCTGGGATGAACAATTACCGTTGGTGGAATTTGCCTACAATAACAGTTACCACGCAAGCATCGGCATGCCGCCTTACGAAGCATTATCTACAGGAAGTGCGTAACTCCACTCTGTTGGGATGAAGTCGGTGGGCGTCAATTTGTTATGACCGAATCGGTACAACAAAGCGCCGAGGTTGTCAAACTCATCAGAACAAGATTGATAGCTGCTCAAGATAGACAAAAGAAATATGCTGATCAACACAGACAAGATCGTGCATTTGACGTAGGAAATTATGTTTTCCTAAAAGTTTCACCTTGGAAGGGAAAAATTCGATTTGGTAAAAAAGGGAAACTAAGCCCGAGGTTTATTGGACCCTTCGAAGTGCTGCAAAAAGTTGGAGAGGTGTCTTACGAGGTAGCTCTACCTCCAGAATTGCAAAACATTCATAATGTTTTTCACGTTTCGGTGTTACGACCATATAAGTCCGAGAAAGACTTGTCCTATGAAGAGGTTCCTATCCAGATAGTCGACAGGAAAGAACAAGTGCTCAGAAATAAAGTGATACCTTCTGTGAAGGTAATATGGAGGAACGACAATGTCGAGGAGGCTACGTGGGAACTCGGTTTGAAATGATGAAGAATTACCGAGTTATTTGTTTAATCATGTCTTGATTACGGGGATGTAATCTTTGTAAAGTAGGGGAGAATGTGACGAATGAGTTGTTTGAGTTGTGATTACGAGGATGAGAATCTTGTAAGAGAGGAATGATGTAACATTCGAGAATTTTTTAACTGTTATATTAAATATTTATTGAATTATTTAAGTATTTAATGGATATTTTCATTGTTGAATAATTGTTAATTATTTGTTAAATAAATAATTAAGGAAATTAATTATTATATGCTAATTTAATTTAATTATTAAGTTTAGAGTTTTGATTAATTGAATTATTATTCTTTTATTTGAATTTGTAATTAAAAGGATGTGTTAGTTGATTAAATAAAGTTATAATTATATAGAAAATTATAATTTTGTGGTATTGATTTATGTGTTAGAGTAATTAAATAAAAGTGTGACAAATAACCTTTTATAAAGGAGTTATTAAAATAACTTAAAGGAGTTTTAATTCAATTTTGCCAATCAAGGTCTAATGCCTATTAAGTCTTTAATCTAATTGTGTTTTACCAAACAAAGCATAAGGGTTAATTGATTATTTTTTTTAGTGGTTAGCCAAACAAGCCTATGGCTTTTTGTTTTCAAAATAAAAATAACTGATGTCAGTTAAGTTATTATTATATTACATAATTAATATATATTATATCTTATATGCGTTATATTCTAAGACGTAAGAATAGAGGAGAGAGGTAAGAGAGAAGAAAAGAAAAACTCAGAGGAAGAAGAAGAAGAGAAGAAGAAAAGTGAGAGAATCCTAGAGAATTGGGAGTGAAGAGGAGAAAGGCTTGACAATCAAAGAGATAGTATCATCATCTTCTTCAAGGTATCATCCTATTTTTTTTAGTTTTAAAAGTTTAGTTTTTTTTCTCTTCCCTAATTCTCTGTAAAATCCTTGTGTAAGGATAAATTATTTGTTATGTATGTGATTTTATATGATAATCTAGTGTTGTTAAACTATTTTCTTAAGCTATAATTGAGAATAGTCCATGAATTTATATTATGTATATGGTTATGAAGAAAAACTATTTTTACAAAGAGTTTTTGTGTATATATATATTGTTTGGTTTAAGGTAGAAATTAAGGGTTTATTTGTTGTTTAGTTGATAAATTGATTATTGAATGTGATAGAGTATGTATAAACTTTGAAAAAGTGTTTTGAATTAACTACTTTGGTTGAAAAACAAAATCACAGTGTTTATTTTCATCAAAAACATCAAAAAGTGAGTTTTTATCAAAAATAGTGAAATTGTATTTGTTAAATTCGTTGTTTAAACTGTTTTATGAGTAGAAACATGTTTACAATCTTTGAACTATGTTTATGTGAAGTCTCTATAGGAATTACATGCTAATTAGGCTGTCAGAAAGGAACTTTTAGGCCAAAATTGGCTTTTGTTCATACTGTCGTCAAAGTTGTCGATAAGAAGGCTGCGATTTAGTATATATAACGCTACCCAATGATTCAATTGTCACGTAAATGTTGTAGTCGTAAATCACACAATGCGTAGCTTTGTAGCTTAACTCTCGCGCCACAGCGCCATCACCGCGAGTTAGCAGAATGGTCTGACAGTGTACTTTTTGTACTCGAAATTTGAAAGAATTATTATGGAATAATAGTAGGACTGTAAAATATTAATTTCAATATTTCTATATTATGAATAAGTATGTTATCAACGATTAACTTGTGTTATAACTTGATTATGTGATTAAATAATCAAACCTACATGATGAATGTAGTTAGTTAAGTTTGTAAAGTGGTAGTAACTAATTATGTCATAATGACATATGTTTATAGGATATTATGATTTGAATTGTTCGGTTTAGCCCACGAGCAAGGCATGTTCTCTAATCTATTTTCTTATTGAAGCAATTATTGTTTCCAATTCGATTACCTTATAAATGATGCAAGTTTTTTAATCCATTAACTTGTTGAATCAATTATTGATTCCAATATAATAATGCAAGGTTTCTAAACTTTGATTTTTGATATTGAACAAGTTATTCTTGTATTTAACTTGTTGTTTAGCATGCCCAGATATATTTGAATATTTTTATCGTTCATATTATCATGCATGCTTAGTATTCAATTCTAAATAACCTTGACTTAATGTTGTTCAAGCAAGGTGTGTTATAGTTACTCAAGTTGTATGCTATTAGATTATTCCTAAAGTATGACTTTAATTTACCATGTTTATTCAATTACGATTATTCTATAGTATGACGTTATTTATTTTATTCAACTAATCCTTAGTTGATGTTCGTTGAATTCCAAATTACCTTGAAATGTTTCCAAACCAAACTCACTTTGGTGCGAACTTGTACTCTAAATACTGAGATGAAAAATCCTATTATTAGGGGTAACTTACGCGTAGCGTTAAATGTTTGTGCACAATACATGGTACAAAGGGCTGATCCCCCTAAGTACGAGGAGTCCTTATAGTCTTATGATTGTTAAAGTTGGAGTTAAAATATTACTCGCAACTGTGGACATAGTTCATGGTCTTATGACCCTCAGTTATGTTTATTCCATACTTTGGATTTCAGTTCCTGATTATCATTGTTAAAGTACTATCTAGTTTTGATGAGCCTATTCATTGGCAGTTATTATTGTTATTCTTCTGTTGATTCACTATTTTATCCAGTGAGCAATTGTTTTGCTTACTCTTGCATATTTATAAACTCGTTGCAGCTAAAGTGGAGAAGGTAGATGAACCTTCAACTAGCAAAGGAAAGGGAAAATTGTACAAGTGATGTTGATTTGTACTTTTATTATTGTGATGATCTTAGACTTCTTAATAATGGTGTTATGTAATAATTTTAATTCTGTATTTGAATGATTTTATTTAAAGGTTAGACAACCTGGGAGATTTGTATTATGTAACCCTTTAATGGGAAAGGTTTTCATTATTCAATTTGATTGTGATTGGGTAGTTAGATATGAACGTTTGATTAAGTGAACACCAACTCCTGTGGGAATGAAGTACCTGGGTTTGGGGGTGTCACAAGGTTCGTGAATTGAATGGAAATATCTATTCACCGCATGTAAAATACAAAAGAACTAAAAATAAACAACTGAACTCAACTACATGAATGCATATGCATGATCTACTTCCTAATATACCTACGAACCCAGTAATAAATCAGTATGATATATAGCAACAGGCCTCAAAGATACCATTGATACTCAAACAATATATCCAATAAAGTCAAAATCCATAACTCTAACCAATTAGTCAATCCAAACCAGTCATCACCCATGTTGTGTGTGTGTGTTTGTTAACCATTCTAACCAACCACAGTTCAAGATAATCACATAACAAACTTCTTAGAAGGAAAATTTCAATTCCAATTCAATTACTTTTGTGAACATGACAACTCCAGTTAAAAGTAAGAAATTACCAAGTCTAAGGGTAAATACAGGATTTATTTCTACTTTTATTCAATCACGAGGGTATTTTTGCTCTTTCTCATGTTTTATTCATTTTTTTTCTCATGGCTGTGCAATGTCTTATTCCCTTAGGCTTTTTAGTGCTACCTTAACGAGCTTTCGACCAAAGACTCCCAAGCCATTAAAACCTTAGGGCGCTAGGTGTAAAGACAATCCCCTCGGGCTTACTTACTCAAGTAACAAAGGCCACAAAACTAGACAAGCATGCCACGGTGTTTATTCTTTTTTTTCTGGATATTTTATTCTTTTTTTTTCTTTTCATCATTTCTTTTTTTCTTTTTTTTCTTTTTGTATATATATACCCCATAGATTCCCCCAAACTCAAGCTTTTACGTCATTCCAATCTTTACTGCCAGTTCACTAATTTCCTTAAACTTTAACCAAGATTTTCCCTCAGAAATAAATTATGAAATCCTTGAACCAAGTGGATTAAAACAGTTAAACTTTAAGTGTTAACCGGTTACATAAGTTTAAGACAGGCTCAGATTATCATCATGATTAATTAGAACTCATCATCAATTATCAACACTGTTCAAGTTAACATGCAAAACCAATCTTATCATAGGCCGAGCTAAGACCACACCAACCTATCGCACAGATTCATGCAAAAAAAATGCAATTATACTACATGAACACATACTAATGCAACACATATATGAATATGCAAATAACTACCATGTATTATATGCAACATAAAAAAAACACAATGCTAACACATAAAAAAAATGAACTACTATGCAGATAACTAATTATATGCTATACGACACTAAAATGCCCCCAAACTTAAACTAGACATTGTCCTCAATGGCTGAAATATAAAAAAGTAAAGCAGAAGACTTCCCTGAAAATATAGCAATCTTCATCCTTGTCCACTAAGTTTGGAGAATAGGCTAAGCACATGGAATAAATTGGGCATCTCACTTGAATTTGACTTGAATAACCTGTAAACCATGATAGAAACAATCTTATTAAATTCTAAATAAATGCAAATTCTAAACTACTAATATAAAACCTAATAAAAACAAAAAAATAAAAATTAAACTTGGGTTGCATCCCAATAAGCGCTTGTTTTATAGTCTCAGACTGACTTCTTCAATTCTCTATCCAATTCCCCTTCGAAAATTGAGGAATCCTCCATCCATTAGTAGCAATGTCTCTTTTGGGAGGTTCCCATTAGCAAAAGCCCTTGAATTAAAGTCACCTAGCATGCTCTTTGTAGATAGGTTCCCTATTAAGAACGTCCAACAACTAGGTATTTTCTCCATTATGTCTATGATCAGATTGGGGCATTGAAGCTTAATAAACATAATGGGATCTTCCTCTATCTTCTCCTTTTCATCCCACCGTGACTCCACAACTGTACTAGCTCTTATGTCACAAAGAGCTCTGCCGACGACATGACTGCCAATTGGGCATGGTTTTGCAAAACTACCCGAATTCTTGAACTTTGGTAGAGGAGGCACATAGGATACTAATGAAATCAGCTCATCTTCATTAAATCTTACAGTTAAATCTTCTTTGATCTCCTTTTCTTGGTTCCCAGTTGTTTCCTCTTTTTCAACATCTTGTGGCTCATCTTGACGTTTTTTGGTTTCCACAATTTCCTCTTTTTCCTTTGTTGTGTTGTCCCTTTTTTTAGTGTCCTTGAGAGTCTCTTGCAAATCCTTTCCACTGCGTAAAATCACAGCCTTGCAATGCTCATCTCTGCCCGGATTTATCTCTTTATCACTAGGGAGTGTTCCATGTGGACGGTTGTTCAACGCATGTCTTTATCTCGCCCCAATTGATTTTCCAGATTCTTTATCGACGCACCTTGGCTTTTCACATTCATATCTACTTGATTCAATAGCTTGTCTTGTTCCTCGTTATTTTTGTCAGTAGCCCTAATGAATTTTTCCAAGGCTTTCTCCCAACCTGATTTCTTCTCTGGTTGTTGTTGAGTCTGATTTTGAAATTCGAATGTGTTTTGTTGTCTAGGTGCCTGAGCTTGATTGTTACTCCATGAAAAATCTGGGTGATACCCCCAATCATGATGATAGTTGTTGGGATAGACATAATTATTATGGTAATCACCACCAAACTGTACCGGCTCGAAACTGGTGGTGCATTGATGAATCATATGATTTCCAGCACAATAATCACAAGTAACCGCCACACTTTGACGACGTTATTCTTCAAAAGCGTCTAACCTCCTCGAAAGTGTCTCAATCTGTGCTGACAATGCCGAAAGTGTCACGAGTCTGTCAATCTCTGCTCCCCTTGACTAAGTCGTTTTTGCCATCCTTCGACTCTGTTGGGCTGCAATAACCTCCAACGTCTTCAAATTTGCCTCAATTTGTATTGGCTCTACAGAAAATATATTAAGTCCATCAATCCCTGTTTTCCTTGGTTGAGTCATGTTCGTGTATGGCCATTGATACGCAAAGTCATCCATGGTACCTAAAAAGAGAGAAATATAGGAAGAGAATTAAAAATAAAAATAAAAATGTTTAAATTAAGACTAATTTGATTGAAATTAATATTGGTAAATAATTATTAAATTAATTCCCCGGCAACGGCGCCAAAAACTTGTTGATCGATTTCGCAATCAATGAATACGTGTAAGTATACACGGTCAACAAGTAATAAAGTGAGAGTAGAGTATCGTTCCCACAAGGAATTATTTAATAAAAATCACCAAGTACTAATTCTTAACCAAACTAATTTTATTTAAACAATCACAAATTTTGATTAAGACAATTAATTCAAATAAATAAAGATTAAGACTCAAATAAATAAAGATGAAGCCTCAACGAATGAATTCAGATAAATAAAGATTAAGACTTCAATATCCCCAATTATGAACTATAAATCAATTATCCCAATTATTATGCCTACTGAATTGTTAACAGGAATTCTCAAATGTCAAAAGTCCTTTTCCAAGTGATCAATTGACTTCTATTTAATCCAGATTAGTCTTGTTATATTCCTATGCAAAACAATTGAATTAAACTCCTTCAATTCCAATTCCTTATGTGTTACATGCGGTGAACAGATATTTCCATTCAATTCATGAACCTAATTATCAGCCATACAAATAACTAAGTCACATGTAATCATGCCCAGTTCTAACCCTAGAATTTCTCTTTCAATTCTTTCTAGAGTAACAAGGTAATTACTGAGCAGATAATTAATCAATAGGCTCAAGACAAGATAAACAATTCAATTTGACACAAATAATTGGAATACATTGAATAACTAATTTATAGACATAAAAGGTTCAATTGAAATCTTAATAAAAGAGTTAGTCCATAATTAATGAATTAAAATCAAGAATCCACAACTGAATAGACATTAAAAGATAAAATTATGATAAGAGAAGAGAATAGAATCTGTTGTCAGCAAATCTGATGCTCCCCTCTTGCTCTTACTCTTGATCTTCAGTGTTCTTCAATTTGCTTCAATCTCCAATGGCTAATTAAGAACTAGGGTTTATATTCTAATCTAATAAAGTATTTTATCTAGTCTAATCTATGTAATCTCCCTTTATTTTATTCCTTACATCATGTATTTATAGGTTACAAGTCCAATTTTTAGCTTAGGAACAAACCCAATCCAATTTGGAGTCAAAAAGGTGTCAAAATTTGCCCCAAAATGCGTCCAAGCTTAACCAAACTCTTCCCCAGTGCCCCAGCACTAGGCACGGTTCTACAACATTGTGCCCCGGCGCTGAGCATAGGCTTAAAATGGGCGCCCTGGCGCTGGAACATTTTTAGAAATTTTATGCTCCGATGTCCTTTGGGAAAATGGCCATAACTTCTTCATCTGAACTCCGATTTTGATGATTTAAGATGTTCTGGAAAGAGGAGATGTAGATCTACAACTTTCATTATTTGAGTTTTTCGAAATAAGGTCCGGAGAAATACTCAAATTGGCTCTGATGTGACTATTGTGTAAATGGCAAGCCGAAAATACGAATCTAGCCACCCCGAATGTCGAGCCAAGTAACTTTTGTCCCAATTCCTACAAAACAACATAAAACATGCATGAATAGACACAAAAACTTAAAATCAACCAAAAGATTAAGCTCAGACACACTCAATTATGAGTATAAAACTTACTCATCAGTGATATCTGAAAATTTTACAAAGTAAGCAAGTTGATATAAAATATTCGCTTGGTCGGGAAATATTCTTTTTGTCGGGGAATATTTGTACGACGACACAATCATTGGTGGACCCCACAACGGAATAATTGTCGGATATAGAAAGCCAAAGATAAACTTTTTATAAAAATAACGATAAAACTTTTACCGTTAAACTATTTAAATACCAGTGACAAAAGTACAGTAATACGCGTGATTGCATAGTAGCACATGGTATTGTTCAGTATCTCTTATTATTGATGCTTACGTAAGAAGCCACTCAGTTTTATTCAATTATTACAACAGTAGTTGCTACACAGTATCCCATATTATTGATTCAATTATTGTCACAGTATCATCTGCACAATATTTTATATTATTAAATTAATAATTGAGACAACACATTTATTCATATTATTATTTTCATTATTGATAATGTCTAGAAAGTTTTGTCGAGAAAAGGGGTTAGGTCATCTAATTGCACGCCAATAAAGAGAAATCTTTATCGAAAATCCCTCTCTTTCGTGGAAATGATCTGGTTATCAATATTGTAAGTTATAATATTAATGATGAATAATTGTTAAAAGATTAAAAATATGTTTATTAAAGATAAGTGATTTGTGGTAAATATTTATTCAATTTTTTTTTATAATAGAGGGGATTATCATGAGGCGTTTGTTTTAAGTTGACTTATTATTACATGAAGAGATGTACTAATTTATGGACCGTCGGTTGTTGTTTTAATAGTAAATCAATCTGGACCGTCCGTGAATCAGTTACTATTTAGTCCATTCTCCTATAAATAGAAGCTTAATTCTTCTTTCATTCTCACTAATTCACTAAGACTCACAAGAGAAGCTATAGAGAAAGAAACTATAGAGAGAAAGAAGAAGAGTATTCTGCTACTTCACTATTGCAATATCCAGTCTTCTACTAAGGTAAGGGGTGTTATTTCTTTCGTATTTGTAAGGGGTATTATTTCTTTCGTATTCGTAAGGAATATTATTTTTCGTATTCATCCTTTAATCTGTGGGAATAACCTGTCTATGCGGATTACGTACCGCATGACAGGTGAAAATCCATTTATAGTTTCGTATGTTATTTCTTTTCATACTTTTAAATCTAAACTTACTATGGTAAGTATTGCTTCTATAATTCCTAAAATTAGTAGAATATCCTTGAGTTTTGTGCTTCATCTAGTATCATTTTATTGGAATATTGGTATAAACTTTTTTATTAAATTTTCATATTTTTACTCAGGGTACTATTCACGGGTTACTATTCACTAAGGTATTATTCACTCGGGGATTCAGGGTGCTTTTCATGACGGGTTACTATTCATTTGTTACTATTCACTTGGGTACTATTCACTCGGATTAATATTTATTCGGGGTACTTTTCATGACGGGTTACTATTTATTTATTACTATTCACTCAGGGTAATATTTATTCGGGGTACTTTGCATGATGGGTTACTATTCATTTGTTACTATTCACTCAGATACTATTCACTTAGGGTAATATTTATTTGGGGTACTTTGCATGATGGGGTACTATTAATTCGGGTAATATTCACGGGGTACTATTCATGATAAAAGTGATTTCTTTTCTGTCCAAATTATTTTTGATACATGAATATCATTCTTGAATTTTACTCCACAAATAAATTATCATGTTGACAATTTGGATATTCTTGAACTCTGGATAAATTGAATTATAAATCTCTAATGTTTATCCTTGATCTCACTTGATTGATTCTTTATATCATTAGCATCATTCTCATGCTTATGTTATGGTAAAAGTCATCTTTGGCCCGTAGTGCATAGATGGACTGTTGATTGGTATGATTATGACCAGGAAAGTTTGTATTGGTATAATCATCACCTGTAATGTTACAGACAAATGATGTGGTGAAAGTCCTCATTGGCCCATAATGCATTGATGGACAGTTGTTTGGCATGATCATGACCATTGGTGATACTAACGAATATCATTGGCCCGTAGTGCATGGATTATTCATTCTCATTGATTGCTTGTAACAACTATATATTGACGAGAAGTACAAATGATCGTAGTAGATATGTTCGTGGTGTCGCTTGTAGATTTGACATTCGGTTCAACCGCTTCCGCTTCGTGGATACTTACCGATTCATATGTAAGTATTATTTATGTGTTAGTTTCCACCTAAAATTCTAACAAAGAATAAATCCAACACATGTATCATATTCCACACCCAATCTAGAATCAACATTCACATATCATCTACATCGACAGATTAATTGTTGGCCACACAA
Organism: Panax quinquefolius; assembly: GCA_020205615.1. NCBI lineage: Eukaryota > Viridiplantae > Streptophyta > Magnoliopsida > Apiales > Araliaceae > Panax > Panax quinquefolius. The sequence goes on from CM035161.1 coordinate 80,360,688, forward strand.
TTATTACGTGAAACACAAAATATGATAAACAATCTTGCAATCAAGTGATAATAATTAAATAGGGAATAAATCAATTAAATCCAATAATTGGGTTCCATTGCAATCTTCAATAGAAAATTAGCAGGGTCGTTCTTGATATTTTGGTGGCCCAAAATGAAAGATTAAAATGAGACCCTTTTCGAAACATTGTATTCACCCAAAAAAAGGTAAAAATTGTTAGGTTTGTAATATTCATGGACGCAATCAAATTGCACAAAATAAGCGGAAGCATGAAAAATAAAAGTTTTAAAATTTTACAAACCATATACCCGGATCATCCTTTATGCACAATTATTAATTAAACGAAAAGGTAAAGAACAAGAATTATACTTTTGAAAATTTGAGTTTCCTCAGGTACAAGTTTACCTCCAAATCCTTTCGCGTTCAACTTGAATCCACCGGGTTTGGTTCTGTCCTTTGATCAATGTTAGTCACCCAAGTGTTTGGCCTCTAGAGGTGATCCACCAAGGATATGTATTTAGCAAAACCCTAATTTTTCTATCTCTCATAGAAAAGGGTGTACTCTCTCAACTATTGGAATTACGTATTCACGTGTTTTGTGAAAGTGTCAACCACCCTCACCCATAATAAGACTCCTCTTATTTATAGATGTGGGCAACCCTCCTTAAAAATTAAGGAATTGGGTTTTATTTTAATTAATTAAACTCATTTAATTAATTATGCTCCCAATCTTATTAGGAATAATTAATTAAAATCTTTTAATTAATTAGCCTCTTAATCTTATTAGGAATAAATGAGAGTACTTATATTAAATTAATTTTCAACTCTTTAGAAATTAAAATAATAACAATTGTAATAATATTAAAAAGACTCCTCTTATTAATTTATATATTTAATATTTCCAAAATATTAAATAATAAATATTAAGCTATTTAATTTATTATTTCACCATAGATTAAATTAAATACACTTAACATATTATTATGATTATGCCATTAACTTCTTAAATAATTATTCTTCTTTTTTATGGTGTGACCCTTTAGGTTCTCCATATTAAACCAATTGTGAATAAATCAATTAGAACAATTTAATCTTATTTAAATAAATAAATTAAACTATTAATTTATTTAAATAAATAATATTTATTCTACAATAGGGATAAGCCTCCTAGCGATCATTTGGAAGAATGCAGTTTTATTTTGTGATTTGATGTTTTACTAGAAGCGGTAGATTATTTATGATCATACATTAAGTCCTTGAAGATATATGATATACCCAAGGACTTAGAATGTCAAAGTATAAGATCAAACAAGTTAGGTTGATCAAGGATTTAGCCTTTAACTCTGAAATTTTACCAGCAAGTATATAGATAAAGAGATCAAACTTTGTTGGAAGAATGCATTAGGTTGATTTATGGCTAGTGATTATGTAAAGTCCTTCAAAGAAATAAAGGACTTAGTGATAGATCAAAGTTGTTAGGTCGATCAGCCTTTAAGTGTTTTACCGAAGATAAAAGCGTTAGGGATGGCTGAAAAGAAATAAATTGAGATGATCGATCAACAAAAGTGGGATCGCCTTGATGATCGAGGTATCTCTGAAGGGAATCGTAGAAGTGGTCAGGACGTTTTGAGAGCTAACTTCGAGAGATCGTAGTGTGCTCTCGAAAGCGTAGAGTTTGCAAGATGAGCAAGTGATGATCGTCGTGTGAAGAAAAGCGTAGTGTACTCTTCTTGGAAGCAAGCATCGATATGATAAGACACTACAATTTGAATAGTAGAGTGTCACTGCCTTGTGTCGAAACATCAAGCCCTATCGTTCGATTGAAGATAGACTCCAACAAATAAGGAATGGGCTTTGAGCGTTGAAGCTCTCACCGGTCCCAAGCAGTACAAAAGATATCCTTAGTATTGATCAAAAAAAGCGTAGTCAAGAAGATAAGAAAAGGACCATTAGGTAGAGGAAAACACCTTTTCGGTGTTGGGTGAAAGCGATCTTGCGTGTCGATTGGGCGAATGCTGATTCGGAAGATGTGCAGAAATGTCTCCATCAAAGCTTAGAAATGTCAAAAGCATTTAATGCTTCATCAGATGACTTCAACGGATAGATTTTAAGGATATCATATATCTACGAATCTGAGACACATAAGAGAAGTAAGCAAGTATTGAACAAAAGCGCACAAAAACATAAAAGCGTTGAACTCTACGATCGAGAAAAGGAGAAAGCTTGCTTTCATTTACTCAGTTCTTTCGAACAAGTGCTTAAGCGCAAGTTGAGTAGCCTCAATCACAACTCAACAACTATCAATCTATTGAAGTAAGAAGTTCCAAGTCGGAAGGACTTGAAGAGTTCTAAGTGAAGTTGTAAAGAGCCAAGTCTCTTTGGACTTGAAGAGTTCAAGAAGTGAACTTAGAAGTGCTAGGCTGCTGATGCAGAAGGAATCTGTGAGATTGAAAAAGTGTAAAAGACATCCTTAGTGGATTTCTACTCGAGGAGTAGAAGAGTGGACTAGGAGCTTTGAGTGCTCAGAACCACTTAAAAAAACAGCTGTGTCTTTATAAGCTGCTTTATAAGCTGCAATAAAGCGCCTTTCTCTCTTTAACTTTGGTATCTAAAAGGTTTTTTCAAAGAATCGATAATTACGTTGTGCTTAAAGATTTATCAAAACATTCTTTAAACAAAAGAAAAGTTTTAATATCTATTCAACCCCCCCCTTATACAGATAACTATTGTGCCTTTGGGAACTAACAATTGGTATCGTAGGCGGGTTCTATATATCTGACCTCAAAGCTTGAGTAGATCGATGGCACACTTATCAAGCGAATCAAAAAGACTGGAGGAGGCGACAAGCCACCTATGTGCAACAAAGATAAATTTGCTAAGCTGGAAGGTTAGGATGCAAGCTTACATGGATTGATAGATGAAGATCTATTTGAAAGCTATTCGAGAATGGGCCCTATGTTTTCTACAAAGCTTGCACCAACTACAGATGATCCAGATGAGTCTGATTAAGGTCAAAGGAGAATGGCGAGAGAGAGAGAGAGTTGTCAACTTGACAAAAAGGCCAAGAACATTTTATTTCAATCATTAGAAGATGATCTATTTGAAAAGCGTGGTCAATTGCAAAAATAGAAAGGAGGTTTGGGAAGCACTACTCATTATGCATGAAGGAGCAGAAGAAGTCGGAGAAAATAAAAACAATCTCTCTTGACTCAACAATATGAGATGTTTGCCCGTATTCAAGGAGAGAGCGTCAACGCTGCTATATCTGAAAGATTCAATATTACGCTCGATTCTCTACGAGCCTATGGAAAGATCTATCCAAATAAAAATCGATCATAAAGTTCATGAGAGCTTTACCAAGCAAGTGGGATGCCAAAACCACTTGCCATTAGAGAATCAAAGAATCTACATGAAATGATTATTCAACAATTATATGGCAACCTCCTCGCGTCTGAAACTGGAGCTAACACAACGAAATGAAAGCGTTATACGAAGGAAGAAAGAAGGACAAAGGTGTTGCGCTCAAAGTGGCGAAAACACCTCCAAAATCAACAATGAAGTTGATTCTGACTACGATGAAGATGATGATGAGGACTTTGCAATGCTAGTTAAAAGACTAAGAAGATTCATGAGACAAGGTAGAACCAGCAAGCCAAAGAAAGTTGGAAACTACAACGACCGGGAACAAATGAATGACTATGCTACTGTTGCTGCAAGAAACACTGGTCACTTCATTGCAAGCTGCAACAAACCTCTCGAGAGAAGAACTCAAAAAGAAATCACATGCAAAAAGAAGGAATACAAAATGACAAAGAGACCGTGAAAGAAAACAAAGGCCTTGTAGTTGGAGGATCGTGGAGTGACTCGATAATGACTCGACTCAGAATGGAGCGATGAAGATCCCCAAATGGCTAACCTCTGCCTAATGGCCAAAAGTGCAAGGGACAAGCAGAACTCCAACATAGATGAAGTAAGTATCAATGAGGTATTTGACTTTAATTCTCATGATGTAGATATTGATGATCTTAGAACTGCATTACATGGCATAACATCAGATCTACACCAATACATGACGTGGTTTAGAGTTCTGTCTAAGGATTATTCACTTCTTCAAAAAGAGAAAGAAAAGGTTCATGAAGAACTGGAAACTGCTCTTCTCAGTACTAATTCTTTCTCTGAGCTTGAAGTTGAGAATAAGCTCTTGAGACAAACAAATGAGCTCGGTCTGAAAAAAAAGAGTCTAGTCAACCTCAAAAATTGAGGATCTAGAAAAGACTATCTCTACATGGAATAAATCCTCTTCATCCATGGATTCTTTAATCTCTATTCAGAGAAGCGTCTCTGATAGAACAGGGCTAGGCTTTGGGGAACCTACCTCAGAGTCATGTATGGTAAAAGAAAAGGATATTAACACTAGAAATGCCTCAGGTTTTAGTAGAGGCATTATATTTGTGAAATCCTCACGGAGAGGATGAGCTGTCAAACCCTACTCATACGATTGATCCATATTCCTAGGAGCGAGGGATCTCATCTTTGGTGCAGGTTTTGAAAGAAAAAAGAGTAATCTAGCTCCTACTCACCTGACCTCGAAGGATCGTTGAGTTAAAGAGATTAACTCGACGAACCAACTGGAAGGTACAGTAGAAGTAAAAAATACTCTTCACAAACGATGAAACATAAGAACACATGGAAGAAGGAATATCATTGACGGGAGGATAATCGATATCCCACACAAGTGCAAATGGAGGAAGAACTTTCACACACACACACAAACATGCATCATATCAAAAGATTTTGTGTGCTACACTCTCTGGTCACAAAATTTGCCAAATGTTATTACAATTCCATGAATATGAGACCCAAAATCAAGCGATTTGGGTCCCCCGAGGCACTAACAATATAGGACCCATGCAAGTATGGGTACCAAAATGAAGGCTTAATATTTTGCAGGGAAAGGACTTCAAAATCACAACCTGGTACTTGGACAGTGGATGCTCAAGGCATATGACAGGAAACAAAGCCCTTCTATCCAATTACATAGAGAAGGAGGGTCCCTCGGTCATCTTTGGAGATAATAGCTATGGCAAGACAAGAGGCTACTGGCTCGGTGAGGAAATGGTGTAGTATCCTTTAGCAAAGTGGCCTATGTGGAAGGACTACAACATAACCTTCTAAGTATTGCTTGACTCTGCGACAAGGGTCATCAAGTAACTTTCCTCAACAACCGATGCCAAGTTCAGAGACACGAAGACATCTGTAGTAAAGCTACTTGGGACAAGAGAAGAAAATGTCTACGAAGTAAATCTTGGTCAACTAAGCTCGAGATGAGACAATATGCTTTACGGCTAAAGCATCGAAGAAATGAAGTGGCTATGGCATGAAAGATTATCTCATCTCAACTTCAAGAGCATGTCCAAATTAGCTTCAAAAGATCTAGTTGCGAGACCTACCCAAACTCAACTTCGTTAAAGAAAGGCCTGCTGATGCTGTCGACTTGGAAAGCAGGACGATGAAGCTCATTTAAGAGCAAAACCATCAACTCGATTGACAAGCCTCTGCAATTACTACATATGGATCTTTTGGACCAATTCAACGATGAGCCTTGGGGAAAGAGATACTCCTTTGTGCGTGAGTCGACGCATTTGCACAGATTTACATGGGTATTCTTTCTAACCTCAAAAGATGAAACAAGCTCTCAAGGTGATCAAGATGTTCAAATTTGGTGATGAATGAGAAAGGAGAAAATCAAGGCCATAAGAAGTGATCATGGCGAGAGAATTGATTTCTCGAAATGGACCGATTCTGCACGAACAATGGGATTAGTCACAACTTCTCGACTCCACGAACTCCCCAACAAAATGGAGTTCTTTGAGAGAAAAAACAGGACATTAATAGAGGTGGAAGGACTCTACTAGCGGCGACTCATCTACGAGAATACTTACAGGCGAAGCGATCGACCTTTGCATGCTATACTCGAGCAGATCCTTTCATACACTCTACGATTAAGAAGACTCCTTATGAACTTTGGAAAGGAAGAAAGCCAAGTGTCGACTACTTTCGTGTGTGTTAATGCACACATCTACATACTCAACAATGGAAAGCGATGCTTGACAAAGTTTCAACCAAAATCAGACGAAGGAATCTTTCTTGGATATACCCGCAGGGCAATGAGGCCTACAAAGTGTTCAACAAGAAGAAGACTTTGAGTGTAGAAGTCTCGATTCACATCATCTTTGATGAAACAGACTTAGACAAAGCGAGTGCTCCAAGACACTACGATCAACGGTGAAGACACTTCTGAGCGAGGGCGTCGAGCTCAACACTACGATCGTAGAGAACTGCGGTGAAATCGTTGAGTAAAGGAAGCGAGATCGTAGAGAGACATATGCCGGACAATGAAACTCCACACCAAGAAGAAGAAATAGATCTTGAAGATCTAAGACAAGAAGGCATAAGAACGAGATGTCCCAATAGAAGCGGATGGGCAGAAGAGATCACACTCAAGATCTAATCATTGGAGATCCAGAGTGCGAGAGTAAAGACAGAGCGCCACTCAAAATGAATGCTTCTATCTAAGCTTCCTATCTCAAATAGAACCAAAGAAGATAGAGGATCTTATGGAAGATTCTAAATTTGGATAGAGGCCATGCGGGAAGAACTTAATCGGTTCGAGAGAGAAGCAAAGTTTGGAGATTGGTTCCAAGACCAAAGAACCATCTCTGTAATTGGAACCAAGTGGGTCTTGAGAAACAAGATGGATGAAGATGGGGTGATAACAAGGAATAAGGCTAGACTAGTAGCGAGGGCTACTCTCGGGAAGAAGGCATTGACTATGATGAGACATTTGCACTGTTGCGGACTAGAAGCCATCGAATATTCCTTGCCTTTCTTTTGCTCACATGAAGTTCAAAGTCTTTCGGATGGATGTCAAAAGTGCATTCTTGAATGGTGAACTTCAAGAAGAAGTCTATGTAGAAGCGACCTCCGGGTTTCATCAATCCATCTCTTTCTAATTATGTCTTTAGATTAGACAAAAGCCTTATATGGTCTTAAACAAGCACCTAGAGCATGGTATGAAACAACGACTAATTTTCTTATTGAAAATGGGTTCTTTAGAGGTAGAGTAGATACCACTATTTATTCCTTAGAAAGCATAAGGATAAAGTCCTATTAGTTCAAATCTATGTTGATGATATCATTTTTGGTTCTCTTGATGAAAAGTTATGCAAGAGATTCTCGAGCTTATGCGAGCAAGTTTGAAATGAGCGTGATGGGTGAGTTGAACTTCTTCTTTGGGCGCAAGTAAAAGCGGTGATGAAGGAATCTTCATAAATCAAGCCAAGTACATTAAAGACTTACTTAAGAAGTATGGCATGGAGTCGCCTCTCCATGAAAACCCCAATTGCTCCTATGACCAAGCTTGACAAAGATGAAAAAGGTAAAAGTATTGATCTGACTCAATACAGAGGTATGATTAGCTCTCTTTTATATCTAAGCGCGATGAGACCGGATATAATGTTTTGCAACATGCATTTGTGCTAGATTTCGGGCTAGCCCTAAAGAATCTCATTTAAGCTTCTTTGTTAAGAGGATTTTCGAGGTATCTCAAAGGTACACCCACTTGGGGTTATGGTATCAAGGAATCCTCATTTGAGCTAACAGGATATATCTGAGATCTTTGATTTTGCGGTATTTTGCAAAATAGATAGAAAAAAGTACCAGTGGCACTTATCGACTACTAGGTAATGAGACTTGTGTCTGGTTTAGAAAGCAAAACTCGATATCTACCTCAGCTGCGGAAAGTTTGAGTACATTATTCTTTGGCGATTCTTTGTGCTCGAATCTATGGATGAAAAAAATCAACTAGCAGATTATGGGTTTGAATTCAAATCCATACCTATTCATTAATGATAACACAAGTGCAATTGCTATAACTTATAATCATGTCATGCATTTTAGGACTAAGCATATAGAAATAAGATATCACTTCATTAGGGATCATGTACAAAATGGAAATATATCTTTACAATATATTCCTCTTGAAAATCAACTTCTTTGATGTTTTTACAAAAACCTCTAGATGAATCCAGATTCAACAAATTGATAAGTGAGCTAGGCATGCTTAACTTGCAAAACTGAAATATTATGCTCTAGTTTGTCTTAACCATACAGATTTAAGGGCTATGTAGAAATCAAAGACATGATCAAAGGAAGTCCACGATCGTAGAGCCAAAGTGTCGTAGAATGACAACGATCGCGATGAAGACTCAGCGATCGGCCTTGACTCAGCGATAGCGAGCTACATCAACAAAACAAAAGGAGCACCCTATGATGATCAAGCATAAATCAAAGCATTCTCTCTGATAAGTGCCTCAGGGACAAACCTAACCCTTGTTTCATTCAAGAGGTTGGCCCTTCTGAGCTACCTTAATTTAAGGAGAATGCTAAGTCAAAAAGATTCATCACAAGGACTTGTTCAGACTCTACGATTGACAGTCGGACTCGATGATCGTGATTCGGACTCTCGTTTCTGACTCGGACACGACGGCGCTGCTACCACGGACTCAGCGATGGTAGAACAGACTCGACGACTCCAAGGACCATCTCAAGCGATCGTAGTCCCACTAAAGAATATATCATCGAGGAAGGAGTTAAGGGCAATTGGTACAATCCTCTCTGTCGAAATTTAGAGAAGCAAGCGAAACTCGACATCCTGTCCCACTAAGAAAAATAGAGAGAGGAAGTTTCAAGTACAAATTAAAATAAATCATTTGAAATCGAAAGTTCAAAAGACCATCTCTCTCTTCTCTCTCAAGAAGAAACCCTAAATCGATGTAGCAAGCTCGGTCGGTTTCACTTCCTGCGAAGAAATCAATGGCGACTTCAATGTTATCTCCATTCTGAGACTATGCTTTGATGAGTTCAAAAGCTCTTTGAACCCCAATTTCACAAGACTCTGTCGCTACTAAAGAAAGGCGGTCTCGAAGAAGCCTTGGGTATGGACACATTGATCTACGAAGGTGGTAAAGGAGTTCTCTGATAGCGGTGTGTTTGAAAACAACACCATCACTGCAAAAGTCAGGAACGTTGAAATCAAACTAAAAGCTGAGGACATCAACCTAGCCTTAGGTCTCAAATCAGAAGGGCACCCATCCATAGAAGGCATAGATTTTCACAAGGGTCTCGAGAAGATGCATCAAGAAGTCACCATACATTAAAGGATACAAAGAGAAGGAGTTCCCACAAAGGTATGAGTTTCTAGCTGATATTGTTGGAAAATGCATATGTTATAAGAGCTCAGGTCATGACTCTGTGAATGAGGTATAACTCAAACTCATGACTGCCATATGTTACAAAATACAACTCAACTATGGGGCTCTATTACTTGAGTGGATTGGAAAATGGTTAATCAGCTCAAAGAAAACAAAGAGCTCACAGAAGATGCTCTACGGACGATTTATCAGCATTATCCTACAGGCTGCTCTTGGTGACCTAATTGAGGATGATGAAGGAGAAGCCATAAATCCAAATCGACGAATGACTCAGTAGTTGTTTGAAAACTGGAAAAGAAATCCGGTGAAAATATGAAGATGATATGCGAATCGATTGGTTGATTTGGTGAAATAAAGGGAGCAGGAGTGCGGGGAATATATACATTGTCGAAAAGAAGAAGAAGAAGAAGAAGAAGAAGAAGCTAATCAAGGAGAACCCATTGCTTTAATCGAGAAAAAAGCAAAGGGAAAAAGAAAGCGAGAACTTGAGAAGAACCTCGAGGATCCACCACCAACAAAGTCAGTAGAGTCCTCGGATATTGAGACTCTAAGGATCTGAGAAGAAAGAACAATGATTTGAAAGAGAAGAAGATAAAGCAACTATATCTCGGTGCTAAAGATGAGTAAGATCAACCCACAAGAGCAAAAAGCCATCGACCTCTTGATCGTAGAGTCTCCTCCGATCATAGAGCCCAGACCAAACAAGGAAGCATTTGCATCAAATGTATTGGGTGGTCGAAGGACAAAAGCGAAGAAAGTCACGAGGCGTGGCACGGCCTAAAAAAGCCGAAGGAAATTGGTCGAGAAGTATATTCTTGTCGATGAAAAGCTCTAAAGAAGGAAGACAAAGAAGAATCTGCTTTGAAAAGGAACCGGTGAGGGGAGACACCAAAAGAGATCGATGATAATAGATACTCCTCTTTGAGGGGAGATGCACGAAGATCTCTGCCAAAGGATGCTCCAGTTGAGGGGAGCTATCGACATTTCAAAAGAATGATCAAGGTGAGGGGAGGATCATGACACCTCGATAGCGAAAAAGAAATTCTGGAGGAGATAATGAAGAACCGGTGCAAGAACATCACTGAAGAAATTGACATAATGGAATCCTCCGGTGAAAAGCAGAGAGAAGAAGATGATGAGATTGAGATCATAGTTGTAGGCATTGATGGGCGGAGAAGAGCCGACTATGAGCAACTATTTGCATATCTTCTATGATGCCCTTCCACCGAGCTCAAATTACGAACTCTTGGGATCACATATTGCGGGTTTCAAAGAGTATCCAACTATCTCGAGTACTCATGAAATGGATTCGGGGAAATTCAATTTTGCTAAGAAGCTTCTCACCAGCAGTTCTTCCTCGGAAAACACACTTGAGGTACTATCTATATCCAACTCTTTTGAAATAATCACTTGTCATCATCCTCATTTAATCAATTCTATGAATTCCCGCAATGGTTGGAAGTGATTCTTCATCCACTAAATCAATTTCGATTCTGAGAATCTCAAAATTACATGGCGAGGAACAAATAAAAACCACTCCCTATTACTCCCACGACTACCACCTCTACGATCATCGACTCTAGCCCTTTGGTAGAGTATCCACCATAAATCGTAGAGTCACTAAGCTTCAATATTCAAACCCGGGCTCCTCCTTCGGATATTCCCTCCTCATCTAGAAATGAATGCTTGATCTTGAACTTGCTCTCTACTCACTTTGCAAGATAAATTCAAAAGCACGTCACCTCCCTCACAAATTCCAAATCTAGATGAAATCTGTCGGAACTATCCTGAAAGGTGATTTGTCAACTATATCGAGAAAGTGATCAAAGAACTAGGCGAGAGTCTTGAAGATCATCTTGCCTTGTCATCGGTGAGATTGACATCAATGATCAATCTGCAAACAATCTTCCCGACTCCCCTAAGCTCAAACTATCTAAAACACTCAAAGAGATCATCAAAGAAATGCTTCAAAGCATTAAAGACAAGGACGATATTCACTTTCTTGACTAAAAAGCATAGGGATGTTGTCACGATATTACTGAAAAACACAAGAATCTCGAGAACAATCGATGATCTGAGCATCAAAAGTCTTCAAAGCTGCGATCAAAGAGTTTAAAGACTTTTCCATGGGACAAATGAAGCAAGCTGAGGGTATCTTGACATACTTCAACGACGAGAAACTTCGTTCGATGCTTTGATCCAAGAGAATCGTGAGGACATTGCTCAAACTTAAAGTCGACTCAATGAGCTTGTCAAGGAGTCACTCGCCTCTCGGAAGACATTGAACCCTTGATCTTTGACATAAAGGGGAGAATAAAAAGCAAGAGAGATCGGGAGGCAAGGGCAGAGGCAAAGGTCACTTCAATCAAGGCCAAGGCAAATCACTTAGCGGACTCCACGAGCCGACCATTAGACGCTAGCCAACGATCAGCGATCGTCGGTGAGGAATTTTAATGGCTCAACCATTAAGGAGTCGAGGCCGACTACCGGCTCTCATGCGTGGTGACAACAACGAGCCCTCTGAATGCCAATTGGAGATCCTGCATTCATGAATAGGCATGATCACAATCCCGAGACTAAGTCAAGTGATTTGGAAGATCGGGCGGAAGAGATGAAGCAAGCGAGAAGAGGAGAGGTGAGGAATATGCAAATCCTCAAGAAGCAAAAAAGACCAAAGAAATAGAGATAAGTTGAATTTCAAATTGTATTGATGTAGTCATTCTTAAATGTAAAATCTGTCTCCATACATCAATAAATTCATCCTTATTCTCTAGAAATTTCAGTTGCTCACTGAAATACTAAGTCATGTTTACTTTTCTGCAACTGCATATAAAACTTTATAATCATGACAACAAATCTCCTTGGTTATGTCAACATCAAATAGGGGAGATTGTTGGAAGAATGCATATTTGTGATTTGATGTTTTATGAAACAACTCATGATTATGTAAAGTCCTTCAAAGAATATATGTCTGAGGACTTAGTGATAGATCAAAGTTGTTAGGTTGATCTTAGCCTTTAAGTGTTTTACCTATATAGATAAAGAGATCAAATCATTAGGTTGATCTATTGCTAGAAAGAAATAAATAAAATTTGGTAGTCTATCAAATCGATCAACGAATCTGCAGAAGCTAAAGCGGGATCGAGGAGAATTTGAGATGATCGTAGTGTATCTACCTTGAAGGGCCTCTCCAGGAATCGTAGAATGGTCCAGACGTTTGTCGAACTAACTCAGAGATCGTAGTGTGCTCTCGAAAACGTAGAGTTTGCAAGATGAGCAAGTGATGATCGTCATGTGAAGAAAGCGTAGTGTACTCTTAAGAGCAAGCATCAATATGATAAGACACTACAATTTGAATAGTAGAGTGTCACCTGCCTTGTGTCAGAAACATCAAGCCCTATCGTTCAATTGAAGATAGACTCCAACAAATAAGGAATGGGATTTGAACGTTGAAACTCTCACCAGTCCCTACGGTACAAAAGATATCCTTAGTATTTATCAAAAGAAACGTAGTCAAGAAGCTAAGAAAAGGACCATTGGGCAGAGGAAAACACCTTTTCAGGTATTAGGTGAGAAAGCAGTCTGTCATGTCAGTGGACCAGAATGTAATTCAGAAGATGTGCAGAAATGTCTCCATCAAAGCTCATAAATGTCAAACGCATTTAATGCTTCATCAGATGACTTCAACGGATAGATTTTAAGGATCTCATATATACAGAATACAGACACATAAGAAAGGGAAGCAAGTATTGAACAAAACGAACAAAAACACAAAACGCTGAACTCTACGATCTGAGAAAAAGGAGAAAGCTTGCTCAGCTACTCAGTTCTTTCGAACAAGTGCTTAACTGCAACTGAGTAGCCTCAATCACAACTCAACAACTATCAATCTACTGAAGTAAGAAGTTCTAAGTCAGAAGGACTTGAAGAGTTCTAAGTGAACTGTAAAGAGCCAAGTCTGCTGGACTTGAAGAGTTCAGGAGTGAACTTAGAAGTGCCAGATGGCTTTGTGCAGAAGGAATCTGTGAGATTCAGAAAGTGTAAAAGACATCCTTAGTGGATTTCTACTCGAGGAGTAGAAGAGTGGACTAGGAGCTTTGAGTGCTCAGAACCACTTAAAACAATCGTGTCTTTATAAGCTGCTATAATATATAAGCGCTTTCTCTCTTTAACCTTTATCTAAAAGGTTTTCGAAGAATCAATAATTTTGGTAGATTTCTAAAACATTTTTGAAACAAAGAAAATAATATTAGTTGTCTTCAGATAAAGATTTAACTAAAAACTTATTCTTTAAACAAAGAAAAGTTTTTAATATCTAGATCAATAGTCCTCATCCAATGAAAGATAACTATTGTGCCAATCTATCCGGATTCACTAATCCCCAGCTTTCCTTATCTTTATCCCTACTTCTACGGTTGTTATTGGGTCATTCTACAAAAGTAGAGATTCAATTTTTTTACTATATACGCATGACGGGTTCCTTAAATTGATTCATTAAATAATGAAATTTAAAAGTTATAAGTTAAAATTTTCAATAGTCAACATCAAATTAATAATAATCTTATAATTTATAAAAGAGAGTTTAATTTATCAACTATATTCCAATCAGTAAAATAATTTTTATTTTATTTTAAATTTTAAGTAATTTATGAAGTGAGTATTGAATGGATTGTATTTGCAAATGTACATAAGATCAATATTAACTTTTAAAAAGTTAATTTGTGATATTTTAAATTTAAATTTAATATGATTCATTTAAATTTTGAAAATAATAAATTTTATAATTATTATTATTTTTATAATATTTATAATTATATTGACATAAATTAAATAAATTTATATCTGTTTTAAATTTGAATACGTTTGAAATTAATTTTTAAAATATAACTCAATATTAAGTTTATAATTTGAAAATGAAATAGTAAAAAAAATGTCAAGATGTGTATGATGGATGAGTTGTCTACTTAAATGAGGGTGTGAAGTGTCATTTTGTATATATAGAGAACGATCTTTTGACTCCCTCACACTAGAGAGTAAAATCTTATATAAGGATTAAAATAGAGAGTCAAATAAGGATAAGAAAACTGTTGAATAATAATTTGTTAATGTATTCTTCAAAATTGAGGATAGAGAGTTGATTAAGGAATGTTGTTAATGCTCTAAGAATTTAGATCTCATTAGAATGATCATCATCATTATTTTAAAAGCATTGTTTAAAACTATGAGTTTATCACATATTATAAAGAAGCATCATGTAGATAATTAAAAGTCTTTAATAAATTAATACCTTTTATTAATAAATGAATAAGATTATTCTAAAAGTATATCTTTATCATCAAATATGATTGGGCATACAATGCATACTACTTTCAAAAATATATAAATAAAAAGTACATATTATATCAAAAAAGTATATTTTCGAAACTTAAAACATCATAGTTTGACTACAACAAAATATATGAGAATAGATTCATTGAAAGATACTCATTCTAGTATTCCAAGAGGCAAAATTTTCAATCAAATGTTCAAAATCCATATATATATATATATATATATATATATATATATATATTGGGCCCCTCTGATCATCATAAATTAAGGACAAAGATATAAGAATAAAAGTAAAAGAATATGTAAACAGCTTTCCTCCTAGAGCTCCAATCTTAATTATTTTTCTTCTTTTTTCCAGAAAAAGTCTCTACAAATGGAATCATGATTCTACTCCTCTGATAATGATAAGAGGTCTCTGTTTTTAGCCTTCTTTATGACTTCTTAATGTCCCAGGACTTCTCACTTTACTTGTTTTCATTAAACTAAGACTTGATAGCTGGAAAGGTCTCCTCCTTGCCACATACACGCACTCTACAAGCCTGAATAAGTGAACCAGCGCTGCGAATCGGCAAGCACTGCGGCTCCATAATTCTTGTATTCTCTTTTTGCTCTTCCTTCCTCGCACGTCCAATTAAGCCTTTCATTCCTTGTTAAATCCTAGTACTCATTGCTTAACATCTTTAGCTTCATAGTAAAGCTTAATAAACACCATTTATTGTTCTTTCTCCAATTAAGATCACATCTTCTACTCCCACATAAAAACATTAAAATGCATCAAACTAATTAAAAATACTTAAGAACTAACAAAATAATTAAGTTAAAAATACATGATTCATAGAAATAAAATTCACTCATCATATCTACCATAATGAGGAATCATATTCCAATTCGGGAAGGGGCGTTGAAGGAGGTTTGATCACTATAAATACAAGACAAGGTTATACTCTTTTTTACAAGTATCTCATTACTTTTCAGCATTAGAGCAATAAGCCTCCATTGTTAATCTATTTTCAGCATGTACTTATTCTCACACCGGAGCTATCTCCCGATGGTCCAGACTGTCAAGTTTCTGTGTGACTTCGTTTCTGTACAAAATTGAACACGCTATTGGTGATTAGGCGCGTGGACGGATTTTTCAAAGCCTAAAAATAGTGTGAATCTGTATTATTAAGAACGGATTTTAGTCACAAACACCATCTATTTTATATGAATAAGGGTTATCAGTTATCTTGGTAAAAATAGAGCATAGTTTCCGAGTGATCCTTAAGAAATTGTTATAAAGTTGCCGGTGATCCCATTGCAGCCAATTACAAGTTCCTACTGATCCTTCAAAAAGAAAAAGACGTGGTGACTGATTTTCAGTTCTCTTCAAAATTGCTGAAAGATTATAGTACTCCTAGAATACCATCCAACCTGTTAAGGCACTTGTAAAGTATTTAATGATTTTTTTTATTTTTTTTATATTTTCATTTTATGCAACACACAATCAGTACAGCGTGGATCACTACAAACATTACTGAGTTGTTACTTTAGTCTGAGCTGAACTTACACTGTCTACAATCTTATCGAACTGCCCATAATTCAACTCAAAAATAACAAAAAAAAAATCTATGAATGTGCTGACCAAAGCAATAATGGAAAAGAGAATTGACCTTCTTCTAGCAGTACATCACAGCATATAATATTACAGCATTGTTTTGTGAAGAAGTGAAAGGGTATACCATGGAGAAACAAGTAACATTTATAGGTGAAATCAATTTTCAGAAATTTAAGACTACTAGTTCTACTAGCAGCGCACATTTATTAGAACGCACTTTTATTAGAACGCCGAAGGATATACCCCTTTGAACAATATCCACAATATATTTACATGTTCTGTACATTAATGTGTGTACATCATCAGGGTAAGCACGTTGCAAGGTTAAGCATAACCCAGGACTAAATTAGAACAAATTTTAACTTCACAAGGATTCTGCAATTGGGAAGCATAAGTTGGCATATCAACATATATAAATCTAGGCACTTGTTATCTTCGGACAGTCGGAAATGTAGTAGGGCATGGCAGGGCAATTCTGATCCCCATTTTAAAATAGTGGAGATAATGATGGTGAAGTCAGTCGGTCAACTGTATCAGAATTAAAATGCTTTGCAAAGATTGTTAGAAGTCAAGTTAGAGGAACACTGCTCCTGTATTGGGCTGGAAGGACCACACAACCTGCTCCTCTTTGGTTCGGAAATCGTCACATGGGAGATTGCAACGGCAAGTGCATCAACCAAACCACATTCATCCTGCTCTTCTGACTCCTGGCTTAAACTTCTACATGACGAAATTCGACTTGTATTCTCATTGGGACAACTACTTTCCACTCTATTCTTGTTTGACTCTATTATAGATGTACTGACTGGTAGCTGGGCAGATCCTGATTGATTCTTCGCTTTTGACTTGATAGACAGTGTCCTTAAGGTACGCTCTGTGTAAAACAGAATCCAAGGATGCGCTGAAACAAAATCCATTTTAAAACTAATTAGTTATTGGAATTAGCACAAGCAAAACAAACAAATCCAAATTTAGGTGCTAGCCAGATATTGTACCAAGAAAGTAGCCAATAACCCACATAATCGTGCTCAAAAATTAAAATCTCAGAAATTTTTGTTTTTTTTTTTTTTTTAAAAAGTAAATATCAAATGATTAATAATAATTATTTTGTTGGGGGTATGAATCAAATTTAATAATCTTTCAAGGAATTTGAAAAGCCACAGAAAGCTTACTTAGTACTTCGTCTGCTGTAATTCTTTCAACAGCATCCCTAGTAAGTATTCGCTCAAGCAGATCTCGTGCAGGTTTGGATACGAACTCCCATATTCTTGCTTGGAAATCAAGCTTCACAGCCTTGATTGCCATAAAAACATCTTCTAATGACTCTCCTTGAAATGGAAGAACACCAGCCAATAAAGCATATAAGAGGACACCAGCACTCCAGACATCCACTTTCTCAGAGTAATTTCCTAACAAAACTTCTGGGGCAACATAAGCCGGACTTCCAGCCAAGCCATTTAAACTCTGACCTGTTGCAAAAATTGCATGGCTTAATGACCAAATGGGTAAAAGCAATCAAAAAGTCCAAAATTATGAGCATAAGAAAAACAACTGCAGGCTCCCAAACCTGGATAGCATATACTTTCAATTAAGATTTGCAGACTACATAAATAAATTCAATGAGGCAACCTTTTGTTCTTCAAATTTAATAAGCATCGGACTTTGCAACATTATTGCTAAAGGACAAAAGAAAAAAGATGAAAAAATTATAACCAAAAGAAATGGGACAAGGAAAATATATTGCAAAACACAAAGCAATAACCTTGGCCATAGGCACTCAAAATACAATCCTTCTTTAGTAATTAATTACCCATTTTCTAAAACAAGGCAGGAAGGGAGTGAGTTGGTGGCAGGGAATAAGGGAGAGAGAGAAATTTCACGCAAATTGATCCACATACTCTAGATCATGATTACAAACTTACACTTGTACAATATGCAGCTATGCCCCAATTTTATTCCCAAGAGTTTATTCATGATAGCCAGTAGCTAATGAAATTTGGAAGACACCCCTTCTCTGTCTTTAAATTTGTAAACTCTGCATCTTACCTTAACTTATTCTGAATAAAAAGAATGTTATCCAGAAGCTAAGATATAGAAGACAAGGTCTTCTCTACCTTTAAGCCTACCACACTCAATAAAGATGACCTTCTTGACACTGAAACTCCTTTAGATTTTTTTCAGCCTATTTACATAGACATATTTTCTTTCTAATAAATCCTATCAATGCACAATGAGACAACTTTCCCTTTGAAAATTAACTGGATTAACTTTAGTTTCTATACTGTTCGGACCTCCAACTCTAAATTTCAACACAAAATCCATCATGCATTTCCTGAATGAAAACAAAATCCGCGATCTTCACGAATGGGACAAAATAGATTGCAGGATTAAAGCGGGGGAGGGGTGGGTCAAGGGGTGGAGGAGAAGACTCGACAAAAATGGTAAACTTAATCTATATCTTAATAGGGTGAATAGTAATGTGCATTATACTTTTGGAAAAAATATGTTTATGCATGACAAAAGAGAGAGGAATGCATGGGTTGCTGCGACCTTCATCTTCCAAATGCCCTTGTCCCTAAAAGGTATTATTAATCTTACTTTAGGAAACAAAGGAATTTTTTCTTGATGGAATGAAAAACAATGTAAGATAGCCAGAGCTTATTCGCAAGTCTGCGTGCAGTTATATATACACCTCTATCACATGTCATAATGGATAATTGGCCATCATGTCATCGATATGCTATGAGAATCAAATCATGCAACAAGAGCTAAAATCACACTTAAAATTTGACGATAGAGAGAGAGAATAAAAAAAAATTGCTAAAAATTTAGCAGGTTAAATTTATCACTCTTAAAATCTTCAATAGGGTACATAGTATATGGCGGAACTACTACTAAATGAAAAGCATGATATACACATTTCCTTGAAAAAATAATAATACAGATATAGTCATGGCATATGTTCAGATGTCTATAGTCATTCCAAATGCAATCTTCTCAAAGGATATGGCCCATCATGTGATGGATTTTCATTGGGGAATCAATAATATGAATTGTCACCCAAAAATTTCATAATAAACCAACAAGGCAAAAAAATTATAATGACAGATAAAACAATGTGCCAACAATCACTAAATGAGGATGAACTTCATCATGGTTTGAGATCTTTGATGGGACTATTGCATTTGTGTATCAATCTTACTTTAGAAAATGAGAGTGAGAATCCTCTGGGAAGTAACTAACATATCCCCCTAGAATCCACTTTCACACAGATAGACAAAGTCATTGTTGAGTGTTAAGTGATTACTATTTGATGTAGAACAATATCTGGAAATAGATCATTGTTGAAAATTAAGTGATAAAACAAGGGAATCATGCACTTCTAGACATTTCTTTCAATTCCTAGTTTTCTATGCACTGGCAACTTAAATCCTTAGGTTTCACATGAACTCATGTACAATTAGATAGTTGACCAACTAAATACAATGACGTTCATTTGGCAACAACTTTAGGCAAAATACTGATTTACACTGAATATATAAAACAAAATTAGATACTCTGAAGTCAGGTAACCATCTTATTTTACTTTTCTATAGAGAAGTCGAGTTTCCATCTTTAGAACGAACATCACATGATTCAGAGTTCCATATTTCTGCAACATGCATAAGAAACTTGGGGATATATGAAAGTACATCAAGCTTAAAATTGTCAAACAAGCAGCCAAATCACTAAAACTGAGTAAAGTGATTATTTATTAATCCTTAGTGTCGTGATCTGAAGCAGC
Organism: Panax quinquefolius; assembly: GCA_020205615.1. Lineage (NCBI taxonomy): Eukaryota > Viridiplantae > Streptophyta > Magnoliopsida > Apiales > Araliaceae > Panax > Panax quinquefolius. Next base: position 80,380,672 of record CM035161.1, read on the forward strand.
ATACCAATATGGACATGGACATAAATTCGTAAAGGCAGAGTAAAATCTTACCATTTGTGATCCTCATGGCTAGTCCAAAATCTGCAAGCTTTATCTTCCCAGAAGTTGTGAGAAGAATATTCTCAGGCTTTATATCCCTATGTACAACTCCCATATCATGACAATACTTTATCACTAACATCAATTCCTTGAAGATATTAGCAGCACGATGCTCAGAATACCTTCCCTGCTTAGCCATCTGATCAATCAACCTCCCACCCGAACACAACTCCATCACAAGATGAAAGCATTCGGAATCCTCATACACTGCATCCAATGTCACAACACCTGGATGCCCCGATAGATGCTGCATTATCTCCACCTCACGGTGAACCGTCTCCTCCCCTTTAGTCAGTGTTTTACAAGCAAAGTCCACTCCAGCAACCTTACTCCTACACAACCAAACTGACCCAAATTTACCTTTTCCAATTGTGGCACCCGAAACATAATCATCTTCAATCTTATTCTTCCTACCCATTTGTGTTGCCGCATCAATACACCCTATCTTCCTCTTAATCCCTCTTCCTGATAGACCAGATGACGATGTTGCACATGGTGGAGCTGTTGCGGCAATCCCAGCAAGCCTAACTCTACATGACCCAACAGTCTCATCCCCTCCCACATCTTCTTTACACCTCTTCTTCAGCCGAGCATAATCTTCCAAGGAATAATGGGATCGTAAATTCGATCTCACTGATCCCGAATTACAGGTTGATTCCAAAGCATCTGTTTGATTTGAGCACAACAATTCACTTCCTTTTCTCTTCTTCCTCATCAGTCACTCTTCCCAAATTATCCAGTTTACCCAAAAATTAAACCCACACAAAACAAAACCCCAGAAATACAACACCTCTAATCCTCCATTACACCACTACTTCTTTGCTCCTGAAACCCAACTAAAAAAAGGAAAAAGCCAATCGAATTAACAAAAACAACCCATTTATACATAATTAATTTATATACCGTAAAATCAAGAGGCCAGCCCATGAAATAAACTAATCTGCATATAATCTGAAATCGAAAAAGTAAAATCAACAAAAATTAGGGCAAAATTACGAACATATACGCAGAGACGATGCTGCTGGTGCTTCCGATATAAGAACAAAATCCAGAGATAGACGAATCGGCGTTTGTAAATAGAGAAATCGAAGATCAAACCAGAAACCCTAGAAATTTCCCATCGGGGATGAATTGAATGAAATAATGAATAATACCTCTCGTCTTTCTCTCTCTGTAAAGGTCTTCAGGGACTTCTTTTGGGGTTTAGTGTCCTACTTTTAACGGAGGGAATTATACAATCTCCATGCGGTATTGAGGCTCAAGAAAGTTTGGTGTAACTGTATCAAACATTTTTTTACTCGATGCCTCTATTTTAGATTTATTATTATTATTTTTTAATATTAATCTCTTTGAAATTTTATAAATCTTATATTTTATCCACATAATTTACACATATATCGTGTATAGACAAAAACTTTAGATATATTATTATTTTATCTTTTTTAATATTAAACTTTTTAAATTTTATAAAATTTATATTTTATCTTAAATAATTTATACAAGCAACGCATGTGACGCATAATTGTACCTATCAATCCATCATTTCAATAGCAGAATTTAATTCTATTTTTAATTGTATTTGGAAATTATAAAACAAATATTAAACTTTTAAAAATTAATTCAAAATATTTTTAATTTTAAATTTACATGACTTATTTAACTTAAAAATAATAAATAAAATTTTTTAGATAATTTATGATGTTCATAATTGTACTTGACATAAATTAAATAAATTCATTTTAATTTTAAATTTGAAATATTTAAAATTAATTTTTTAAAATCAATATTAATCTTATATAATTCAAAAGGGAGGTAGTGTTTATAGATTTTGTTTAGTAGGTCTAAATTTAAATTAAGAAAATATAATTTCATTTTAAATAGAGAATTGATATTTCCACAAGGTTATTTGATATTTCCATAAGTAGTCTCCACTTTTTAAGTTATTCATCTTTTTATGTCTAATTTACCTCTACTTGTAGTAATACCCAGTTACACACTTGCCCTCATCTCTTTCCCCTACAAATCATTGGCATTGTATGTGACAATCTGAATTTTCACTAATTATTAAAATAAGAATTTAATAAATAAAATTCTTATTAGAAATGTTTAAGTTTGAGTGAATATAAATATTTGTTGAATATTTTGAAATATGTAATTTTGTATGAAAAGATTAAATACGGTTTAATAGTTAATTTAACTATTGAGAAACTTAAATGGAATTGTTACGAAAAGAAAATTAACTAAATAATATTAGTTAATTTAATTAAGTTGAAATCATACCTTGATTGACAATTGAATTGTTATGAATTAAATTTCAGTAAATAATGTGAGTAATTCACTTACTTTAAATAGTGAATTAGTATAATTAATTTTAATAAAATGAGAAGATATTTCATTAAATATAAATGTAATTTGTTAATGTAATACGATTGAGAATTTCAGTAAATAGCAAAAATATTTATCGAATAAAATAAATATTTTAGTTGGAATATATACGGAATACTTATTCGATGAAAATTATTAGGAAAATTTGTTTAAGTATAGTAGTCTTGATAAGATTTATGTTAAATGATTTTATGGTGAATGCGTATTTTATTACACTAATAGAATGATAATGTGCTAAGTTAATTTAATAATTAAATTAGAAAAGCAAAGATTTGTTAAAGAAGATGGTAGTTGTATTTTCTAAATAATTTAGTTAAATATAATTTAATTAAGTTTGGTGGACAAGGGTATTATATAATAAATGGATTATTAAAATAAATTAAAAGGAAATTTGAAGGGGTTAGCCAAACATGGTCTTGTGACTTTTGGTTATTATAACTGATGAAATATTTGGCTGTGAAACTGATGAGGCCATAATGTGTACGCATTATGTTTATATCAGTTATACGGGTTTTACGTGTTTTATTCCTAAAGCCTAAGAATAAAGAAAACGGAGTGTTAGAGAGCTTTGAAAGAAATTGATAATTCTGTGAAATTGAAGAAGATGAATTGGAGAATCAAAGAAGGAAGAAACAAGAAAATTGTTCAAGCTTTATAGCAAATCAAATATAATAATCTAGCCCTAACTCTAGTTTATGTTTTTTTGAGTTGTTTATCAAAAAGATGATTTTTGGTGATTTTTGAGTTGTTTATATTCATATGCCAAATTGTTACATTACATGATTATCTCTAGCATACTTCTATAAATGACACAACTTATCCCCTAATATCACAAAAGATGGGGACCACCATTAACATACTACCCCTATAATATAACTCAAAAGTTTGGGGCTTACAACTATCTCACATCTTACATAAAAGACTGAAATTACAACAACAGATAATACACCACATAACAAATTACAACTACTAACTTTTAACGCCTAGACTTAATCTATCATTCCGCGCTCCACAACGCTCTGGTACACTTAAAGATGACCCTGAGGAATTCAAACACTTGCAGCATTCCAATCTCAAAGATAACCCTGAGCAACGTCTGCTTTATGAACCCAAACTGGAGATAACCCCTGTGAGGGGCAAAATCATCATCTTGCCACCTCAACCCCACATTGCGCCGTCTCAACATCTCAGACATACATTTCTACACAATAATATCTCACAAGAGCCAAGGAGTTCCAATCCCGAGTGACTATTACGTAGGACAGCACACCGGATAGAATTTTAAGCTTGAAGACCATGGGCATGGTCCCCTCTTCCTGACTTCGTACAACCTCTAATCCCATGTCATTGAGTAAATCTCGACAATGGCGGTCCGAAATGTAGGGTTTTTACACATAAAACACGGCGGAAATAGAATACTTTAAAGCATTTTCGAAACCCTAAACAGGATCCATGCGAAAACCATATTAATTCAGTGGTTAAAAATTTATACCGATTATTGAAGCTGGAATTGATACGATCGAATCTCTAACGCAATCCAAACAAATGCGCGCTCTACAATATCCATCTTAACGCCTGCTGAATCGTAAATACGATCTGCGATAAAAAAAGGAATCATGGTACTAGCCGCCAAGGATGAGGATTTTTGAACTATTTCTCTAGTCTCTCTCTAAGAAATGGCTAGGGTTTTAGTTAATGAATAATCCCTAAATGGTCGCTACATATCATATATATAGTGATTAAAAGGAATTAATCAAAACCTAATTTAGTAAAATCAATTATATATATATATATATATATATATATATATATCTTAATTAAGTCTTACTTAATTAATATACCTATATATAATTATCCTATTAATTTAAATTAAGTAATTTAAATACTATCAATCATATTGACATATTTAAATCTTTACAATTTAAATTAATTCTCTTTTAATTACGTTCTACATGTGTGTGACCCTATATGTTATTATTACGTTGACAATAATTTTAAAATCATATTATAAAATTATAAACAGTGAGCGACATCTAGTAATGCATCACTGTAACCCAAGTAATAATAAGATCGATGATTCGATGCAACCTTTTTATGACCAATGTTTCAATGTAATTTAATCCTTTTAACCTTGATATCCTAGATTAAACTCGAGTCATGGAATGTGTCATACTCTTCATAATTAAATCTGTGTTTTCTTGATCAATGAGTAGACTATATGAAACAAATCACTATTTGAGCATGGCCATGCATTTCATAGTCCTACTCAATCAAGAGGCCTATGGATATCACCCCTAATATATAGGATGGTTAAATTCCATCTAGATCACTCATATTCCTCACACGATTCATGATGTACCCAATAATCATCTTTATAATCCACCCTATTAAAGGTGACATTTGATGATATCAAAGTACATAAATTCTTGTGTAGTAATATAGTGATTTTGAGTTGGAGGGCCATTACATCATTGTCCTTTATGAGAATCACTAATGACACTTTGCATCTTTGTTCCACGTAGAATTGTCATGGTGGGTCATCCGAGACATCGTTCTTCAACATGTACCTATCATTGACTTAATATCTCATATATTTATGACCAATAAGATTTGGTCATCGATCGATCCACATCTTAGTCTCAATGCATCATTGTTGTCCCATCAACAATGATACTCGACTAAAGGACATTTAAGAGCAATGATACTAATTGTAATTATATAATCTCATGTTCAAGTCACATACTTGAAACTATATAATTTGTATCACTATTCTAAGGAATTTTATTATGTTAACATTTATATGACGTAATAAATAAAACCATAATAAAATCATTCATTTATTCAATAAAATATAATATCAAAATGTTAAGCAATTATATCAAATAATTGGCCTCTAGGCATAAACTCTAATAGTCTCCCCACTTGCACTCAGAGCCAATCACTCATGTATCTAATACCCATGGAACTAGTGTGACCTTCGTGCTTTCACTTTGTGACAAAGCTTTGGTCGATTGGATCTGCAACAACATTATCATCTGTTGGCACTCTTCCTATATGTACATCTCCTCTATCAATGATTTCACGGATGAGATGGTACCGCCTAAGTATATTTTTGGATCGTTGGTGAGAACAACAACAAGTTCTGTGACGCCCCCAAAATTCGGACACCCATATCTCGAATTCGGTGCATCACGTACAACTACGAATATCTTACTAAAATCATCAACAACGGAAATAATAGAATAATTTACATTGATATAATATAAATATTCGCGTCCCAAGGTACCGTAACCATTACTACGACAATTCAGTGATTAAACTTAAACATAACTTAATCATCCTTAAATACATCATAATAAGCATAACAATAATAATAATACTTCTAATCTTAAAGGACTATGTTATTCTGTAGCCTTGCCCTTTCCCTTGTCCTTTCTTGAAGTACCGCCGCTCTCGCTTTTAATCTGTAATATTTTTAGGAAGCAAGAATGAGCAACAAGTTTGCCCAGCAAGTAATATAGCCAAAAGAATAAGAAGTTATAGCATTTGAATCTTCAAGGGTATAATAATAATTGGTAGTTCAAGGATATCAAGAAATATCAAGAGTATTCAATAAGTGTCGCTATAGACTGAAGGATATCAACAAAATTTTAGGATTTATTCATTTCGAGGTTCAATATGAATGAACACTGAGCAATCACTAAGGACTAAGAACTCTTATTAGAATTAACAGTATTATACTGTAATCCAATATAAACGAGTACAACAGGTGATCAGCCTAAAGTACCCTACGTTATGCATAACATTTAATCATACTCATGTACGCACGTCCGTTCCCCGACAATATATAATTTCCCCTTCAATGAGGGTTGTTCATCTCAGTAGATTTACGATAGTCCACACCAAGTCAATTGGTTTGGATAGCTTTTTAACATATAATAATAGTCTAGTTGAATCAAAGGCTTATACAACTTTTATAATGCATTTAAGAACGATAAGTCCAATGCTTGCAACAACGTCAAGGTATACAAATGATTTTTGAATAGAAACAGATATTTGCTTGATATAAATATGGTTGATATGACAACAATCCGAATGTATACAGTGTAAGAATTAAGGAACTTGCCTCGTTCGTCGATTATGTTTACCTTTGACACCTTGTCACGTATACTGCCTATAATATAATAATATAGCCGTACAAATTAGTGATTGTTGAAAACTGACTCACTTTAGCTATTAATCGCATGTCATCCTAGTTTAAGGTACTAGTCTCTCATACAATACATAATTTTGAAAAATACTACATTTCTTACTTACTACACAATTATGCTCACAAATAAGAAAACTATGCACATAACATTAATTTATTAAACTGTTGCTCAAATTAGTTATCTGAACTAATTTCATTAATTAGAGTTTAAAAATGACATTACACTATTCTGTTTGTTTATCATCATAAACCCTTACTCATTTTCTTTTCAATTTTTACATGTTATTAATGTCACATTAGAATGTAGTTTAAAGGTAAATATCCCCTCCCCCCCTTGATAATTATATTACTTTTTATTAAAGGTAAATACACCTACCCTTTTTTACTACTTCTTTTATAAAAAATATATTATGCACATAAGTGTCACAATTAATGTTTTAATGTTATTATTAAATTAGTTTAGTGTCTTGATTTATATTTCATTACCTCCATGTTGGCTAATCAAAGTATTTCTTTGAAAGACATTACAAATATAATACATAAACAACCCCACTTTATGAAAACACCCTTCTTATTGTATTTAAATATTACTCTATTTATCCTCAAATGACCATCATGGAATAACAATTTTTAGAACCAAATCCTACATTTGGTCTTGCTGGAGGTACTAAAAATATAAAACAATGTGTTTGATATATAGCCTTTTAAATCTTCACATTGCCCCACATTTTAATGTTTAAGATTACATAATAGGTAAGGCTAAAAGATCTTTAATTTCCTTGCATAGACTCCTTTAATGAGAACATGTAGCCACCAAATTATTGAATATGTACAAAGAATTTTCTTACACAACTAGCAAAGAGAATAATTAGCCTTAAAAATAAGAGCCACATAAGTAAAGATCCTTATTGCAAAAAAAATAAAAATAAATTAACATGTAGCAACATATTATTGATTATGTAACAATTAATAATTTTTTTTTTTGTACAACTAGACCCCATGCTAACGGATAATTAGCCTTAAACATGCATGACCACAAAGCAACATTCCTATACCACAAAAAAAAAAAAAGATTACATATATCAACCATTTAATAGATACACCAAAACCGCCTTCTTCCTTTTTTTTTTTTATACATGCTTTGTTTTTTTTTTTCCACCACGTAAACCATTTATGCATTCTTGCAAATTAATTTATTTAGTTTGAAAGCACATGGTAAAAAAAAACTAATGTCTTAAATATTAATTTAGCATGCATACATCTAGTTTAGCATACTAATTTTTACAAGCAACACAAAATATCCACATTACTTTTAAAAGAAAAACAAGTGTTTACTAGAAATTAAATGGAAAGTAATTTTATTTATTTATTTTATTTTTATACCTTAGCTTGAAAAATTTTGAAATGGGTTGCTAAGATGAAGAGCTGCTGCTGCTGCTGTTATTACTCCTTTTCTCCTACATCACCGACTACACTCACCCTCTCTTTACAATGTTTCTTGCTAGTACAAAGAATGGGTTAGAATAAGGGGTTTATATACTAAAAGGAGTTGCATAAATTAACTAGAAACTCTCCTAGACCATCTGCTAAAGACTTCCTCCAAGTACTCTATAGCAGCCCCTAAGTGGTCTATGATATCCCATCACTCATGTCACCATTGTATTGTCAAAAAAAATCATACGCAAAGCTCCCTTTTTTTATTGGATACAATGGTCCCAAAATGATAGTCTAAATTATGTGTAATACCCAATTCTCTAGAAACTTAGTCTGTTGGAATTGAGTTATTAATTCCCAAGGCTAATTGGCTTTTAATTCAATGTGGCTGCCACCATTGCACTAGCTGCCGAAAATGGGTAGATTATTAATCATAAGGTTGGGTTCTAATTCCCTTGGGCTTACATACATAAAAAGAGTATTAAGCTTAGACTTTTCTTGGCTGGCCACACACCCCACCCGAAATTTACACGTAACAGAATAGTTTGGCAAGAAAAATCTCATTAAAGCTGCCCACTAAATCAATTTAGGCCTATCACCTCATCCTACCAGATTTATTATTTGGATTATAAAAATGTAAATATTTAAATATTAATGCAACAAATTAATTAATTTAATTTACCTAAATAACACTAAATTATATACCACCTTAATAATTATTAATAAGTTGGGCTATTTCACATAATTTAAGTTACTCACAAAAAAATGATTTAGTCTATCTAGACACGCTTTCAAACCAATTCAAGGATTTATCAATACTCTAATATAATTAAATAAATTAATTATATACCACCTCTCTTATTGTCATCTTTTACTTAGTAATGCATTCCTTCTTTAATTTATTCCTCACTAATTCCATCATTGTGTCACACAAGACATTTCATAAGCTTATCATAATTCTCCACATCTTATCAATTATTATAATTTCAATTTAATTCAATTGAGTTACTCACCTCATGCCATGTAAGCATTTATAAAATAAATAATCACAGGCTCTATTTATATTAATATTAATATTAAATCATAAAATTTATGGTTATTACATCCTCCCCCCCTTATAAAAATTCCGTCCTCGGAATTGATATAAGGTTACACAAAAAGATGGGGATAGTCTCTCCTCATCCTATCTTCTAATTCCCATGTGACCTCCTCGACATCGTGGTTTCGCCAAACTACTTTTACAGAAGATATAACTTAATTTCTTAGCGTTTGCTCTTTCTCATCTAATATCTGGACAGAAATTTCTTCATATGCTAGATTCTTATCTACTTGAATGGGCTCATAGGAAATCACGTGTTTATAGTCAGACTTGTACGGACGTAGTACAGAAAGTGAAACACATTGTGGATGTGTTCCAGTTCGGGTGGCAAAATAACTTTGTATGCCACTTCGCCCACTCGCTTCAATATCTCGAATGGTCCTATGAACCTCGGACTCAATTTTCCTTTCTTTCCGAATCTGATCTTTCCCTTCCAAGGAGACACCTTCAAAAATACAAAACTACCGACTTCAAAGTCTTTAGTTCGACGATGCAAATCAAGATACTTCTTTTTTAGCGATCTTGAGTGCTACCAATCGCCCTTATTGTTGTTACCACATCGGCCATTTGCTGAACTAATTCTGGTCCCAAAAGTCGTCGTTCTCCGACTTCGTCCCAACATAATGGTGTTCTACACTTCCTCCCGTAAAGAGCTTCATATGGGGGCATATCGATACTCGCATGATAGCTATTATTGTAAGCGAATTCTACCAATGGTAAATGGTCGTTCCAATTCCCCTTGAATTCCATCACGCAAGCTCTAAGTATGTCCTCCAACGTTTGTATGGTTCGTTCACTCTGCCCGTCAGTTTGAGGTTGATAAGTAGTACTTAATCTCAATTGAGTTCCCATTCGTTCCTGCAATCTTTTCCAGAATTTTGACGCGAAACGCGGATCTCGATCGAGACAATCGACACACCAAGACTCCATGTCGCGATACGATTTCCTTTACATATAAATTTGCTAACTGATTCAAATTGAATCGGATCTTGATGGGTAGAAAATGAGCTGTCTTTGTTAGTCAGTCCACAATAACCCAAATGGCATCATAACCCTTCTGTGTAACCGGAAGTCCAACCACGAAGTCCATCGTAATGTGTTCCCATTTCCATTCTAGTATTTCCAGCGGTTGAAGTAGTCCACTTGGCTTCTGGTGTTCTGCTTTGACTCTTTGACAAGTAAGACATCTACTAACACACTCTGCCACCTCTCTTTTCAAATTAGGCCACCAAAAGTGGTGCCGAAGATCCCGATACATCTTTGTTCCTCCTGGATGAACATAATACGTCGTATTGTGTGCTTCGTGCAAGATTTCCTCTCTCAGTTTGATTACAGCTGGCACCCATACTCGACCCTCAAATCTCAATATACCGTCCTTATCTACTTTGAACTTTTTTTCCTTATTTTCTACTATTCTCTTCCTTAACTTGTCACATTCTTCATCTTTCTCTTGTGCTTCCTTTATTCTATCCAATAACGTCGGGTGAGCTCTCATCATGAATAATTTTCCTTCCACTTCTTTTGGTTCCTCCACCTCTATTTCCAACTTTTCCATTTCTCTTATTAATTCCTCCTGAGTTATCAATTTGAATAACTTCTCCCTTCCTTTTCTACTCAAAGCGTCAGCTACTACGTTTGCTTTTCCTGGGTGATAAAGAATTTCACAGTCATAATCTTTGATTAATTCCAACCACCTTCTTTGTCGCATGTTCAACTCCTTTTGTGTAAAGATATATTTCAGACTCTTGTGGTCCGTGTATATCTCACATTTTTCTCCATACAAATAGTGCCTCCAAATCTTCAACGCAAAAACTACCGCCGCTAACTCCAAGTCATAGGTAGGGTATCGTTTTTTGAAATCTTTCAACTGTCATGAGGCATATGCAATGACCTTGCCATGTTGCATTAGCACACAACCAAGTCCTCTATGTGATGCATCACTATACACCACAAATCCTCCCGTATCATCTGGTAATGATAATACAGGCGCCTCACTCAACCTCCTCTTCAATTCTTGGAAACTCTCCTCGCGATTTGTCCGTCACACGAACTTCTTCTTGCCTTCCTCGTTAGATTGGTCAGTGGGGTTGCTATCTTAGAAAAATCTTGGATAAATCTTCGATAGTACCCGGCTAATCCTAAGAAACTTCTTACTTCTGTTGGCGTCTTCGGTTGTTCCCAATTACTTACCGCTTCCACTTTTGCAGGATCCACGGAAATTCCATTTTGATCTATCATGTGTCCTAGAAATTGAACCTTTTCCATCCAAAATTTACATTTTGAAAATTTAGCGTACATCTTTTCCCTTCTCAATGCTTCCAATACCATCTTCAGGTGTTCGGCGTGCTCTTCCTTCATCTTTGAATAAATCAAAATGTCATCGATAAATACTACTATGAACTTATCTAAGTATGGCTTGAAAACTCGGTTCATCAAGTCCATGAATGCTGTCAGAGCATTGGTTAACCCAAATAACATCACTAGAAATTCGTAATGTCCGTAGCGAGTTCAAAAGGCCGTCTTTGGTATGTCCTCCTCTCGTACTTTCAACTGATGATAACCCGTTCGTAAATCTATCTTGGAAAAACACTTCGCTCCCTTCAGTTGATCGAAAAGGTCGTCTATCCTTGGCAATGGATATCTATTCTTAATTGTCACTTGGTTTAACTCCCGATAGTCGATACAGAGCCTCATCGATCCATCCTTTTTTTTATAAACAACACCGGTGCTCCCCAAGGAGACACACTCAGGCGAATGTAACCCTTATCTAGTAACTCTTGCAATTGTATCATCAATTCCTTTATTTCTACCGGGCGCCCATACGATATGGGGCTTTCAAATTGGTGCGATTCCGGTGCTAAGTCTATTATGAATTCGATTTCTCATGCGGCGGAAGACCGAGGCAGATTATTCGAAACACGTCTTAAAAATCTCTTACCACTAATATATTTTTCATTTCTATTCCCTTTTCCTGAGTGTCCACTATATAGGCTAAATAACCTACACATCCTTTCTTTAACAATTTCTTGCCATGCATCATCGTAAGGCAACACGATTGCTTGAGCGACGAGCTACCATAAAACACTACCTTAGACCGATTTGAGGTCCGAAGGTTCACACACTTTCTCCCGACAATCGATTATCAAAGTATGGTGGCTAGGATAACCAATCCATTCCTAATATCACATCAAACTCTCCCAGTTTAATCGGATTTAAGTCTACTTTTAGTTCGTGACCTCTAATGTTTGCACAATAGTTTTGGTAAACAAACTCTATAGGAATTACTTCCTTATTCACAATCTCTATGTTCAACGAATTTTCTAAACGTTCAGGAGGTATGTTTAGTTGTCTAGCAAAATCTTCAGACACAAAGGAATAGGTAGCACCCGAATCAAATAATACATAGGCATTTATATTATTGATTGGGAGAATACCGACACCACGCCCTTTGCAGATCATCGCGTCTTGGATACCATGTTAAAGGTTTTGGCAATCGGTTTCATTGATTGCGTTGGTCCGCCGATCATCGCCTTTGCTTTTCCCCCCGTGGCCGCTTCCTCCGTTGCTCCCCTTCTTTGGGAAATCCTTGATTTGATGCTCAGTTGAGCCACACGCGAAACATCCCTTGATCTTTTCGGCTTTGGGCAGTTGGTTGAAATGTGCCCTTCTTCGTCATGATTGTAGCAGAGATCATACCCTTCCAAAGATTCCTTTATGGTTTTTCCCACATTTCGAGCAAGCTTCACTTCTTTTCTTAAACCCTCCTTGATAACTTTCTGACTGGTTAATGTTTCAGTTGTTGGTATTGTTGTTGTTGTTGTTGTTGCGGTTATCCCATTTCCTCTTTCCCAGTAACTTCCACCACTGCTACTCCCTCCATGAGTTTCTCCCCTAGCATTCTTGTTCTTCTTCTCCTTGTTGTATTGGCTCAATGCCTCGCTACCTCCCTCAAAGAATTATCGCCTTTCTCCAATAATGTGGTTAACGAGTCGATTTGAAGGATCGACACCTTGTTGAACAACCAAGGTTTTAGTCCAAGTTCGAAGCGTCGAGATTTCCTTTCTTCAGTGTCTACTTGATGTGTTGCGAATCGTGCGAGTTCATTGAACTTGGCCGCGTACTGTGCCACCATCATCTCCCTTTGTTTTAGTTCTAGAAACTTTACCTCCATCCTATTCTTCATGCTCTTCGGGAAGTAATTCTCGAAGAACAAAGTCTTAAACATTTCCCAGGTTATAGTCCCTTCTCCCGCCCTCTGTTGATTTGCTTCCCACCAAGAGAGTTTGCTTCACCCTCATCATATATGTAGCGAACATAACACTTTCTGGTCTTCACCCACACGAGCAATGGCGAAGGCTTTCTCCATTTCCTTGATCCACGTTTGTGCTACGATAGGATCTCCAGAGTACCAATGAATTTAGGAGGTCCTACACTCTTAAAGTCCTTGAAGTTTCATGAATCGGAGCTACTTGGGGAATGGGTGGTACTTGTTCATTTCTTCCCAAGAGCTTCCCCCTAACAAATCTACAAGCCTTTGAATGGGATCTACTTGTCTCTCTCATCATTAACCGACTCTTCTCTTCGCATGCAAGTTAATCTACATCTCGGGCGCATTTTCGCATCACAAAACTTCCATTTTTATTATCTAATTATATTACTTAAACAATTCTCCATAAAAGGAATAAGATTTCATAATACATTTATTCGGAATAAGATCATTTATATTCATATGCCAAATTGTTACATTACATGATTATCTCTTGCATACTTCTATAAACGACAACTTATCCCTTAATAATATCACAAAAGATGGGGACCACCATTAACATACTACCCCTATAATATAACTCATTTCTTCCCCAAAAGTTTGGGGCTTCATTAACCAACTATCTCACATCACAAAACTTCCATTTTTATTATCTAATTATATTAAAACAATTCTCCATAAAAGGAATAAAATTACAATAAGATCATTTATATTCATATGCCAAATTGTTACAACATGATTAATAGCATACACAAACTTACATAATATCAACATTAACATACTACCCTATAATATAACTAAGTTCGCTATCTCACATCTTAGACTTAATCATCATTACAACTTCTAACTTTTAACGCCTAGACTTAATCTATCATTCTAGACTTAATCTATCATTCCACGCTCCACAACGCTCTGGTACTCCCTCCGAGTAATGTGCACCACCAAATCTCTACTTATGGTGTGCAAAGTCCGTCTCCTCGCTCTGCTTTGGGTAATGATTTACCCCATCAATCGGGTCTCTCCATGGCGCGTGCGCATCGCAGATAGCCCATCCTGTTCATCTTCCTCCTTTTGCACCTCACTTCATCTTCTAGATCGGTATCCCTATCATTGGCCCCTTCTCACTTCTCTTCGAAATGGATCCTATCCATTACCTCCATCTCTAACTGAGTACGGATAACTTCCTTCTCTGTCCTCTCGCTCAACTCCTTCTGCTCTATCTCTTCCAACTTCCATGTCACTTCTACATTCCTAGCCACCGCCCTGTGAAACAAAGTCCCCATCTGGATCCCTGCCTCCTTACGGTGAGCAATCTCCACCTCCATCTCCTGCATCACTAACTTTCTCTGGTGGTCTTCATCCCTCAGCTTCTGGAACTCGGACTCCCTTTCCCTAGCCTCAACCTCTAATTCCTCAACTCTGCACCCTAACTCTAAAATCTGTTCCTCATACTCCCCCAACATCCTATCCCCAAAAGTAGCCTCGTCGGAGTCCTCCATGGGCTCGTCCACCATACGCTCCTCCATAGGCTCCTCCTCCGGATCGACTCCTGCATTGGCTCCATCTCCTCTTCCTCATCATCATCATCGATAGGGACTACATTGATATAGACTCCGCTATCAATGGTGCCTCATATACCACGGGTATGTCACGCGGCTCCTCTTCTACTACTCGGCTAGGTCCTCCCATGTCAGTCATCCTACAATCACCAACACAAAACAAACCACAACTCAATTAGAATGTTAAATAACATAAGTTCATTGTATAGAATAAAGTTATATTCTATAACACGTTAAGTCTATCTCTATGAAAACTCTATATGAGTTTCATCCCTTTCTATTTTCTAAGTTCTCCTAAGTTATAATCTAAGAACTCTCGCTCCTAAGGTTTATAACTATAGCTTTGATACCAACCTGTGACGCCCCCAAAATTCGGACACCCATATCTCGAATTCTTGCATCACAGTAACTACTGAATATCTTACTAAAATCATCAACAACGGAAATAATAGAATAATTTACATTGATATAATATAAATATTCGCGTCCCAAGGTACCGTAACCATTACTACGACAATTCAATGATTAAACTTAAACATAACTTAATCATCCTTAAATACATCATAATAAGAATAACAATAATAATAATACTTCTAATCTTAAAGGACTATGTTATTCTGTAGCCTTGCCCTTTCCCTTGTCCTTTCTTGAAGTACCGCCTTGCTCTGCCTTAACTGTAATGTTTTTAGGAAGCAAGAATGAGCAACAAGTTTGCCCAGCAAGTAATATAGCCAAAAGAATAAGCAGTTATAGCATTTGAATCTTCAAGGGTATAATAATAATTGGTAGTTCAAGGATATAAAGAAATATCAAGAGTATTCAATAAGTGTCGCTATAGACTGAAGGATATCAACAAAATTTTAGGATTTATTCATTTCGAGGTTCAATATGAATGAACACTGAGCAATCACTAAGGACTAAGAACTCTTATTAGAATTAACAGTATTATACTGTAATCCAATATAAACGAGTACAACAGGTGATCAGCCTAAAGTACCCTACGTTATGCATAACATTTAATCATACTCACGTATGCGCACGTCTGCCTCTCGAATAATATATAATTTCCCCTTCAATGAGGGTTGTTCATCTCAGTAGATTTACGATAGTTCACACCAAGTCAATTGGTTTGGATAGCTTTTTAACATATAATAATAGTCTAGTTGAATCAAAGGCTTAGACAACTTTTATAATGCATTTAAGAACGATAAGTCCAATGCTTGCAACAACGTCAAGGTATACAAATGATTTTTGAATAAAAGAGATATTTGCTTGATATAAATATGGTTGATATGACAACAATCCGAATGTATACAATATAATGTAAGAATTAAGGAACTTGCCCTCGTTAAATCGATTATGTTTACCTTTGACACCTTGTCACGATACGCCTATAATATAATAATATAGCCGCATAAATTAGTGATTGTTGAAAACCGACTCACTTTAGCTATTAATCGCATGTCATCCTAGTTTAAGGTACTAGTCTCTCATACAATACATAATTTTGAAAAATACTACATTTCTTACTTACTACACAATTATGCTCACAAATAAGAAAACTTTGCGCATAACATTAATTTATTAAACTGTTGCTCAAATTAGTTATCTGAACTAATTTCATTAATTAGAGTTTAAAAATGACATTACACTATTCTGTTTGTTTATCATCATAAACCCTTACTCATTTTCTTTTCAATTTTTACATGTTATTAATGTCACATTAGAATGTAGTTTAAAGGTAAATATCCCCCCCCCCCCTGATAATTATATTACTTTTTATTAAAGGTAAATTCACCTTTTACTACTTCTTTTAAAAAATATATTATTCACATAGTGTCACAATTAATGTTTTAATGTTATTATTAAATTAGTTTAGTGTACTGATTTATATTTCATTACCTCCATGTTGGCTAATCAAAGTATTTCTTTGAAAGGCATTACAAACATAATACATAAACAACCCCACTTTATGGAAACACCCTTCTTATTGTATTTAAATATTACTCTATTTATCCTCAAATAACCATCATGGAATAACAATTTTTAGAACCAAATCCTACATTTGGTCTTGCCGGAGGTACTAAAAATATAAAACAATGTGTTTGATATATAGCCTTTTAAATCTTCACATTGCCCCACATTTTAATGTTTAAGATTACATAATAGGTAAGGCTAAAAGATCTTTAATTTCCTTGCATAGCAGCTCCTTTAATGAGAACATGTAGCCACCAAATTATTGAATATGTACAACAATTTTCTTGCATAACTAGCAGCCGAATAATTAGCCTTAAAAATAAAAAAATTAAAATGTAGCAACATATTATTGATTATGTAACAACTAATAATTTTATTTTTGTACAACTAGACCCCATGCTAACGGATAATTAGCCTTAAACATAGCAGCCACAAAGCAGCATTCCTATACCACAAAAATAAAAAGATTACATATATCAACCATTTAATAGATACACCAAAACCATCCCTTCCTTCTTTTCATTTACATGCTTTGTTTTTTTTTCCACTACGTAAACCATTTATGCATTCTTGCAAATTAATTTATTTAGTTTGAAAGCACATGGTAAAAAAAAAACTAATGTCTTAAATATTAATTTAGCATGCATACATCTAGTTTAGCATACTAATTTTTACAAGCAACACAAAATATCCACATTACTTTTAAAAGAAAAACAACTGTTTACTAGAAATTCAATGGAAAGTAATTTTATTTATTTATTTTATTTTTATACCTTAGCTTGAAAAAATTTGAAATGGGTTGCTAAGATGAAGAGCTGCTGTTGCTGCTATTACTCATTTTCTCCTACATCACCGACTACACTCACCCTCTCTCTACAATGTTTCTTGCTTGTAGAAAGAATGGGTTAGAATAAGGGGTTTATATACTAAAAGGAGTTGCATAAATTAACTAGAAACTCTCCTAGACCATCCTGCTAAAGACTTCCTACAAGTACTCTATATAGCGTTCTAAGTGGTCTATGATATCCATTCATTTCATGTCACCATTGTATTGTCAAAAAAAATCATACGCAAAGCTTCCTTTTTTTCTTGGATACAATGGTCCCAAAATGATAGTCTAAATTATGTGTAATACCCAATTCTCTAGAAACTTAGTCTGTTGGAATTGAGTTATTAATTCCCAAGGCTAATTGGCTTTTAATTCAATGTAGCTGCCACCATTTCACTAGCTGCCGAAAATGGGTAGATTATTAATCATAAGGTTGGGTTCTAATTCCCTTGGGCTTATATACATAAAAAGAGTATTAATTTTAGACTTTTCTTGGTTGGCCACACACCCCACCCGAAATTTACAAGTAACAAAATAGTTTGGCAAGAAAAATCTCATTAAAGCTGCCCACTAAATCAATTTAGGCCTATCACCTCATCCTACCAGATTTATTATTTGGATTATAAAAATGTAAATACTTAAATATTAATGTAGCAAATTAATTAATTTAATTTACCCAAATAACACTAAATTATATACCACCTTAATAATAATTAATAAGTTGGGCTATTTCACATAATTTAAGTTACTCACAAAAAAATGATTTAGTCTATCCAGACAAGCTTTCAAACCAATTCAAGGATTTTTCAATACTCTAATATAATTAAATAAATTAATTATATACCACCTCTCTTATTGTCATCTTTTACTTAGTAATGCATTCCTTCTTTAATTTATTCCTCACTAATTCCATCATTGTGTCACACAAGACATTTCATAAGCTTATCATAATTCTCCACATCTTATCAATTATTATAATTTCATTTGAGTTACTCACCTCATGCCATGTAAGCATTTATAAAATAAATAATCACAGGCTCTATTTATATTAATATTAATATTAAATAATAAAATTTACGGTTATTACAAGTTCAGTGATGAACTTTTTAATCCATACAGCCTCCTTGGCCACACTAGAAGCAACAATATACTCACCTCACATTGTAGTAGAATCGACTCATCGTCTCTCGCTTGAACTCTTTTCATTAACAAAGACACCACCATTAAGACAAAACACAAAACATGACTGAGACTTATAGTCATCATTGTCAGTCTGGAAACTAGCATCTGTGCAACCCTTTACTTCCAGTTCTTCTTCACCTCCATATACCAAGAATGAATCCTTAGTCCTCTTTAGGTACTTGAGGATATTCTTGACTGTTTTCTAGTGACCTTTACTTGGATTCGACTTGTATCTGCTCGTCATGCTCAAAGCATACGAGACATCCGGACGAGTACATATCATTGCATACATGATAGATCCAATTGCCGAAGCATAAGGGATCTTTCTCATATGCTCCTCATCATCTTGTGATTTAGGACATTGGGCCTTAGAGATCTTTACACCATGAGTCATGGGTAAGTGTCCTCTTTTTGCCTCTTGATTGCTGAACCGTTTCAACACTTTATCAATATATGTACTCTGACTTAGGCCGAGCATTTTTCTAGATCTATCTCGATAGATCCCGATACCTAAAATGTAGGCTGCATCACCTAAATCTTTCATGGAGAAACATTTTCTCAACCACGTTTTTACAGCCTGTAATGAAGGAATGTCATCCCCAATAATTAATATGTCGTCAACATATAATATCAGGAATACAATGTGACTCCCACTAACCTTCTTATATACATAAGGTTCATCTTCATTTTTAATAAAGCCAAGCTCTTTGACTGCTTCATCAAATCAAAGATTCCAACTCCGAGATGCTTGCTTCAATTCATAAATGGATCGTTGCAGCTTACATACCTTTCCAGCATCCTTTGGATTGACAAAACCCTCAGGTTGTGTCATGTACACATCCTCAAGGAGATTTTCGTTAAGGAAAGCAGTTTTGACATCCATCTGCTAGATTTTGTAATCATAAAAAGCTGCAATAGCAAGTAAGATCCTGATGGATTTAATCATTTTCACTAGAGAGAAGGTTTCATCATAGTCAACACCTTGAACTTGCTTGTAACCTTTTGCTACCAGTCGGCCTTTGTAGGTTTATACATTACCTTCCATGTCGGTTTTCTTATTGAAAACCCACTTGCACCCGATTGGTTTTACCCCTTCGGGTGGATCAACCAAAGTCCATACTTGGTTAGTATACATGGAGTACATTTCAGATCTCATGGCTTTAAGTTATCTCTCAGAATCTGGTCCATTCATAGCTTCTTGGTAGGAAGCAGGCTCATCCTGATCTATGAGCATCGCATCGCCGTTTTGAGTCACAAGATATCCATAATATCTCTCGGGCTCTTGGCGTGTCCTACCAGATCTACGAATTCCTTGTGTAATTTGAACAGGTTCACTTTCCACAATTTCTTGTGGTTCTTGCTCACGTTCCAACTCAGGTTCAATGATATTTTATGGTTCTCGAATTTCTTCGAGTTCTACTTTCCTCCCACTGTTTCCTTTAGAGACAATTCTCTTTCAAGAAAAATTCCAGTTGAAGCAAAAAACACTTTATTCTTAGAAGGTTTGTAGAAATAATACCCTTTTGTTTCTTTTGGGTATCCCACAAAATTATATTTGTCAGATTTAGGTCCTAGCTTGTCAGAATTTAGATGTTTTACAAATGCCTCACAACCCCAAATCTTCATGAAAGACATACTAGGACGTTTCCCAGTCCACATCTCATATGGTGTCTTCTGAACCGTCTTTGTAGGAACACGATTAAGTGTGAATGTAGCTGTCTCTAGGGCATGACCCCAGAAGCTTATTGGAAGATCTGCATGACTCATCATTGATCGTACCATGTCCAATAAGGTGTGATTTCTCCTCTCAGATACACCATTCCATTGTGGTGTTCCAGGTGGAGTGAGCTGTGATTTAATACCACACTCCTTTAGAAGGTCATCAAAGTCTTGGCTTAAGTATTCACCTCCACGATCGGATCGAAGGGATTTTATGCTTTTGCCAAATTGGTTTTTAACTTCATTCTTGAATTCCTTGAACTTTTCAAAGGATTCGAATTTGTGTCTCATAAGATACACATATCCATATCTATCAAGTCGCCAAGAAATGTAATGAAGTAATAAAATCTACATCTTCTTAATCTAACTCATGGGTCCACATACATCACTATGTATAAGTCCCAATATATTGCTAGTCTGCTCATTGTGTCCAAGTGAAATGGGCTTTAATCATCTTGCCTAATAAACAAGACTCGCATTTCTCATATGATTCAAAATCAAATGAATCCAAAAACCCATCTTTATGGAGTTTGGATATGCGTTTCTCATTTATATGGCCTAAACGACAGTGCCAGAGATATGTCAGATTTAAATCATTTGATTTAAATCATTTTGTATTTATGTTATAGATATGCATTTCTAAATCAAGAATATAAAGACCATTAAACAATTGTGCAACACCATAGCATATATCATTTAAATAAAACGAACAACGATTGTTCTTTCTTATAAATGAAAAACCTTTCTTGTCCAAACAAGAAATAGAAATAATGTTTTTGCTTATAGCAGGCACATAATAACAATCTTCTAATTCTAATACTAGCCTAGTGGGCAAAGATAAATGATAAGTTCCTACGGCTAGTGCATCAACTTTTGCTCCATTCCCAACACGTAGGTCAACTTCTCCTTTCGCCAAAGTCCTACTCCTTCGGAGTTTCTGCACATTAACACAAATGTGAGAACCACATCCAGTATCCAATACCATGATGTAGAAGTAGACAAGTTGACTTCTATAACATATATACCTGAATCAGAAGTCATACTTCCTTTCTTTTTCTTTACTTCTTCCAAATAAGCATGACAATTCCTCTTCCAGTGTCCAGGTTTTCCACAGAAGTGACAATCACCTTCTTTAGCCACCCCACCTTTAGGTTTTAAAGCCTGTTTGGTTTTGGAATTAGGTTTGGCACCAGATTTAGATCCTATCTTTTTCTTGCCTTTCCATTTTCCCTTAGAATTCCCCTTTTGCACCATCATTATGGGAGCGGGTCTTGCCTTTTTCATGTTATTCTCGACAGTTCTTAACATGCTCAACAACTCAGTAAGGGGTTTTTCAATTTCATTAATAAGATAATTCATAACAAATTGAGAGTAGTTGCTGTTCAAGGATTGCAAAACAAGATCAGTTTGGACTTCCGGAGTGATTGGAAAACCCAACCTATCAAGGTACTCAATATACCCAATCATTTTCAACACATGTGGACCAACTGGATCACGTTCATCCATCTTGCAGTGATATAATGCCTTGCTTTTATCATAGCTCTCCTGTCGAGCATGCCCTTCAAACAATTTCTTGAGATGCTCGATCATCTCATATGCATCCATCAACTCATGTTGCTTCTGAAGCTCAGCGTTCATGGTTGCTAGCATGAGATAACTCACGTCCAGAGCATCATCTTGATGCTTCTTGTAAACATCATGCTCTACACGTCGTGTAGTATCAGCTGGTGCTGCAGAAATGGGATTTTCAATGACATAAAGCTTGCACTCTTGTTTGAGGACAATCCTCAAGTTCCTATGCCAGTCAAGGAAATTAATTCCACTCAGCTTGTCCTTCTCAAGGACTGATCGTAGTGAAAGACTACTTGTGTTATTGTTGTTTGCCATTGATATCTACAATTTATAAGTGCAAAAATTATAAGTCAAATTACTGAGGTTATATTATGTAATTGATAATAGTACATTCAAAATATACCTCCCACTATTTTATTCAAATTAATAGCCCTCACCATTAATTCAGAAAGCATTTTCTATTAAATCTTTCTAGTGAGCCAAGATCCATATTTCATTATGCCTTAAGTTAGCTTTGGCTAATCTCTCAAAACACAATTATTTAGGTAAACAACCCTTTGTCAATTATATCTAATATAACTCTTGGATAGTTTGGTAAACAATATTTGTTTCAGTCCATCTAATGGTACCTACCAAACTCTATGCCTTTAAGTCCACAATCCTATTAAGATAACTTAGTTAAGTTAAGCCCAATGATTTTAACAGTTTGGATATCACAATTATCCTATCGCATCTTACCTAGATAAATAGGGTACTTTGCTTTGGCAAACCGACATCTATTGATCAAGGTCTTGATGAGTGTTATTCATTGGAAGGCATCTGATTTAGACTTAATAATTTAATGAGGGATTTTATTAATAAATTTAGATCTCACCAATTTTTTTTAATCTTATTAAGCATGCACATTATTTATCATATCATATATAAGCATAAATAAAGTGCAAAATAAAATAAATGTGCCACAGTTATGGCCCAATCCAATGTCAATCTTTTAAAGCTAATGAAAGATTGATGGTCAATCTAAGGTGGTAAAAGATCTCAAAATAGTAGCTTCCTTGAATCTTCCTCATCCATGTGCCTCCTCTCCATCATCATCTTTCCATCGTGATCTTCATCTTGTCATCGATTATTGAAGCTAGATTATTACATGACATAAAGAAACATCGAGTTACATTCGAGGGGATTTAGATGAGAAGAGAATGTTACATCAGAATTTATAGAAAGGCACGACATGCAAGCCGTATTTCAAAACCAAAAACCACTAACCTATGGGTCAAAAGGCCATAACTGTGCACCATGCATATCACAATAAGCACATAAAAATTTATAAATAATCGAAGAAAACTATATATCAAATATTGGGGTTACGACCATCATGCGCTACGACGAGGGGGTCCAAGGGGGGTCTCCCCAAGTGGGTCCCACCGATGAAAATACTATATAATAACAATACACCCAAAGACATATCATATATGTCCGGTTCAATTAATCATATTAAATCAAATTTTCATGCTTCTAATTCAATTAGAACATAATTTGTATACTGTTATTACGCTATTTAAGATACAATTAACAGAACTTCATATACATGCATATTTATTACTGATATTCATAATACCAGAATATGTCGATTACAGAATATTATATATTTAATTTTAGATCGGTAAAATTATATCATCATATATCATATATATCAAAAACAATATAATCAAATTCAGATCGGTAAAATTATATCATCACATATCATATATATCGAAAACAATTAAACATGTAATCTGAAATAATCGTTTCGCAAGTAGCTCTGATACCACTGTAGGGTTTCGACACATAAAACGGAGCAAAAATAGAATAATTTAAAGCAATTTTGAAACCTTAAATAGGATCCATGCGAAAACCATATTAATTCAGTGTTTAGAAATTTATACCGATTATTGAAGCTTGAATTGATACGATCGAACCTTTAACACAATTCAAACGAACTACGCCTCTACAGTATCCACACGAACGCCCCGCAAATCGTCGTAGGAACTGCAATAAAAGGAACTGCGGTACTAGCCACCAAGGATGAGGATTTTCGGAACTGTTTCTCTCTAGTCTCTCTCTAAGAGCGGCTAGGGTTTTGGTTAATGAATAATCCTTAAATGGCTGCTACATATCATATATATAGTGATTAAAAGGAATTAATCAAAACCTAATTTAGTAAAATCCGAATTTATATATATATATATATATATATATATCTTAATTAAGTCTTACTTAATTAATATACCTATATATAAATTATCCTATTAATTTAAATTCGTAATTTAAATACTATCAATCATATTGACACATTTAAATCTTTACAATTTAAATTAATTCCCTTTTAATTACGTTCTATTTGTGTGACCCTATAGGTTATTATTACGTTGACAATAATTTTAAAATCATATTATAAAATTATAAACAGTGAGCGACATCTAGTAATGCATCACTGCAACCCAAGTAATAGTAAGATCGATGATTCGATGCAACCTTTTCTTGACCAATGTTTCAATGTAATTTAATCCTTTAACCTTGTGTCATACTCTTCATAATTTAATCTGTGTTTTCTTGATCAATGAGTAGACTATATGAAACAAATCACTATTTGAGCATGTCCATGCATTTCATAGTCCTACTCAATTAAGAGGCCTATGGATATCACCCCTAATATATAGGATGGTTAAATTCCATCTAGATCACTCATATTCCTCACACGATTCATGATGTACCCAATAATCATCTTTATAATCCACCCTATTAAAGGTGACATTTGATGATATCAAAGTACATAAATTCTCGTGTAGTAATATAGTGATTTTAGGTTGGAGGGCCATTACATCATTGTCACTATGAGAATCACTAATGACACTTTGCATATTGTTCCACGTAGAATTGTCATGGTGGGTCTGTCCAGTACATCGTTCTCTAACATGTACCTATGCATTGACTTAATATCTCATATATTTATGACCAATGAGATTTGGTCATCAGTCAATCCACATACTAGTCTCAATGCATCATTGTTGTCCCATCAACAATGATACTTTATCAGGACATTTTAAGAGCAATGATACTAATTGTAATTATATAATCTCATGTTCAAGTCACATATTTGAAACTATATAATTTCTATCACTATTCTAAGGAATTTTATTATGTTAACATTTATATGACACAGTAAATAAAACCATAATAAAATCATTCATTTATTCAATCAAATATAATATCAAAATGTTAAGCAATTATATCAAATAATTGGCCTCTAGGGCATAAAATCTAATAGTCTCCCACTTGCACTAGAGCCAATCACTCATGTATCTAATACCCATGGAACTAGTGTGACCTTCGTGCTTCTACTGCGACAAAGCTTTGGTCAGTGGATCTGCAACATTATCATCTGTTGGCACTCTTCCTATATGTACATCTCCTCTATCAATGATTTCACGGATGAGATGGTACCGCCTAAGTATATGCTTGGATCGTTGGTGAGAACAACACCAAGTTCTGTGACGCCCCCAAAATTCGGACACCCATATCTCGAATTCGGTGCATCACGTGCAACTACGAATATCTTACTAAAATCTTCAACAACGGAAATAATAGAATAATTACATTGATATAATATAAATATTCGCGTCCCAAGGTACCGTAACCATTACTACGACAATTCAGTGATTAAACTTAAACATAACTTAATCATCCTTAAATACATCATAATAAGCATAACAATAATAATAATACTTCTAATCTTAAAGGACTATGTTATTCTGTAACCTTGCTCTTTCCCTTGTCCTTTCCTGAAGTACCGCCTTGCTCTACCTTAACTGTAATGTTTTTAGGGAGCAAGAATGAGCAACAAGTTTGCCCAGCAAGTAATATAGCCAAAAGAATAAGCAGTTATAGCATTTGAATCTTCAAGGGTATAATAATAATTGGTAGTTCAAGGATATCAAGAAATATCAAGGGTATTCAATAGGTGTCGCTATAGACTGAATGATATCAACAAAATTTCAGGATTTATTCATTTCGAGGTTCAATATGAATGAACACTTAGCAGTCACTAAGGACTAAGAACTCTTACTAGAATTAATAGTATTATACTGTAATCCAATATAAACGAGTACATTAGGTGATCAGCCTAAAGTACCCTACGTTATGCATAACATTTAATCATAATCATGTGCGCACGTCGGTTCCCCGACAATATATAATTTCCCCTTCAATGAGGGTTGTTCATCTCAGTAGATTTACGATAGTCCGCACCAAGTCAATTGGTTTGGATAGCTTTTTAACACATAATAATAGTCTAGTCAAATCAAAGGCTTAGACAACTTTTATAATGCATTTAAGAACGATATGTCCAATGCTTGCAACAACGTCAAGGTATACAAATGATTTTCGAATAGAAACAGATATTTACTTGATATAAATATGGTTGATATGACAACAATTCGAATGTATACAGTGTAAGAATTAAGGAACTTGCCTCGTTCGTCGATTATGTTTACCTTTGACACCTTGTCACGTATACTGCCTATAATATAATAATATAGCCGTACAAATTAGTGATTGTTGAAAACTGACTCACTTTAGCTATTAATCGCATGTCATCCTAGTTTAAGGTACTAGTCTCTCATACAATACATAATTTTAAAAAATACTACATTTCTTACTTACTACACAATTATGCTCACAAATAAGAAAACTATGCACATAACATTAATTTATTAAACTATTGCTCAAATTAGTTATCTGAACTAATTTAATTAATTAGAGTTTAAAAATGACATTACACTATTCTGTTTGTTTATCATCATAAACCTTTACTCATTTTCTTTTCAATTTTTACATGTTATTAATGTCACATTAGAATGTAGTTTAAAGGTAAATATCCCCCCCTTGATAATTATATTACTTTTTATTAAAGGTAAATACACCTACCCTTTTTACTACTTCTTTTAAAAAATATATTATGCACATAGTGTCACAATTAATGTTTTAATGTTATTATTAAATTAGTTTAGTGTACTGATTTATATTTCATTACCTCCATGTTGGCTAATCAAAGTATTTCTTTGAAAGACATTACAAATATAATACATAAACAACCCCACTTTATGGAAACACCTTTCTTATTGTATTTAAATATTACTCTATTTATCCTCAAATGACCATCATGGAATAACAATTTTTAGAACCAAATCCTACGTTTGGTCTTCTTTGGAGGTACTAAAATATAAAAAATGTGTTTGATATATAGCCTTTTAAATCTTCACATTGCCCCACATTTTAATGTTTAAGATTACATAATAGGTAAGGCTAAAAGATCTTTAATTTCCTTGCATAGCAGCTCCTTTAATGAGAACATGTAGCCACCAAATTATTGAATATGTACATCAATTTTCTTGCACAACTAGCAGCCGAATAATTAGCCTTAAAAATAAGAGCCACATAGCAACATCCTTATTGCAAAAAAAAAAAAAAAAAAATTAAAATGTAGCAACATATTATTGATTATGTAACAACTAATAATTTTATTTTTGTACAACTAGACCCCATGCTAACGGATAATTTGCCTTAAACATAGCGACCCTACCATAAAGCAAAGATTCAGATACCACAAAAATAAAAAGATTACATATATCAACCATTTAATAGATACACCAAAACCGCCCCTTCCTTCTTTTCATTTACATGCTTTGTTTTTTTTTCCACTACGTAAACCATTTATGCATTCTTGCAAATTAATTTATTTAGTTTGAAAGCACATGGTAAAAAAAAAACTAATGTCTTAAATATTAATTTAGCATGCATACATCTAGTTTAACATACTAATTTTTACAAGCAACACAAAATATCCACATTACTTTTAAAAGAAAAACAAGTGTTTACTAGAAATTAAATGGAAAGTAATTTTATTTATTTATTTTATTTTTATACCTTAGCTTGAAAAATTTTGAAATGGGTTGCTAAGATGAAGAGTTGCTGCTGCTGCTATTACTCCTTTTCTCCTATATCACCGACTACACTCACCCTCTCTCTACAATGTTTCTTGCTTGTACAAAGAATAGGTTAGAATAAGGGGTTTATATACTAAAAGGAGTTGCATAAATTAACTAGAAACTCTCCTAGACCATCTGCTAAAGACTTCTTACAAGTACTCTATAGAGCATTTCTAAGTGGTCTATGATATCCCATCATTTCATGTCACCATCAGATTGTGAAAAAAAAATCATACGCAATGCTCCTTTTTTCTCTTGGATACAATGGTCCCAAAATGATAGTCTAAATTATGTGTAATACCCAATTCTCTAGAAATTTAGTCTGTTGGAATTGAGTTATTAATTCCCAAGGCTAATTGACTTTTAATTCAATGTGGCTGCCACCATTGCACTAGCTGCCGAAAATGGGTGGAAAAAAAATTTCTAAGGCTGCCGAAAATGGGTAGATTATTAATATAAGGTTGGGTTCTAATTCCCTTGGGCTTACATACATAAAAAGAGTATTAAGCTTATACTTTTCTTCACTGGCCACACACCCCACCCGAAATTTACAAGTAACAAAATAGTTTGGCAAGAAAAATCTCATTAAAGCTGCCCACTAAATCAATTTAGGCCTATCACCTCATCCTACCAGATTTATTATTTGGATTATAAAAATGTAAATACTTAAATATTAATGCAACAAATTAATTAATTTAATTTACCCAAATAACACTAAATTATATACCACCTTAATAATTATTAATAAGTTGGGCTATATCACATAATTTATGTTACTCACAAAAAAATGATTTAGTCTATCCCGACAAGCTTTCAAACCAATTCAAGGATTTATCAATACTCTAATATAATTAAATAAATTAATTATATACCACCTCTCTTATTGTCATCTTTTACTTAGTAATGCATTCCTTCTTTAATTTATTCCTCACTAATTCCATCATTGTGTCACACAAGACATTTCATAAGCTTATCATAATTCTCCACATCTTATCAATTATTATAATTTCAATTGAGTTACTCACCTCACGCCCGTAAGCATTTATAAAATAAATAATCATGTGCTCTATTTACATTAATATTAATATTAAATCATAAAATTTACGGTTATTAAATCCTCCCCATTATAAAAATTTAGCCCCTAATTGATACAAGGTTACACAAAAAGATGGGGATAGTCTCTCCTCATCCTATCTTCTAATTCCCATGTGGCCTCCTCGACATCGTGGTTTCGCCAAACTACTTTTACAGAAGATATAACTTTGTTTCTTAGCGTTTACTCTTTCTTATCTAATATCTGGACAGGAATTTCTTCATATGCTAGATTCTTCTCTACTTTAATGGGTCATAGGAAATCACGTGTTTATAGTCAGACTTGTACGGACGTAGTACGGAAATGTGAAACACGTTATGGATGTGTTCCAGTTCGGGTGGTAAAGCAACTTTGTATGCCACTTCGCCCACTTGCTTCAATATCTCGAATGGTCCTATGAACCTTGGACTCAATTTTCCTTTCTTTCCGAATCTGATCTTTCCCTTCCAAGCAGTTACCTTCAAAAATACAAAACTACCGACTTCAAAGTCTCGGTTCTGATGATGCAAATCGGCATACTTCTTTTGGCGATCTTGAGCTGCTACTAATCTTCCCCTTATTGTTGTTACCATGTCGGCCATTTGCTGAACTAATTCTGGTCCCAAAAGTCGTCGTTCTCCGACTTCGTCCCAACATTATGGTGTTTTACACTTCCTCCCGTAAAGAGCTTCATATGGGGGTATACCGATACTCGCATGATTGCTATTATTTTAAGCGAATTCTACCAATGGTAAATGGTTATCCCAATTCCCCTTGAAGTCCATCACGCAAGCTCTAAGCATGTCCTCCAACGTTTGTATGGTTCGTTCACTCTGTCCTTCAGTTTGAGGGTGATAAGCAGTACTTAATCTCAATTGAGTTCCCATTCGTTCCTGCAAACTTTTCCAGAATTTTGATGTGAAACGCGGATCTTGATCGGAGACAATCGACACCGGCACTCTATGTCGCGATACAATTTTCTTTACATATAAATTTGTTAACTGATTCAAATTGAATCGGATCTTGATGGGTAGAAAATGAGCTGTCTTTGTTAGTCGGTCCACAATAACCCAAATGGCATCATAACCCTTCTGTGTAACCGGAAGTCCAACCACGAAGTCCATTGTAATGTGTTCCCATTTCCATTCTGGTATTTCCAGCGGTTGAAGTAGTCCACTTGGCCTCTAGTGTTCTGCTTTGACTCTTTGACAAGTAAGACATCTACTAACACACTCTGCCACCTATCTTTTCAAATTAGGCCACCAAAAGTGGTGCCGAAGATCCCGGTACATCTTTGTTCCTCCTGGATAAACAGAATACGTCGTATTGTGTGCTTCGTGCAAGATTTCCTCTCTCAGTTCGATTACAGCTGGCACCCATACTCGACCCTCAAATCTCAATATACCGTCCTTATCTACTTTGAACTTTTCTTCCTTATTTTCTACTATTCTCTTCCTTAACTTGTCACATTCTTCATCTTTCTCTTGTGCTTCCTTTATTCTATCCAATAACGTCGGGTGAGCTCTCATCATGAATAATTTTCCTTCCACTTCTTTTGGTTCCTCCACCTCTATTTCCAACTTTTCCATTTCTCTTATTAATTTCTCCCGAGTTGTCAATTTGAATAACTTCTCCCTTCCTTTTCTACTCAAAGCGTCAGCTACTACGTTTGCTTTTCCTGGGTGATAAAGAATTTCACAGTCATAATCTTTGATTAATTCCAACCACCTTCTTTGTCGCATGTTCAACTCCTTTTGTGTAAAGATATATTTCAGACTCTTTTGGTCCATGTATATCTCACATTTTCTCCATACAAATAGTGCCTTTAAATCTTCAACGCAAAAACTACCGCCGCTAACTCCAAGTCATGGGTAGGGTATCGTTTTTCGAAATCTTTCAACTGTCGTGAGGCATATGCAATGACCTTACCATGTTGCATTAGCACACAACCAATTCCTCTATGCGATGCATCACTATACACCACAAATCCTCCCGTATCATCTGGTAATGATAATACAGACGCCTCACTCAACCGCCTCTTCAATTCTTGGAAACTCTCCTCGCATTTGTCCATCCACACGAACTTCACTGTCTTCCTCTGTAGATTGGTCAGCGGGGTTGCTATCTTAGAAAAATCTTGGGTAAATCTTCGATAGTACCCGGCTAATCCTAAGAAACTTCTTATTTCTGTTGGCGTCTTCGGTTGTTCCCAGTTACTTACCGCTTCCACTTTTGCAGGATCCACGAAAATTCCATTTTGATCTATCATGTGTCCTAGAAATTGAACCTTTTCCATCCAAAATTCACATTTTGAAAATTTAGCGTACATCTTTTCCCTTCTCAATGCTTCCAATACCATCTTCAGGTGTTCGGCGTGCTCTTCCTTCGTCTTTGAATAAATCAAAATGTCATCGATAAATACTACTATGAACTTATCTAAGTATGGCTTGAAAACTCGGTTCATCAAGTCCATGAATGCTGTTGGAGCATTGATTAACCCAAATGACATCACTAGAAATTCGTAATGTCCGTAGCGAGTTCGAAACGCCTTCATTGGTATGTCCTCCTCTCGTACTTTCAACTGATGATAACCCGTTCGTAAATCTATCTTGGAAAAACACTTCGCTCCCTTCAGTTGATCGAAAAGGTCGTCACTTGGTTCAACTCCCGATAGTCGATACAGAGCCTCATCGATCCATCCTTTTTCTTTACAAACAACACTGGTGCTCCCCAAGGAGACACACTTGGCCGAATGTAACCCTTATCTAGTAACTCTTGCAATTGTATCATCAATTCCTTCATTTCTACTGGCGCCATACAATATGGGGATTTCGAAATTGGTGCGGTTCCCGGTGCTAAGTCTATTACGAATTCAATTTCTCTATCTGGCAGAAGACCAGGCAGATCGTCTGGAAACACATCTTGGAAATCTCTTACCACTGATATATTTTTCATTTCTATTCCCTTTTGCTGAGTGTCCACTATATAGGCTAAATAACCTACACATCCTTTCTTTAATAATTTCTTGGCCTGCATCATCATAAGGCAACACGATTGCTTGAGCGATGAGCTACCATAAAACACTACCTTAGACCGATTTGAGGTTTGAAGGTTCACACTCTTCTTCTGATAATCGATTATCGCAGCGTGGCTGGATAACCAATCCATTCCTAATATCACATCAAACTCTCCCAATTTAATCGGATTTAAGTCTACTTTTAGTTCGTGACCTCTAATGTTTGCATAATAGTTTCGGTAAACAAACTCTATGGGAATTACTTCCTTATTCGCAATCTTTATGTTCAACGAATTTTCTAAACGTTCAGGAGGTATGTTTAGTTGTCTAGCAAAATCTTCAGACACAAAGGAATAGGTAGCACCCGAATCAAATAATACATAGGCATTTATATTATTGATTGGGAGAATACCTGACACAAAGTCCTTTCCAGTCACTGCGTCTTGGAAAGTCATGTTAAAGGTTCGGGCAGTCGGTCGGTTGGATTGCATTGTTCCGTCGATCATCAGCTTGTTGCCCCCTCCCTGTTGGCCGCTTCCTCCGTTGCTCCCCTTCTTTGGGCAATCCTTGATTTGATGCTCAGTTGAGCCACACGCAAAACATCCCTTGATCTTTTTCGGCTTTGGGCAGTTGGGTGAAATGTGCCCTTCGGCATAGATTAGAAGCAGACATTGCGCCCCTTCCAAAGATTCCCTTGATGGTTTTTCCCACATTTCAAGCAAGCTTCACTTCTTTTCTTAAACCCTCCTTGATAACTTTTTAACTGGTTGATGTTTCGGTTGTTGGTATTGTTGTTGTTGCGGTTATCCCATTTCCTCTTTCCCAGATAACTTCCACCACTGCTACTCCCTCCACGAGTTTCTCCCCCAACATTCTTATTCTTCTTCTCCTTGTTGTATTGGCTCAATGCCTCGCTACCTCCCTTAGCAATTATCGCCTTCTCCAATAATGTGGCGAACGAGTCGATTTGAAGGATCGACACCTTGTTGAACAACCAAGGTTTTAGTCCAAGTTCGAAGCGTCGAGATTTCCTTTCTTCAGTGTCTACTTGATGTGTTGCGAATCGTGCGAGTTCATTGAACTTGGCCGCGTACTATGCCACCATCGTCTCCCTTTGTTTTAGTTCTAGAAACTTTACGTCCATCCTATTCTTCATGCTCTTCGGGAAGTAATTCTCGAAGAACAAAGTCTTAAACCTTTCCTAGGTTATAGTCCCTTCTCCCGCCCTCTGTTGATTTGCTTCCCACTAGTAGTTTGCTTCAACCCTCATCATATATGTAGCGAACACGGTTTTCTGGTCTTCACCCACATGAGCAATGGCGAAGGCTTTCTCCATTTCCTTGATCCACGTTTGTGCTACGATAGGATCGGTAGTACCCACGAATTCCGGAGGTCCTACACTCTTAAAGTCCTTGAAGTTTGCGACTGGAGCTACTTGGGGAATGGGTGGTACTTGTTCATTTCTTCCCCTAAGAGCCTCCCCTAACAAATCTACAAGCCTCTGAATGGGATCTACGTGTCCTCTCTCATCATTAACCGACTCTTCCGGTGCAGTTAATCTACGTCTAGGCGGCATTTTTCTGCATCACAAAACTTCCATTTTTATTATCTAATTATATTACTTAAACAATTCTCCATAAAAGGAATAAGATTTCATAATACATTTTGGAATAAGATCATTTATATTCATATGCCAAATTGTTACATTACATGATTATCTCTAGCATACTTCTATAAACGACACAACTTATCCTCTAATATCACAAAAGATGGGGACCACCATTAACATACTACCCCTATAATATAACTCAAAAGTTTGGGGCTTACAACTATCTCACATCTTACATAAAAGACTGAAATTACAACAACAGATAATACACCACATAACAAATTACAATTACTAACTTTTAACGCCTAGACTTAATCTATCATTCTGCGCTCCACAACGCTCTGGTACACTTAAAGATGACCCTGAGGAATTCAAACACTTGCAGCATTCCAATCTCAGAGATAACCCTGAGCAACGTCTGCTTTATCAACCCAAACCGAAGATAACCCTGGTGAGGGGCAAAATCATCATCTTGCCACCTCAACCCCACATTGCGCCGTCTCAACATCTCATACATACATTTCTACACAACAATGTCTCACAAGAACCAAGGAGTTCCAATCCCGAGTGACTATTACGCAGGACAACACACCGGATAGAATTTGAAGCTTGACGACCATGGGCATGGTCCCCTCTTCCTGACTTCGTACAACCTCTAATCCCATGTCATTGAGTAAATCTCGACAACAACGGTCCGAAATGTAGGGTTTTTACACATAAAACACGGCGGAAATAGAATACTTTAAAGCATTTTCGAAACCCTAAACAGGATCCATGCGAAAACCATATTAATTCAGTGGTTAAAAATTTATACCGATTATTGAAGTTGGAATTGATACGATCGAATATCTAACGCAATCCAAACGAACTGCGCCTCTACATCCACATTTAACGCCATGCATGAATCGTCAGACGATCTGGCAAAAAAAGGAATCATGTACTAGCCACCAAGGATGAGGATTTTCGGAACTGTTTCTCTCTAGTCTCTCTCTAAGAGCGGCTAGGGTTTTGGTTAATGAATAATCTCTAAATGGCTGCTACATATCATATATATATAGTGATTAAAAGGAATTAATCAAAACCTAATTTAGTAAAATCCGAATTTATATATATATATCTTAATTAAGTCTTACTTAATTAATATACCTATATATAAATTATCCAATTAATTTAAATTCGTAATTTAAATACTATCAATCATATTGACATATTTAAATCTTTACAATTTAAATTAATTCCCTTTTAATTACGTTCTATGTGTGTGACCCTATAGGTTATTATTACGTTGACAATAATTTTAAAATTATATTATAAAATTATAAATAGTGAGCGACATCTAGTAATGCATCACTGCAACCCAAGTAATAATAAGATTGATGATTCGATGCAACCTTTTCGTGACCAACGTTTCAATGTAATTTAATCCTTTTAACCTTGACATCCTAGATTAAACTCGAGTCATGGAATGTGTCATACTCTTCATAATTTAATCTGTGTTTTCTTGATCAATGAGTAGACTATATGAAATAAATCACTATTTGAGCATGGCCATGCATTTCATAGTCCTACTTAATCAAGAGGCCTATGGATATCACCCCTAATATATAGGATGGTTAAATTCCATCTAGATCACTCATATTCCTCACACGATTCATGATGTACCCAATAATCATCTTTATAATCCACCCTATTAAAGGTGACATTTGATGATATCAAAGTACATAAATTCCCGTGTAGTAATATAGTGATTTCAGGTTGGAGGGCCATTAAATCATTGTCACTATGAGAATCACTAATGACACTTTGCATATTGTTCCACGTAGAATTCTCATGGTGGGTCTGTCTAATACATCTTTCTCTAACATGTACCTATACATTGACTTAATATCTCATATATTTATGACCAATGAGATTTGGTCATCAGTCAATCCACATACTAGTCTCAATGCATCATTGTTGTCCCATCAACAATGATACTGGACTAGGGACATTTAAGAGCAATGATACTAATTGTAATTATATAATCTCATGTTCAAGTCACATACTTGAAACTATATAATTTGTATCACTATTCAAAGGAATTTTATTATGTTAACATTTATATGACGTAGTAAATAAAACCATAATAAAATCATTCATTTATTTAATCAAATATAATATCAAAATGTTAAGCAATTATATCAAATAATTGGCCTCTAGAGCATAAACTCTAACACGAAAAAGGTCTTGTGCACTTCAATCGGATGCTCGGATTGACGTTCTGCAAGTTCGAGCGGACATCACAAAGGCACAAGTGCCGCATGCCGAGGCAGGCACAGAACTCGCGGAGTTCCGGGGCACCCGGGTAGCCAGCAGATGCATTTTATGGCTACCACAGGTACACCTGCGGTCACCAGATCTATAAATATAGAGCTTGGGGTGGCCATTTTAAAAAAGAAAAAGGCGAGGAAGCCCTTCTAAATTTGCTCTGTACACACCCTATATTGAGTGCTTTCTCATTTTAAACACCTGTTAGCTCATATATAACTATATTTTCTCTGGCGGGAGCCAAGTGTTCATCCACTTAGAGTCATAGAAGTCTTATTTGGTAGCCCATTGTAAGCCTTCTTACACACTATAAAGCCTTTCTCTTCATCTTTGCACATATTATTCTTCAAATTGAGAGTGGTGTACTGTGTGTATGCCCGGACTTCGGTCCGTGGTTTTCATTTTTGTTTGTATATATATATACTTATATATGTATATATTTATATATATGGACTAACATTATCGAGTTATGCCTTGATTGAGCCTAAACTTATGTCTGGAGCGTTTATTTGCATTTAGTCCCGCCTGGAGTTTACTTTATGGCGGTTGATCTCATTTATTGCTTTATTAACATTTCTGATCCCCCATGGAGGTGCTTCGTGGTGGTTGATCATGTCTCTATATATATATTTACCACTTTTATATATTTACATTTACGATCCCCCACGGAGGTGCTTCGTGGTGGTTGATCATGTTTATATATATATATATATATATATATATATATATATTTACAACTTTTATATATATAAATGCTTACTACTTTTCATATAAACTGCAGCATCATGTGAGCCTAGGAATCATGTGATCACAGATTCAGTCCACTGAATCTAGATTCGGTTCCCGTGATAGACATTTTCAGTTATAAGCAGCTTGTAAATTATTCACGGTGTTTGAATTTCCTTAGATGGCTTTCATGCCCATGAGGAGTTCGACACTGTTATATATTATTTTCTCAAAGATGCTTCGCATCTCAAAAATAAAAGCAATCAAGACGAACATTTAATAATAAAATGGAAGTATGCAAAGGTCTCAATTACTATTGAGCACATGGTTTGAAAAACCTCTTTTACAAAACCTCATTGCTATATCTTGCTAAAACTGAAATTTTCATACAAATTAAAACCCTTTGTATATAGGTGCGAACGAGGCCTCGCACTACTTCTAAATAACAACACATTGACACACACACACACACACACACATTCATATAATAGTTTCTTGAAAAGTGGCGGTCACCATGGCAACACGGATGTCGGGGGGTGCCTAACACCTTCTCTCTGCATAATCAAGCCCCCAAACCTAAATGAATCTCGGTTTCAAAGACCCGTTTAGCAGTGTCACATCACTGGGTCAATGTGCAAACCTTTTCTCGGTTGCGTTGGTGCAACCAGTTAAAAACACCAACTGGCGACTCTTACAGTCAAATCGTCGACATATACATGTCAGAACTTTTTCAATTGTTTTTTCAAACAAATCTCACCTAACATGAGAACACCAAAGAGCAAGAATAGAAAAGGGACAAATAAAAATCCCGACGTCGACAGGTGGCGACTTCGCTGCGGACACCAGTAAGAGGGCTTAAGCCGCTACTAAAAGCTTTTCAAAACTATTATATGCTTCTGTGTGAATGTTGCATTTATATTTTTTGATGAATGTGTACGAATGCATTTTTACTTACTGCACTGTAATATATCTATCTGTGATATTAGTGCTTCGCACATGTCATCATTTTCATAAACAGTGAGACACGTTGTATGTGAATGTACCTGGCTATCCTGTCGGTGTTTGATTACTGGACTCGTAGGGAGACTAATTCCAACGAGGCTTAAGAAAGGCACCACCCAGATTCGCTCCAGTTGAAAGACCGGCTTAACTTCTCGTCAAATAGATTGCGATGATCTGGGAACCTTCATGCCAAAAAGCCGCGAGAGAAACCTAAGATAGGTCAGCCTCTTATAAATCAAACGCGGAGGAAAGTCTCTTCATGCTTTCCATTTTCAATTACTTGTAAAAGCATTTACTTGTAATATCATGCCATATCAATCTCATTGTAATGGGAAATATGAAGAAATATGTGCACATGCATATTTAAATTAACATGCTATCCTGTATTACAAAACAGCTAACATCCGTTTTGCAGGATAATATTCCTAACATGGATACCTCACATAGCATGTAAACATTTACATTATCCCTAAGATTAAACTACATAAGTTTTTTGTAGGGAAATAATTGGGCATGTTATCCGCTCAAAATCCAAAAAGGCCACGAGCCTACAGCCAATCATGTCTTCTTCTGACCAGTCTAATCCCATTTCTCGAGAAGAATTTGATGGATTGAGTAAACAAATTACAGATTTGGTTGTTCTGCTTAAAGAATTGCATCAGTCTACTCAGGGCCCAAAGATGCCTACACATACAGAATCCTCTGCACAAGGAGGAACTCAAGGTTTGGATAAAACAAATCTGGAATCTCAGTTGGATACGACCAACAAAGACCCTGAAAACACCCATCTCAAAGGAGATCCAGACACCGGTGATATCAGGAAAAAGGTTCTTCAAATGGAAGAAATCATTCGTTCTCTCAAGGGGATTGGAACACATGAGAGTGTTTCATATGCTGACCTTTGCATATTCCCTAGTGTTCATTATCCAGAGAAATTTAAAACCCCTGACTTTGAAAAGTATGACGGATTAGGGGATCCTTACACACATTTGAAGGTGTTCATTGGAGAATTTGGATCTTATGCAGAAAACGAGAAGCTCGAATGCAAATTGTTTTGAAGAGTCAATGAGAAGCCGCTCATGGAAGCCCATTCATTCTTAAGATCCATAGGTGGGAAGAGCTAGCTTCGCCTTCCTTACGGATGGCTACTAACTGGTATCAGATTACCAAGGTCAAGAAACAGTCCAATGAGTCTTTCAAAGAGTATGCTCAAAGGTGGAGGCGCCTTGCTGCTCAAGTTATTCCCTCTATAACGGAATCAGAAATGGTCATGACCTTCATAGACATACAAGAAGCTCTTTTCTATGAGAGAGTCTTAGTTGGTATTAGCAAACCATTTTTTGAAATGATCAAACATGGAGAGATGATTGAGATGGGGTTGAAGTCAGGAAATATTCAAGACCTAGCCGCTCTTAAGGCAGTTGCTGAGCACATCCAGTCTGGAACTTATGGAAACAACCCCCGAAGGGTCCATAAAAAGAAAAAGGAGGATGTTTCCTTGATACTACAAGGTCAAAAAGGCAATCAGAATATCCCTATACAGAGGAGAAACTACTCCCCTTTTCAAGCACATTCTTCAAACCCTCCATTGCCTAAAGGTGGAGAAGGAAAGCACCCTCGAACGTTCACACCCTTAGGGGACTCGCTCGAGAATATTCTTACTCTTTTGACTACTCAAAAGAAAATCACACATCTTCTTCCACCAGCCAACCTTAATGGGAGGGGTTTCAATGCTACTCGGAAGTGTGCTTATCATTCCGGGGCACCTGGACATGATACTCAAGATTGTTGGGCCTTGAAACACAAGATCCAAGATTTAATAGAAAATGGTGAGATCGTGGTTACAAAACCAGATCAACCTCATGTGACAACCCTCTTCCTCAACACAAAGAAGAAGATGCCAATATGATTAGTTGGATCAGTGGACAGAGTTCCAATTTTAATGATGAATCATCCCAGACCTTCAAAGACGGTGTTGATAGATGGGATTACGCAAAGTTCTAATTCACTATGGAACGAAAGATGAAAGCTCTTTGTAAGCAAGTTGAACAATATGCAGAACTGGTGATCCATTAGCATCAAGTCACACGCCAGTTAGTCAGCCAGGAGCATGCCTGTCTCTTTCCTTTTGTTATGAATGCTCCATCATCACCTTCAGAAAGTGAAGCACTAGAGGAGAAGGTTTGAAAAGAGAGCAAGTTTTAAAGCCCATTGGGATTTTGCCAATAGAAGGGAATTTACATACCTGGGCCAACCTATGGAGGAAATATTTCAGATGCTAATCAACGAAGGAAGAATCACCTCCCTTCTACCTCTAATTAATCCCCGTTCAAGACGGTTCAACTCTGATGGAGTATGTCAATATCATTCACATTCTCGCGGTCACAGCACAAAAGAATGTTGGGCACTCCGCCACCTTATTCAGAATCTAATTGACAGTGATGTCCTACAGTTGGCAGACGATGACACTGTGCTACTCGAGAGTGGGAATACCTGACCTACTAAGTGGAAGGGGATAGTAGCAGTTATATCCGCTGAGACTGATGAGACTATCAAGCCATTTCCCATACAAGAAATTCAACTCAAAGTTAGTAACAATCCTTTGACAGTGGCTGCACCAGAGCCAATTTTCTTACCATTCAGACCACAGTATCCTATTATCAGCTTACAAAAAGTCCCATGGAATTATGGAGAAGCTGAAGGATCCACGTCTCATACTACTGCTACAGTGTCGAAGGAAAATCCACTGTATCTTCCCCAACGGGTGATGAAGCCTACCATCAAATCAAAGGGGAAGATTCCCATAGAGAAGATTGAGAAATTCCTCCGCACTATGGGCCATAATGAAGCCAAGGTGGTTTTAAGCTTAAGAGAAGCTCCATATCAAATCTCAATACTCGACTTGGTTTTCTCTTCCGAGGATCACAGGAAGATCTTACTGAAGGTTTTGGAAGAAGCCTACTTACCGAAATCAGTGGATGTGGAAAAATTTCAACATCTGGTTGATCACATTTTTAACAACAATGTGATATCTTTCACTGATGTGCATATACCGCCCAAAGGGACCGGTTATTGCAAGCCGTTGCACATTGCAGTTTTGTCCTCCGGGTATATGTTAGTTGGAGTTTTGATAGAAGGAGGTTCTTCTCTGAATATATGTCCTTATGCCACTTTGGTAAAGATGAACGTCAATCTCAAATGGATCTGAAGTAGCCATAGGGTTATCAAAGCTTTTGATGGATACCAACGAAATTTTGTCGGAGAGATTGAGCTACCAATTAAGATTGGCCCCCATAAATTTTGCGTATCTTTTCACGTCCTCAAGATAGATTCAGGATACAAACTGCTATTGGGGAGACCATGGATCCACATGGCTGGGGTCGTCCCTCCTACACTTCATCAAGAACTTAAATACATTGTCAACAATAGTCTAGTCACTCTCAACGCTGAGCCAGAATATCCTGAACAAGGAGACATACCACTCATCATCTTCAATTCAGAAGTTGAGCCGGCTAATTTTCATACTTTGGAAGTGAGCAACACGTAATACCATCCTATTGGAACGCCACTTCCCCGCATTCCAAGATTTTTCGCCAAAGTGATGGCAATTTACACAAGAAATGATATCATTGGGGTCATCACTGGACAAATTTGGGTAAAAATCATCAGGGTATTAAATACCCAATTCAAATGTCCAGTCAAACTGAGACAGTCAGACTAGGCTATTCTTCCAGTTCCAGTCATAAGAATCCTCATAAGCACAAGTAGATTCCTCAAGCTTCTGCCACACGACGATTATCTCCACCTACAACTCCTGAGCTGATATAGTCTCCGGTAAAGGTGTCAGCCCATGTTATGGCTATACTATTTCCCAAACCAGTACCGGTTAAAGCAAAAGAAGTGTTGATTCCTAATCCCAAAGTGGAAGAGAGGGAACATAAACGTAAACAAGAAATCACTCTAATGATGTCAGGCATACGCGTCATTATCCATGATGAACATACCAATAGATACACCCCAGACGATTATTGCCCAGATGTTATGGTCATCATTTGGGAGAAGGAGGACGATGATAGCCCCTCCATCACTGCGGT
This sequence comes from Panax quinquefolius, assembly GCA_020205615.1. Lineage (NCBI taxonomy): Eukaryota > Viridiplantae > Streptophyta > Magnoliopsida > Apiales > Araliaceae > Panax > Panax quinquefolius. Next base: position 80,422,856 of record CM035161.1, read on the forward strand.
CCATCATAACTTTACCCTTGACAATTGGAGCAGCACTCCATGCATTGGTCGACAAGGGTAAAACGGGCAGAAAACCCCTCTGCCTTGTAGATAATATTAACTGCTTACTTTTCTGTACAGTATTAGCAGTTATTTTGCCAGTATATGCTCACATTTTGTATGATTAAATAGTTTCATATATTAAGTGAAAGCATATTTTGTTTCAGGACTATGAATTTAGATGTGCATGTACTTGCTGATAAGATGCCTTTTCTCCACAAGGATTGTAACTTTGATGAAAAGTTGGACTCAGACTTGATGGAAATACAAGAGGACATTGAGATACCTCAGGAGATCAAAGAATAGGTCGAAGAAAAACCTAAACCCAACCTTGATCAAACCACTTCTTTTAATCTTGGAACCTTAGAAAGTCCTAAGTTAATCTAGATTGGTTCAGACCTTACCCCAAACCAAAGGAATGACATGGTTACATTACTAACTCAATTCCAGGATATGTTTGCATGGTCTCATGAAGACATGGTGGGTTTATCCACTGACATTGTCCTTCATCGCCTTCCCATTAAAGAGGGATTTAAGCCTGTCAGGCAGAAGCTCAGGCGATTGAAACCTGAGTGGAGTTTAAAGGTGAAAGAAGAAATTGTGAAACAATTTCAAGCTGGTATTATCATGGTGTCTATATATCCTGAATGGATATCCAATATAGTTCCCATGCCTAAACCGAGAGGAAAGGTGCGAGTTTGCGTGGATTACTGGGATTTGAACAAAACTTGCCTTATAGATAGCTTTCCCGTGCCCTTTATCCACATTCTTATTGACAATACTGCTCAATACGACATATACTCCTTTACTGATTGCTTTGCGAGGTACCATCAAATTATGGTCACTGAGGAGGATCATGAGAAAACTGCTTTCATCATGCCTTGGGGAACCTTCTGCTATAGACGGTTGTCATTCGGCCTTATTAATGCTGGAGCAACCTATCAGCAAGTTATGATGGCTCTTTTCCACGATTTAATGCACAAGGAGATAGAGATCTATATGGATGACATCATTGTCAAGTCCCAAAGGGAGGAAGACCACCTAGACCATCTCAGAAAGCTCTTCAACAGGTTACGTAAGTACAACTTGAAGTTGAATCCAGCCAAATGCGCCTTTTAGCGTTAAATCAGGCAAGTTGCTAGGATTTCTAGTCAGCCGCAAAGGGATTGAGCTAGATCCCACCAAAATCTAGGCCATCACTGAAAGGTCCATTCCTCAGACAGAGAAGGAAATACGGGGGTTTTTGGGAAGAATTAACTTCATTAGCAGGTTCATTTATCAACTCACAGCAACCTGTGAACCCATCTTCAAGTTGTTAAGGAAGAACTCCTCCATGAAATGGAACGATGAGTGTCAAAAAGCCTTCCTTACAATCAAAGTGTAGCTAGTTAAAGCTCCCATTTTGGTACCTCCCAGGGATGATGTTCCCCTATTCATGTACCTTCCAATCAACGACAATGCCATGGGCTGCATGCTGGGACAAAAAGACGATAGAGGCCAAGAATAAGCTATCTATTACCTCAGCAAAAGATTCAGCATCAGTGAACACAAGTACACTCTGACTGAGAAAAATTGTTGTGCTTTAGCATGGGCTTCCATGAGGTTACAACATTACCTCCACGGTCACACAACCCATCTCATATCCCGCGTGGATCCTCTCAAGTACGTGTTCAGTAAAACCATGTTAAATTGTCGGCTGTCCAGATGGCAGTTGATCCTACAACAATTTGACATCATCTACGTGACGCAAAAGTCTATCAAAGGTCAATGAATTGCGGATCAACTGGCCGCCACACCTGTAGGGGACTTCAAACCCTTGGAAACATACTTCCCTAATGAAGGGGTAATGGAAGTTCAGCAACACCATCAGTACGATACATGCCATACGTGTAAAATGTATTTTGATGGAGCTGTTAAGACAGAAGGCTCTGGAGCTAGAGCATTTCTAGTGTCCGGTACGGGGGAGCAGTATCCCGTCGCCGTCAAATTGTAGTTTGTCAGCACCAACAACACAGCTGAGTATGAAGGCTGTATCATGGGGCTAAAACTTTCCCGATCAATGGGCATCAGGCGGTTAACTGTCTTTGGGGATTCTGAGTTTGTAATCAAACAATCCACGGGAATCTATCAAACCAAAGAACTACATTTGCTGCCTTATCATTGACAAGTTTTACAGATGGCTTTGGAGTTCGAAGAAATCTCCTTTCTACACATTCCTCATAATAGGAATGATTTTGCGGATGCGCTAGCAACATTGGCCTCCTTGATTCACATATCTGACAAGGAAAACATGCCAAGCATCACATTTGCCCTGCAAAAGGCCCCAGTCTATGGGAACTATGTTGGAGAAGTATCGGATGAGCTACCTCCCATCCACAACCCTTGGTATCAGCACATCAAGGAGTACTTACGAGATGGATCTACACCCGCTGAGGCAAGCCCAACTGAAACAAAGTGGATCCATCGACTTGCTATGAAATTCTACGTGAGCGGAGATGCACTCTACAAGAGAGATGCAGGATTAGGTCTCCTCAGATGTCTGGACAAGGACCAAGCTCAAAGGCTCATGGATGAGATCCATGGTGGAGTATGTGGCCCACACATAAGCCACCCTCTACTTGTTAGGAAGATCCTCAGAACAGGGCATTACTGGCTTACCCTCAAAGCTGACTGTGATGATCATGTCAAGAGGTGCTATCAATGCCAAATTTATGTAAATTCCATCCACGCCCTTCCAAGGGAACTCCACAACATGAGTTCGCCTTTGCCCTTCTCAATGTGGGGAATGGACGTGATCGGGCCCATTGAGCCCGAAGCCAGTAATGGACTTCAGTTCATATTCACCATGATCGATTACTTCACCAAATGGGTAGAAGTAGCCTCCTTCCCCATGGTTACTAAAGAAATCATCATTGCTTTCATTCGAAACAATATCGTTTATCATTATGGACAACCAGAGGTCATTATGTCGGATAATGCTAAGAACCTCAACAACAAAATGATGAGGAGCTATGCAATAAATTCCACATCAAACACCTTAACTCCGTCTTCTACCGTCCAACGATGAATGGTGCTGTTGAAGCGACTCAAAAAATGTTTTCCAACCACAAGGGATGGCCTGACTTGTTGCCTCTAACTTTATTAGCCTACATAACTTCAATGCATACTTCCACTGGGGCAACCCCCTACTCATTAATCTAAGGGATGGAAGAAGTGCTCCCCATAGAGGAGGAAATGGAATCCCTCAGAGTGTTAATAGATGCTCGGCTGGATGAAGACCAATGGGTACAAGACAGGTATCACCAATTGTCTCTAATAGACGAAAGGTAAACTGCGGCTATCTTCCATGGTCAGTTATATCAGCAAAGGATCGCCAAATCCTACAACAGGAAAGTCCGGCTACGAAATTTTAAACAACATGACTTGGTTTTGAAGAAGATCATTGAAAACCAAGATCAATCCAAGGGAAAATTTTCTCCTAACTGAGAAGGCCCGTTTGTTGTCAAGGAGATATTGACAGGAGGCGCTCTCAGATTGCAGGAAATGGACGGCGATGAATTTCCACATCTTATCAACTCGGACACCGTGAAACGGTACTATGTCTATGGTTACCATCAAATGAACATCCTGGTTTTGGATCATCAGATCACCAGTCAATTCAAGTTCTTTAACCCTCATTACATAAAGCCTTTCCTTTTTATTCATCTGCCCCTCAGGGAAAAACACACTTTTCAAACCAACAGCCTGGTTTCACATCAGACAACTCCGGTTATCCCATTAGGGATTGAACCTTATATACCTGCAGTTTATCCTAAATACGAGATTAAACTTTTCACACCTGCAGTTTGTCCCAAGCATGGGATCAAACTTTCATTTCTCCGCAGTTCATTCTGCATATGGGATTCAACTTCTTCGGTTATAAATCATCCTGAGGGGCAAACTACATCAACCTGATCTCCTTGATACCCGGGAGTACGTAGGCAACCATATTTTATATGGCCCGATCGCAATAAAAAAAATAAAAACATTTCTACCCTTTCTCTACAAAAAAAATAACAAAAACATTCAGCGTTGAACCTCCTACACCAGGTTCGAACTACACAGACCTGATCTCCTATTCAATAGGAGTATGCAGGAAGCCATTTATGGTTCGGTCTAACCCCCTACCAAAATATAAAGACTTGTCATCTAGTACTGGGATCAAACCTCAATACACAACACTTCATCAGCTTCAGACCAAAAGGATGGAACTACCTAATCTCTCCTCACAAATAGGAGATTCGGCGACCATCTAAGTTGCGGTTGTGCCTCAAAGAGAAACCCCAATCCATAAGAGATGGAACTAATTGGGCTCCTCCTAAATAGGAGTACTGGCGACCATCTGTGGTGCGGTCAATCTCAGAGAGGAAAAGTCACACTCCTCTCCATATTTACATACAGAAACCAGTCTCAAGACACCAAAGATGGTAAGGATATACACAAATCAATGATCCGTTCTAAAAAATCCTGTGACGTCTCAATGTCCACACATCAAGGATGAGTTCAGAATACATCAAGATCACAAGCCCTGAAGAAACAGGCAAATATCAAGCAAGTATCAAGGCACAACTGAAAGGGAAGTGAATAAAAATATATTTCCCTGCCATATATAATATAGTGTGATATATACAATATGTGTTGTACATGACAAAATTTCTAAGCTAGTCTGTGCAGGAAAATACAAGTCTATCTACGGATCTGTGTGTATGCGGACTATCAGATCTAACATAGCATCCCTCTCCGAAGAAGGAGGTAACGCTCCAAGCTCCTGCCCAATGGTATCTACACGATCTAGCAGATCCGAGGCTAACTGCATGGTGGCATGATGCTCATCAATGTATGCACTCATATCGGCAAGGATGTCAGTCGTATGGGATCTCACTGAAGTACTATCTGCGACCGCCACATCCCGGGCAAATAAAGCAGCATCCCGCTCTACAATCAATGCATCTCTGGCTAATTTGGCCTCGTCTCTCTCTAATAGAGCTGTGTCTCTCCCATCAAGAGCTGTTAACATCAAGGTCCTAGCCTGATCTCTCTCAAAGGTCATCAGATGTAGACTCTTCTCTAGATATTGTGCTGAATGCTGAATCACAGTAGCACTCATAGTGGGAGAATCCATCACAACTGCTGGCAACCCAGTAGTCAACTCCTCCTCGGTGGGAATATCAGTCTCCTCCATAGGCTCCCCATCGTCGGAATCAATCCCCTGCACTGTGGATACTTCCATAGTCAATGTCGTCTCTGTCTCCATCCATGCGGAATACTCTGCAGAACAACCCGGATGGCTAACGGAAAACTCAGCTAGCTCACGCTGATCCTAACAGGCATACAACCTGGATCTATCCTCTGCTGATAAGTGGCGAGAAGATAAGCGCTGACTCAATGCCCCCTTAAAAGGATGAAAATCCTGGAACTGGTCAAACTGACACATCACGACCAGTGGGTGGTAAGTAATCATGCCTCTCAAACCAGCTAGAGGGAGATAATCCATGCCCGGAGCATGGGTGATGAAGCTATAGGGTGAGTTGAGCCCTGTACATGGCAATATATCAAACAGATCTCCGATCCCTGCCAGGAAAACGAACCAAGATGCAGGATTTATACACTCCGCAGGCTAAAAGGAGTATGACATGGCTATATCATGGGTGAAACAATACCCGTGCCATCTGAAAGTGCCAATTGGTCTCAAGTGTGACATAAACCACACATACAACATGACCGAGGCGCCTGTGAATACCCTGCGGGGTAAGTCTTTTTAATACGTGGGTCGACCTCGATTAGTCTCTCTGCGATGATCATCGGTACGATGGTGTGACCATCCTTGAGAGCTCTCACTGCCATGATAACTCCTATATCCAACTCATCCATGTACCGCGGCATGTAGACATATGACAATATACACAATAGCAGTACATCCACTCTGGCCAAACGCCAATGATCCTCCATTGTGGTGAAATCCTCGAAATGTCGTGTATAACTATCCTCCAAGAAAAATCTGTCAAACAGAAAATGTTGGGTTATCACATGGTTGGATGTGATCTCATCCTGCACAACTCTCCGTCTCAACCCGGTGAGAGTCATAAACTGTCGGCTCATATCGCCGATGGCCATATACGCGTAAGGTCTGTCCAAAGGCAGCGCCATCAACTGTGCATACTCCTCCAGAGTAGGAGTCAACTCATGGATGCCAAATCGGAAGACCTATCTCACTAGTATCCAGTGCTCCAGCATGCCCTCCACGAATCCTGCGGGAACCTGAAACATCATGAGGGTCATAGTATGCTGCAACAGCTGATCTACAGTCACCCTGTCTAATGGTGACATATTATAATACCAAGATTGCATACCAGATGCCACCAATACTGATGGGGTATGATCAATACAACTAACTATCGAAGAAGACATCTGTATGGGCCGTGTCATAAGACCATCCAGGGGTCAATGTCGAATATCTCTGAACATGCATACATATGCATAACATAATACATGCATGATAAACAATAGATGGCAATATGATATAGGGAATGGAAAACTGTACATATATTCCTAAGTATACCATCAACTAATACATCATCTCTGTATAGCTAAATATACAGGGAAATGGGGCAAAACTGCCCTGCAACTAACAGAGGCCTATTAAAAGATATAGCGAGAATGGGGTGAAGCTACCCAATGCCTAACAGAGGCCTACCAAAAGAAATAACGAGAATTTACATCAGAAGAAGACAATGGTGTCAATGTCTACATCATCAATCCTGTTCACCTGATGTAACTCCTCCTAAGTCACTGGATCTTTATCCATAGAAATGTCAGGCCTATACAAGGGACGATCTGTACTGGGAAAACCATATAGGTCACCTGAGGGGCCAGCGCCAGAGCTGGAAGAATCAAAAGTATCAGCCTCTGAAGGATCCCTACCCAAGTGCCGGATAAAGAAATGAGCCTGGTCCAACTACTAGGTCAAACAGTCAATCTATGCCAAATAAGTCGGATCTCGGACACAGGCTAGACAATCCATCATCATCACGGATCTTGGAACCATATCCCCCATGAACTGAGTGGAGCGAGTCTGGGCTCCAATGGTACAAGAGGACCACCAATGCTGGAATATCTCTTGAGTACAGGGACCCTCTAACAATGCAAAACCACCAACCCCCAACAATGGGATATCAATGACGGGTGACTGCGAAATAGGCCAGTAATGGCTGGCAAGAGGCAAGATTGGCATACGAATCTCTCCTGTGGTGCTCTTGATAGCACGCTCTCCTAAGTAGAGCTCCCATCCTCCATCTATGAAGAGAGGAATCCTATGGGTGGAAATCACGTACTTAACTCCAATCGGGTACCCATCCTCAAAACCAATGATTAAATGCTCCCCAGAGTAGGGAACCCACGTGATGACATTCGCTGTCAACAACTCCAGCTGTAGGCGGCAATGAGTGAAACCCTCCGCAACAGGGACCTTCGCCAGTATGGAATGATGCCATCTCCATCCTCGTGGATAGGTATCTAAGCCTAACACACTCAAAGGACGCAAACATGGGAGCCTCTCATAGGCCCAGAACTGTCAATGTAAAGACAAACATCTGCTGTCAGTTAACACTCTTAACCTGTACATGGGAAAAGACAAGAGAAACACTCACCAGCAGAAATGGGTAGAATCCTAATCAAGCCTCGGTCAAGCCATGCGAACGCATGCACATTCCCCTGAGGAAATAGGCAAAGGTGTAGGAATCCCAATCATACTCTCCAATACGATCCACATGTTGAGTGGCACTGATAAAAGAAAAGGACACCGTAGAAGAGTTATCTGCTATGAAGCAGCCCCTAATGATCATCAGGAACAATCGCCGAAGAATGCAATCCCTGACTCTCACATCATCGGGTATGGGCTCACTCAATAGCCCACTCATAGCATATACGCTCAAAGGACCAGCACGTACAGTCCTGCCCTTGAGCGCTCTGTTTGGAACTCCTAGCAAGGATCTGACGATAGTAGGGGTAATATCCGTCGTACAAGGCATTGGTGCCCCTCCAAACTCCATACTTGTGATAAATTGCCAATCCATCGGTGTCGTCATCACCTCACAATCCAGCAAATGGAGTGACTGAGTCTGGTGAAACCAGCACTCAGAAAATGCCCTGAGGTAACCCCATGGACAATGGCGGGGAAGGATGGAAAAGAACGTCCCAAATCCCCAGCCATGTACAATCGCTCTATAGTCATCATGCAGAGCCTAATACATAGAGTGGATGCTGAACCAGTTCCCTCGAGGCTGTGTAAAGCCGGGAACCTACATCAAATGCAGATCAACATCAGAATCCTTTACTCCTCATCAATAGGAAAGAAGGAAGATTAATATATAACTTTATACCTCGTTTACGTGCAGGTAAACTGAAGGGTGTCGACTCAAATCGTCCAGAAGCTTTGGGTTCGCCACCTGAATGCTTAGCAAATTCCTACGGAGAATAGATGCAGCAAGAGTGGGGTCCGCAATAGGAACATCATCCTCCTCGTCCTCGACGTCCGGCACATCAACTTGGACTGGACGTATCACTGCCTCCACCAAATGATGAGGCTGTCTAATAGAATGGGGTCGAGGCACTTTAGAAGCCCTTCTCCGTACACCAGAAGTGGTCCTGCGGGAACTACTCGGCTGATCCGGATCCATATATCTGGATAACAAGTCTCTAAATTACCTCAAAAAGGGTGTGGTAAATTCTTATATGGAGCTTTTCAAAATGCATTTTTATGACTATATGCATGCATTATTTTAACACACATCTACAGTAGAGTTAAAAATGCTTGACTACCCAATGCCTACATTTTGGAAAACTTTTGTCGTAGTCCCCTTTGTAAATAGGACTATCCACATGCACATAGGCATGACTAGGTGGCCATTCAGTAACACACCTACCCACAGTCATATACATCCTACATGCATTAATACATCATTGTAAAAAATTCGTAAGTGTAGTCTAATTACCAGGATTATTTTGTTTTTTTACCTTTACTCATTTGTCCTCAAATAGGATAAGAAATGACAGTAAAAGGTGCCAATTTGACTATTTCAAAAGTCAAATTTTTTTCACATCATTATGTTCAGCATGGTTTAATACTAACATTTACTATGTTGAATATTTTTTATAAAGTCATATCAGCATGCATATTCACTACTATATGTTTAGGTGCATTTCATGTGATAAGTCATTTTCCAACGGATAAAAACTGGAAAAGAATACATACATACGTTACCAGGACAGTGTACAACACTTGTACAGTGAAAGAATTTGCAGAAAGTCGCCCGAACTCAGCAGATCTAAAGAAGAGCTCTCAGATTTCCTTCGCTGCACAACTTGAAAATGACTTATAAAAGCAACCTGTAGCCTTTTCATACTCACAGTTGGCCGCAGGTCCACCTGTGGCTGCCGTAAGTGTACCTGCGACACCCTTACATGGGTCCCACCCCTTCGGCTCAATTCAGTTGGAGTTGCAAAGGAGGTCTCACAAGCTGAAAAGGCCAAATCAGGAATAAAAACACTATACAACTGAGCGGAATAGCCTAGAATCCTGGTTGTCACAAGTCAAATTATGGCTTTACATATCACTCATTGGTATTCACCTAAATACAATGTAAACTATACCTATGATCTCAGCTTTTATAAATCATACTCGGTAATGCCTCACATAGGTCCGATGCTGCCAAATACAGGGTCATAACCCTAAAAGGTTCTCCAACAGGGGTTACAACGTAGACTTCATTCTTTGATAAGGATCCCCGGCGGGGGTTACAACGCATTCTTCGTCCATGAATGAATCCCCGACAGGGGGTTACAACGCATTCTCATCCATTGATGTACCTGTCAATGAAGGTCAAGCAACCTTGACGTCATCTCAGCCGATGGCAAGTAAACCTATCAAAACATCGAAAACTATTCGATGAGTGGTACCCATATCCATGTATCCCCGGCGGGGGTTACAATCCGTATGTATATATTGATACACACATCAACTTAGGTCAAGCAACCTTGACAGTTCACCCAAGAGGGATCTATCCGTTGATACACACATGAATGAAGGTCAAGCAACCTTGATAGTTTGCCCAGTAGGGATCTATCGGGTGATATACACATCAGCGAAGGTTTGGCAGCCCTGATAATACATACTGTTGGCAGTAACTCCAATAGGACCGTGGTATATACTGGTGACACAAACCAGAGAAGACCATCCTCATCGGAGAGGACCAATGATAGAATATGTTATAAACATCCTCAAACAGACAAAGCTTTATCCCCACTGATCTCTTGCACATGAGAGGCACATCTTCAGAGTAAAGTTTGTATCAAGGATTCAGGACTTTGGTGATAACCCCAACGTCAACATCCTGGAAGACTTGGATCACACGTTCAAGACATCATTGATTGTCATCCCCGGCAGGATTAACAGGGAACCAACAATCATCCCATCATGTTGGAAAATAATCCAACAAAACACATGCATCATACATTTGCATCATGTTGCTACACATGACATCATGTTTATCTTGTTGCATTTCAAGTGTCTAGGATTCTTTATCCTATCCATGCCTTGCATTGCATGAAAATGATAAAGAGGGACATCTGTAGACACTCAAAATTTTATGCACACCTGTTACTAACATTGCAGGAGGGCAGATTCCTCTTTCAGAGATAACCCTGAAAGACAGCTCTTATCCATTCTGGATACCACCAGAAGTTCAGTCTTAACCCCAGAACACACACCAGGAGTATCAGTTCCAACTTCGGAGATAACCCCGAGTTTCATCCTTGGAGATAACCGCAAGGAATGCCGTTGCAGTTCCGACGATAACCCCGAAAATGCTTGTTTCAAATGAATGCAATCAACTTCAACCTCGAAACTCCCGTTGAGGCACTCATTCCAAAGACCCGGAGATAACATCAGGAAGACATGCACATTTAAAGATGACTTTGAGGAATTCAAACACTTACAACATTCCAATCTCAAAGATAACCCTGAGCAACGTCTACTTTGTCAACCCAAATCGAAGATAACCCTGGTGAGGGGCAAAATCTTCATCTTGCCACCTCAACCCCACATTATGCCGTCTTAATGTAGTAGCCCCAAATTCGGGTCCTAATCACCACAGATCTAGTATACTATTTCTATAACTAATTGCAGAAGGTATAAACATAAATTGTTTATACAATACACTTTACACATATTCTCCAAAATCGAGTAACCTTAACTTATACACAATTCATAAACTATCTAACACATAACATTATTATCCTACTATACTATTACAAACTAGCCGCACATTTTATCCCAAGCTGAACTTGGCATAATCATTTTTCTGTATCCGAATGCATTCGCCTTATCTGCAATGTTTATCATGATATAGCAAGGGTGAGCATTAAAATTTCCCAGTAAGTTTAAATACAATTTAAGGATATATCATGATTAAAAGAGTCTGAATAATAAGCTGGCTATAATTCATCAATATAATTAAGAACTAGCACGAACAAACTTTTGACTGAACAAGTATTAAACATAAACAAATATATCTGGACCAACTGGTAATGAAGGTGATTAGCCTTTCATACCTGACTTATACATGCAATATGTACAGAGTACAATTATACATGGCAATCAGCAGTGATTAACCATAAGCATATCTAAATGAAACAACTCTTAGTAGAGTTAAGTAAAACTTACTCGAACGAATTGACATTACCGCTACACAATTTATAACGCTTTATCCGAAGACCTAATATTAGCAATATAGATCTCCAATATTAGATTAATATCATCATAATATAATACTATTATATATATACATATATTAACCTAAACATATAGCACATAACCTTATCAGTCTATTCAGCACATAAGACTTAGTATCAGGTCAAACTATTTCAGTCTGACTTGAAATCGACACAATTCTATCATCCCGACGGTCTAGTCGGATAAATATCGAGTTTAAGTTCAATTAAACTCTGTGTAAACACTTAATAATTATTTATTATCAGTCAAAATAATTTTCATAGGCTCGTAATAATTTTTAAATAATTATTACCATTTATCAAGATTTTGCAATCATTAATATCGTATTTATATTATATAAATACCACACAATTCCTTAATCATTAATATTTATTTAATATTAAATATTAATGAAACCGATAACATAATATTATAATATAATTATAATAAGACAAAGTATTTTAATACTTTAAAATCATATTTATATGATTTTTAAACACTTAAATCCATTATCAGATAATTGCTTTTAATATTAAAATTTTAATATTTTCATGACAAAATATCAAAAGTTATATTTTATAACTTCAAATATTTTTATAACACTTAAATCATTTTTATATGATTTTTAAATTATTAATTCTATTTTTCAATAATTTATTTAATATATTCATTAAATAAATTAATCACCATTAATAATAAATTATTAATTAAATTCATCACAAAATATTAAAGGTCATCAAAAATAACTTAAAATATTTTCTAATATCATAATATAATTTTTCATGAATTAAAACCATTTTAAATAATTTATTTAATATTATAATTAAATAAATAAATACCTTTTGTATTCCAAAAATATTAAATATTTTTGAAATATACTCAAAATAATTTAAAACTATTTTTAGTGCTTTAAAATAATTTTTAGGAATTTATTTTGTATTTTTCATAATTAAAAACTATTTTTTCAATTTATTAATTAAAATAATTAATTTCTTAAATAAATTGTCGCTAAAAGGGCCCTATAGCGACAGACCCGTCGCTATAGGTGTTCTTGAGCATGTTCTTCACGATTTCCAGATTTCATGTCAGTGACTTAGTTACCATGTTTGACCAGAATTAGATCTATGATCGTATTGATTCTAGGCGGTTTGATGTGTTACACATGTAGTATCAATGTAATACTACACTACCAAACAAATTTCAGGTCCAAATAATAACACATCATAGAGTTATTAGCCATCAAAAAGTTTGACAACGCTGTTCTTCATTTCTCGATTTTCCAGAAAATGAAGAACAACTCTTGGTGCTATATATAGATCTTTATATCTTGAACTCTAGTTCTGTTTTGTGTGATTTAAAGCTTCAAACTTGTAGTCGAGATGTCAAGGTATAATAATACATCAACAGATCAACATAACAACATCGAAATCATAAGATCCAAGGAAGTCAAACCTTGTCAGAAAATTCGTTCATAAAGATTTCTGGGTTTTCCAAAAATCTGCAAAAACAAACGGTCAATGCTACTTTGACCCTTCCTATCTTTGATTCTATACATGATCTGTTAGTTCTATAAGCATGATCAAGAAGCCTAAATGTCAGTCTACAATTATATTACACAAAAATGGCCAGATCACTTAACAAAAGGAAGATCAGAGGCCATAAAAAGATTGTCAGACGCTTCCTGGAAATCTGGGTTACCCAAATTCATTCAGTCATGGTCGGTCAACGACCTTTGAATGCTTATATCTTGAAATCTAGACCTGATCCGACTATGATTCAAGTTGAAGAATAAAGACCACATGTCACACAACAAATCCATAACATAAAACACCATAAACATCTAACACAGAAGAATCTAGAGGCTTTGACATTTGCTTGTCAGACCTTATTTTTCAACTTTTCCAGATTTTTGAAATATTTAAATTCGTGCATCTAGATGATATAGATATATGATCTAACCACTCAGATCACTATTTAACACCATCTAGCACCAATCTAAACAACAAATTACAACAATAACACAAATCTTGAAGATCTAGCAGTTTAGAGATTTATACCTCATTAATGTAAAAAATTTGATTCTGATCTTGATAATTTGACATAGGAAAGATAAGAAATGGTATTGGCTCTCCTTATCACTTAGTTCCTCACCAAATTTTTGGATGGAAGAGAGAGAAAAGGCTTAGCAAGGCTAGTAAGTAAAGTGAGTGATTTTTTTCCTACTTTTCTCTTTTTAATCTAGTTGATTCATTGAATGGAGCTAAAATAGTTGCTGATCTGCTAATATAAGTCAATGCCTAGGGTTTAGGGTTGGTCACCAACCCAAATTAGGACATAACTTACAAGTAATCTAATAAATAATGCAAGAAGGCTAGTTTAGTCATTTAGCATTTAATTTTAATGGCACAATTGACAACTGCTACAATCCTTAGGGTTTAGGTTTTAACCCTTAGGATTTAGGGTTTAACTCTTTAGGTTTTGGCAATTTGATTTCTAAAATTTTCAATTTAGGTTTTCAAAATTAGAAAATTAGCATTTCTAAATTATTATTAGGACTCTATAAATATATTAAGATGTCCTAATTATGAAATTCAATCTTTCTAATTAGGATTATTATTTCCTAATTAAAATTGCTAATTTAGCAATTAGGGTCGAAATTATACATTTAGGGTTTATAACCCAAGAATTAGGGTTTTACATAGAAAAATAATCTTTCTAATTTTAGAAATTAGATTTCCTAATTAGATTAGGGTTTTCTAATTACATATAACTTGAAAATTAGGATTAATGTCTCCTAATTAACATTAAAATTATTAAACTAACAATCAGGCTTTCCCTAATTATAGATTAGGGTTCCTAAACCAGAAATTAGGGTTTCAAATTCTGAAATTAAGGTTTTCTAACCAATTTGTTAAGATTAATCCTAATTAATCTTATAATTATTTACACTTACGCCATTAAGTTCCCAATTTAGGGTTTCCAACTTCCAAATTAAGGTTTCAGATTCCCGAAACTGAAATTAGGGTTTCAAAATTGGTTCTAGGGTTTCTTATCAGATGTTAGGGTTTTCTAACTGAACGTTGATGTTATTAATATAATACTAGGGTTTGACACTGATAAAATTTATCGGGTCAACCCTTGACTCATAACCACATTCTGAACACATACATAACCATATACACAGAACATAATCACATATACACTTAATCCTGAATAATTCACCAAAATCTTACACAGAATTTTGAAATCCTCAAAATTCATTCCCAAAAATATCAAACGCATACACTTATTTTCTGTCTAGGTCTATTATTTGACCTTAAATCAATCATTTAAGATTTTAATAAATTATCTAATTTCTCGGGTTGTCACATTCACCCCTTCTTCTAAGAATTTTGTCCCCGAAATTCACCTTACACCTTACACCTTACACCATACAGCTTACACCATTCACACATCATCACATGCTAGCCAATACACCACTCACAAGAGTAAAAGTTTTCAAATTGTGCTGAGGGGTCATATAAACCATGAACACATTATTTTTACAGTATTCATACCGCAAAACAATACATTATTTGGTATATTAACAATCACGAAGAAGGTAAACTACCGTTGTTAGTACTTTAGGTGATTAGCCTTTCGTACTCTTACGTCATGCATAACTTATTAATTATGTCTAGCGAATATTTACGCTACTCGATTGGATTATTTTATCCAAACAACATAGTTCACCTCAGTCTTATCATAGGATTCTGCACCAAAACATTTTGGTTCGTGAAATTTCTTTCAATGAACACTTAGAGTTTTCATAAACATTAGTCTAGCTGAATCGAATAGCGTAGACTCATATCAATAATTCAATTCAATCAAATTATTTAGGTGTAGCCAAACCCCGTTGGCAAATTAAAATTTTTGAAAACATTTTCGAGAATGACGTAATGATGCCGTCTTTGTATTAGACACAAGGTTTGAGGATCCGTCATCGTGATGACTTTTGTCATAACACATCATACAATAGTGGAATAACGATTTTAGATCAAATTCACACTAAGTATTCCTGTATTTACAACTCCATCACCTTTTTATCATCTCTGCACCAGGTTACATGGTACATGAGTGATAAATAAAATAACTTTTGATATTTCAAATCATTTGCGTCTAGCCGAAATAAGTAGTATAGACTGTACTTTAAACCGTTTCAAAAATGATTACGAGTCTACAATTTTTTTTTTAAAAGCACATAGTGCGCATTTAGCTTGATGTCAAAATTTCGAAGTCTAGCATAGCTAGAAGTTTTGGAAAACTTATGTCTCCACTAACAATCATTTGTTTAAACAGTTTATCTATTCCTATAATCCTCAATACTCCATTCACACACAATTATACCGAGTTTGTCAAACCACACTTATGAGTTCATAAGCTTACCACAATCCACTACTACAAAGTAATAAATAGACAACACTTAAATCACAACGTTTTTATAAAAAATATTGTGCTTTTTTTTTCACAACATTTTTTAACAAAACGTTGTAGATACATATGAAAAAATGTTATCTATTTAAAAGGATATTTTTTTGATTTTAAATGGATAATATTTTTTTAAAAAAACGTTGTGTAGGTCAAAAACACGGAACTTACAATAATTTAGACGGAACTGAAAACATAAAATTACAAATCCTAAATAGTTCTTTCTCTCTCAAAAGTTTTCATATTTCATCTCACGCTTCTCTCTTTCTCTACTCCTAAACATGGCCAAAACCAGAGGGGATTCAGTATCGGTCGTCAACCAGTTCAAAGGGAAGAAGAATCGATAGTGGCTCCCAAGCTTAACCGTCGTTCGAATCGGCTTCGCCAGAGATTGGGTACTGATTTTGGGGTTTATAACAACAAAAATCAACGGTCCGTTTATAACATCATCTGAAGATCAGATCTCCAGCTATGGCGACCTTCACTACCTGCCGCACATTAGCCTCTCTCCTTTCCCGCGTTCTCTCTCATCCGTCATCTTCATTAATTTCCTCCGGTTCTCGCTTTTCATTAACACTTATTAATAAGATATCCCAACTCGATTTGGGCACAACCCAAATTCTAGTTCGGTATAAGACAACGGGGCCGGGTTACTCTCCCCTGAACGACCCATCTCCGAACTGGAGCAACCGACCGCCAAAGCAGATAATACTCCTTGATGGATGCGATTATGAGCATTGGCTCATCGTTATGGAGTTCACTTTGGATCCAAAACCCTCAGAAGAAGAGATGATTAATTCGTACGTCAAAACCCTAGCTTCGGTTACTGGAAGGTATTTTACTCGGCAGTTTCTCTTTATTTGCTAATGATATTGATATTTGATGGCGTCGAAGTTTTTTTCTTGTTTTTTTGGGTTAATTTAAGTTGTTTGATTTTGGTTAATTTAAGTTGTTTGATTGGGTTTCAGTGAGGAAAAGGCGAAAAAGAAGATCTACTCTGTTTGTACATCGACATGTTCATGTTTACAAGCACCTTGTTTACAGGCACCTTGTTCCCTTGTTCTCAATATATTGAGGCGAGTAATTGTTCCCTTGTTCTCAATCTTGTATGTTCAAGTGTTCACATTAATAGATTGATACCTCCTAGTTCCTCCCTCCAAATTGGAGACTCCACTTTTCAAATCATAAGTTTCCATAAACACTCCCTCCTTGCCACAAAAAGACTCCCTTTTGCAAAATTTACAGATTTGATGATATATTTTTGTTTCGTGTTTATCCCTAAATTTGTTGTGTTTAGTTTTGTAGTGGTGGCATGACAATTAGTTAATCTGTTATGGTAGTGACGCCTTTATTATGTTATGCAATTGGTTCATAATTTCAAATCATATTTAACAGAATGAAATTTGACATGGTTTCACTTTGCAGAGTTATTCCAAGACTATCAATGTCTTGACTTCTTATGTATATTTTTATTCATTTAATTTAGTTGAGAATTGAAAACTTGGATTTTGTGTGAAACTGTAAGGATGGAGAGGCTTTTACATCACCAAGCACAATGAAATGGCCTGTAAAGCAGCGATGGTAGTTGAATTTCTCAAAAAAGGTTTGTCCTCTGGATCAATTGAGATGGGGCATTATCTTACGGCCATTAAAGACCTATACTCTATGCAGTTTGGATTCAAAGATGTCCAAATGTTCTTTCTGGAAGCAGAGGTCGATGTGTTGCTCAACTTGGTTGGTTTACACTATTGCATTAGTTGGCTCAGACTTCCGGTAATTATTTCAATAACCCCATCTATTCTTCATTAGTCAAAATTATATTATATGCTAATTAGCAATATATGAGAAATTTAGATGCTATTCAAATATCTACTCGCAGAATACTTTTTCTCCTGGCTTTTCATAGAATTTGAACCTATTGGGATTGACTTACAAATATGGGAGGTTATCGATCTTGAATAGGTTTAAGTGGGAGATTTATTAACTCAAGTACTTTCTTATATTCATGAGTGACCTCTATTCTTTTAGTGATGCATGGTAGACAGAGATAGGGAACATCATCACTCGAAGCATCTCGTAATTAGATGGATTGTTTGTCACAGTAATGTTGAACCCCAATGTAGATGTTAACTATTAGCAGAAAAGCTTGGTTGGCCTAGTTACTATGCTTAAGCTGAGGTTAACTTTGGTAGGATTTTTGAGATGGGTTTAGGTTGGCAAAAGCAACCCATTTTTGAAACTACGACCCTCTATGTGGTTTTATTATAATAAATTTTACTTCGCTCCATGCTTACTTTTAATAGAGAAAACAAAAGGGGGTCACTAAAATGTGAAACATATTTTTGGAGCAACACAAGCTAAAATGCTCGTGATCCAAGGCAGTCTGCTTGAATGTGGTTTTCTTGCATGCTCCTATTTTCAAAAGGGTGATTGTAAGTTGTGCCATATCATGATCCTAGATCCTTAATCATAGGCGTTGTAATTACATCTTTTCCACTTTCATTGGAACTGGATTGTGAAAAGTTTTTCCCTGTCAATGCTTCAGCTGGGGGAAAATTATGTAAATTGAACTTGTTCGACTTCCCTTGTCATTTATTGTAATTTTAATTTTTCTAACATTTTGAATTCTAGAGCATCTGCTAATGGGCAGAAAGTAGTCAACAAGCTGAGACCGGCAAAGTATCTTTTGTTTTTCTTTTATTGGCATGGTGTAGGCGTTTGCGAAAACCCTGCAGCGAAATTCAATGTATCTGTTTTAACTACGCACTATTTGTTTGCCTGCACTATGCCTTCATATTTAAATATAATATTATGGTTATAATCTTGTATCTCTTAGATGTTTCATTTATTCACTTGTCAACCGCTGCCTTTTTACATTTTGATTACTTTCATTCGTAATTGGACATCTTGTCTTTTTTGTAATTTACTCTGAATAATATGCTTCTGCTGAACTTATATATGATGATGATTCACTCATGCAGCGGCCCTTTTATGAACGTTGGAAGATGCTTGAGAAAGAAGTGATTGAACCCCGGAACTACGAGCACCGTAATATATATCAGAGTCGAAATCCTTATTAACTTGGAACCATTCAGGGTATTTGTTTAGTTAACAAAAATTGTTCAATCTTCAGACTTTTGCTTCTATATGTGTTGAGTTAATAGCAATTGTTCAATCTCCAAACTTTTGTCTTTTCTATTGGAACTAGTTATTAATTGCTAACATCCACTAGGTGAGGAGAAAGGATTTTTGGTTGCTCTCAACTGTTACCAAACTCTTAAAGGAGTTTATTCCAAGGCTTTCCCATGCAGCTGATGACCTTGTTTTTCAGGTGCAAAGTCCTCCACTCAAATACGATGATGTCATGAACTCTAATAAATTTTCATTTCAATAAATTTTTATCATAATTTTCTGGTGTAGTGAAAAGTTGGCTTTTAGAATGACATGGTTGTTAGTGATAGACTTTCCAAAAGATTTTATATGCAGTGAAATACCTTCATGTTGGGTAGCTATTTGGAGTTCTGATGTTTGTCACCAATGGTCATGCAATATGTTCAATTCTTGTGAATCTGTGTTGAACTGCTCCCTAGATTTGGCTTATTCCGGATGAGATTAATGTAGATAATCAGAATTCTTAATTCATGTCTCTGATAATGATTTCATACGCTCCTTGTATGCTAGGGTTGGGATGATCCTTATGTCCCTTGCACACATGAAGGACTCCTAAAGTGGAAATATCCGGAAATGAACTCGGTTGACTTTCTCTTTGAGGTTGTATCATTAACTCAGCTATAGTTATAGTAACTATGTTGTTGTGTATTGTTTCCTCTTTCCTCTCCCCTATTTGCTGCAATTTCCAATAGTTTGGCTTACTGTGGACAGATGGTTGAAAATCGCCAGCTACTTTTTCTTCATTAACGAGGAAAGAAAACTGATGGATGGGAACAAGATTGTTTTCAATGGTTAGTGTATTTTTTTCTTTTCATTTATTATCTTCCTCTATTAGAGATTGGGTTAGAACTTTGGCAATATCTGCACGCTGTTAGGAATGCCTAGATTTGGGAATATCTACACATGCATTATTGTACTTGTGAGAACGCACTCCGGATAGAGCAATATAGAAATATAAGTATCTCGTTGCAACTTGATCAACTGGCCTAAGAAATGTAGTCAGTTTTTTCTGGTATGTGCAAGTCCTTGTATTTTTATGATTTTTTTATTGTTTCATTTATTTTTTCTTCTCATGTAAATTGTAATTCAGCAGGGTGAAGAAGCTGCCATACTGCACTTACATTTCTGAACTTTACTTGATATGCCTATTAGTTCACTACCCCATGGGGTAATGCTACAGATTCAAAAAAAAAATACAAAGTAGCTTAACTGTAATTAGTTGATGATTCATCATACATGGGTGGTCCCAATCCTATAATTTGGTGGTGCAAAATTTTCTGCATGCCTAAAGACTGTTTTTTGTTCAAGCAAGCTACTGTGAATAAAATTCTGAACTTTGTATCTTTAATTTCCCTTGGTCAGGAAATGAATTACATGTATGCAAAATGCTGATCATGGTCTAGATTCTTCGAACCAGACAGGCCCCTTGAGCATATTTGGTTAGTTACAACTATGAGCTATGTAAGCATGGGATCTGATTGGTATATATTTGGTTATATTGAAAAGTGAATTTGAGATGTATATATGGATAGTTTGGTAAATATTTTGTGGATGTAGTAATTTGAAACTGTAAACGAATGATATTATTGGGATGTATTTTGAATGGTTGATACAGTTTGGCTTTAAATTTAAATGAGAATTTAGACATTTTAGTTATATATCATGGCATTAGCATATTGCAGGTGCATTGGTAATATAAGTGAACCACAACCTTTTTTTTTTCTTTTTTTTCTTTATCTACAACATTTTAAAAATGTTGTATAAATTGGTTAAAAACATTGTCTCATATATTAAACTACAACGTTTTTATCCAGAAAACGTTATGAAATCATATCTTCTACAATGTTTTTAAGCATCTGATTTATGGAAAACAAATTTTTAACATTTTTTTTCTTAAAAACGTTGTGTAATGTGCTTAACTACAACGTTTTAAAAACGTTGTGTAAGGGTGTCAAATAGATGACACCCTTAACCACGACGTTTTTTTAACCGAAATCACAACGTTTTTTCTGCGTTATCTATTTACTGTTTTGAAGTAGTGATCATATGAGTTTAAGAACTTACCCTAGTCAAACCTTTGGCGTCCATTCGCTGAGGGGTTCATAAACATTTCATATAACTATGAGTCAAGAATGTCACATAAGTGTGAGTTTTAAGAACTCGTACTTAACCTTATATTATCTACATTTGACCTATCTATCTGTTATACACATGAGAAAGAAATCACTTTCTTAACATGCATATAGAAAATAACGCAATACAAATATTTCAATGATTAATAGTGCCAACAACTAAGTAGTTGTTACACCAAGTACAATTTTCCGTCCATACAAGAAATTATACAACTCAGTTGCCGACATGAGTCCTCAATTGAAATCCCCACCTAATTCTAGCTCCACACTTACTCCATACGAATTTCATTTAATCCGTATTTACAATTCATAACTCTTTCATGAGTTTTCATAGTACAATTTCATAGTACAACTGATCCACAACAATCTTGCTGTAAACTTTCCAATCATCATATTGATTCTTTTCCCTGCTATCACCTTATCAGATCACGGGGTGATCTCATCGTATATATTACGATTCATTTCTACGTCTTGATCGTTTTTTTACGATCTCCTATCCCTGCACTTTCAGTCTTTTAGACTCGATCTATTCATCACTAATGTTCATCTTTACTATCAGAGTAAGGGAACTCTGTATCTTAACAACTCGCCGAGATTCATCTTTGAATGTTACCGACCAACTAACTCTATGTGAGTTAGATCTTATCCTAATCACTGCGATTATTGGTCTCAGGTATTCCTACCTAAGCTTCATAACCAACAGCTTTGATACCAACTGTAGTAGCCCCAAATTCGAGTTCTAATCACCACAGATCTGATATACTATTTCTATAACTAATTGCAAAAGATATAAACATAAATTGTTTATACAATACACTTTACACATATTCCCCAAAATCGAGTAACCTTAACTTATACACAATTCATAAACTATCTAACACATAACATTATTATCCTATTATACTATTACAAACTAGCCGCACATTTTATCCCAAGCTGAACTTGGCATAATCCTTTTCCTATATCCGAACGCATTCGCCTTATCTGCAATGTTTATCATGATATAGCAAAGGTGAGCATGAAAGTTGCCCAGCAAGTTTAAATACAATTTAAGGATATATCATGATTGAAAGAGTCTGAATAATAAGCTGGCTATAATTCATCAATATAATTGAGAACTAGTACGAACAAACTTTTGGTGAACAAGTATTAAACATGAACAAATATATCGAACCAACTGGTAATGAAGGTGATCAAATTTTCATACGACTTATACATGCAATATATACTGAGTACAATTATACATGGCAATCAAAGAATGATTAACCATAAGCATATCTGAATGAAACAACTCTTAGTAGAGTTAAGTAAAACTTACTCGAACTCATTGATTCACTACACGCATTTATAACGCTTTATCCAAGACCTAATATTAGTAATATAGATCTCCAATATTAGATTAATATCATCACAATATATAATAGTATATATATATATATATACATAGAATAACCTAAACACATAAAGACATAACCCTATCTGCCTATTCGGAATATAAGACTTAGTATCGTGTCAAACTATTTCATTCGACTTGAAACCAACACAATTCTATCATCCCGACGATTCTAATCCGACAAATATCGAGTTTAAGTTCAATTAAACTCGCTTTAAACACTTAACAATTATTTATTATCACCAAAATAATTTTCATAGCTCGTAATAATAATTTTAGATAATTATTACCATTTATGAAGATTTTGCAATCATTAATATCGTATTTATATTATATAAATACACAATTCTTAATCATTAATATTTATTTAATATTAAATATTAATGAAACTTATAACATAATATTATAATATAATTATAATATCACAAAATATTTTTAATACTTTAAAATCATATTTATATGATTTTTAAACACTTAAATCCATTGTCCGATAATTGCTTTTAATATTAAAATTTTAATATTTTCATGACAAAATATCAAAAGTTATATTTTATAACTTCAAATATTTTTATAACACTTAAATCATTTTATATGATTTTTAAATCATTATTTTATTTTTCCATAATTTATTTAATATATTCATTAAATAAATTAATCACCATTAATAATAAATTATTAATGAAATTCATCACAAAATATTAAAAGTCATCAAAATAACTTCAAATATTTTCTAATATCATAATATAATTTTTCATGAATTAAAATCATTTTTAAATAATTTATTTAATATTATAATTAAATAAATAAATACCTTTTGTATTCCAAAATATTAAATATTTTTGAAATATACTTAAAATACTTTAAAACTTTTTTTCAGGCTTTAAAATAATTTTTAGGAATTTATTTTGTATTTTTCATAATTAAAAACAATTTTTTTTCAATTTATTAATTAAAATAATTAATTTCTTAAATAAAGCTGTCGCTAAAATTCTATAGCTTTACAGTAATCTGAAAATCATATAGGTGTTCTTGAGCATGTTCTTCACGATTTCCAGATTTCATGTCAGTGACTTAGTTACCATGTTTGACCAGAATTAGATCTAAGATCGTATTGATTCTAGGCGGTTTGATGTGTTACACATGTAATATCAATGTAATACTACACTAACAAACAAATTTTAGGTCCAAATAACAACAAATCACAGAGTTATTAGCCATCAAAAAGTCTGACAACGTTGTTCTTCATTTCTAGGTTTTCTAGAAAATGAAGAACATCTCTTTGTGCTATATATTGATCTTTATATCTTGAACTCTAGTTCTGTTTTGTGTGATTTAATGCTTCAAACTTGTAGTCGAGATGTCAAGGTATAATAATACATCAACAGATCAACATAACAACATCGAAATCATAAGATCCAAGGCAGTCAAACCTTGTTAGAAAATTCGTTCATGAAGATTTCTGTGTTTTCCAGAAATCTGCAAAAACAAACGGTCAATGCTACTTTGACCCTTCCTATCTTTGATTCTATACATGATCTGTGAGTTCTATAAGCATGATCATGAAGCCTAAATGTCAGTCTACAATTATATTACACAAAATGGCCAGATCACTTAATAGAAGGAAGATCAAAGGCCATAAAAAGATTGTCAGACGCTTCCTAGAAATCTGGGTTACCCAG
Organism: Panax quinquefolius; assembly: GCA_020205615.1. NCBI lineage: Eukaryota > Viridiplantae > Streptophyta > Magnoliopsida > Apiales > Araliaceae > Panax > Panax quinquefolius. The sequence goes on from CM035161.1 coordinate 80,447,543, forward strand.
ATTCATTCAGTCATGGTCGGTCAATGACCTTTGACTGCTTATATCTTGAAATCTAGACCTGATCCGACTATGATTCAAGTTGAAGAATAAAGACCACATGTCATACAACAAATCCATAACATAAAACACCATAAACATCAAACACAGAAGAATCTAGAGGCTTTGACATTTGCTTGTCAGACCTTATTCTTCAACTTTTCTAGATTTTTGAAATCTTTAAATTCGTGCATCTAGATGATATAGATATATGATCTAACCACCCAGATCACTATTTAACACCATCTAGCACCAATCTAAACAACAAGTTACAACAACAACATAAATCTTGAGGATCTATCAGTTTAGAGATTTATACCTCAATAATGCAAAAATTTTGATTCTGATCTTGATAATCTGACATAGGAGAAATAAGGAATGATATTGGCTCTCCTTATCACTTAGTTCCTCACCAAATTTTTGGATGGGAGAGAGAGAAAAGGCTTAGCAAGTAAAGTGAGTGATTTTTTTCTTACTTTTCTCTTTTTAATCTAGTTGATTCATTGAATGAAGCTGAAATAGTTCCTGATTTGCTAATATAAGTCACATGCCTAGGGTTTAGGGTTGGTCACCAACCCAAACTAGGACATAACTTACAAGTAATCTAATAAATAATGCAAGAAGGCTAGTTTAGTGATTTAGCATTTAATTTTAATGCCACAATTGACAATTGCTACAACCCTTAGGGTTTAGGTTTTAACCCTTAGAGTTTAGGGTTTAACCCTTTAGGTTTTGGCAATTTGATTTCTAAAATTTCTAATTTAGGTTCAAAATTAGAAAATTAGCATTTCTAAATTATAATTAAGACTCTATAAATATATTAAGATTTCTTAATAATGAAATACAATCTTGCTAATTAGGATTATTATTTCCTAATTAAAATTGCTAATTTAGCAATTAGGGTCAAAATTGTACATTTAGGGTTTATAACCCAAGAATTACAGTTTTAATACTTTAAAATCATATTTATATTATTTTAAACACTTAAATCCATTATCGATAATTGCTTTTAATATTAAAATATTAATATTTTCATGACAAAATATCAAAAGTTATATTTTATAATTTAAAATATTTTTATAACACTTAAATCTTTTTTATATGATTTTTAAATCATTAATTCTATTTTCCATAATTTTTTAATATATTCATTAAATAAAATAATCATCATTAATAATAAATTATTAATGAAATTCATCACAAAATATTAAAAGTCATCAAAAAAAATAACTTAAAATATTTTCTAATATCTTAATATAATTTTTCATGCTTTTTCATGAATTAAAACCATTTTAAATAATTTATTTAATATTATTATTAAATAAATAAATACCTTTTATATTCCAAAAATATTAAATATTTTTGAAATATACTCAAAATAATTAAAACTATTTTTAGGGCTTTAAAATAATTTTTAGGAATTTATTTTGTATTTTTCATAATTAAAAACCATTTTTTTTCAATTTATTAATTTAAATAGTTAATTTCTTAAATAAACTACCGCTAAAAGGGCCCTATAGCTTATGTAATCTCACGCTTATAGGTGTTCTTGAGCATGTTCTTCACAATTTCCAGATTTCATGTCAGTGACTAAGTTACCATGTTTGACCAGAATTAGATCTATGATCGTATTGATTCTAGGCGGTTTGATGTGTTACACATGTAGTATCAATGTAATACTACACTAAAAAATAAATTTCAGGTCCAAATAACAACACATCATAGAGTTATTAGCCATCAAAAAGTCTGACAAAGCTGTTCTTCATTTCTAGGTTTTCCAGAAAATGAAGAACAACTCTTGGTGGTCACTACAAAAAAATAGGGCTTCAGCAACAACCAATTTTCGTTGCTAAAGGTGCCAAATTTCGTTGCAAGGGTTTTTGCAACGACTTTCTTTGTCGTTAGCGCTCTTTCGTTGCTTTCAATGGCGTTGCTAATTATTCCAAGCAACGAACATTTTTTTTTCGTTGCCAAAAGTACTATATTTTGCAACGAAATTTGCCTTTCGTATAGAGACATCGATCCTTTAGCAACAAAATATATTGTTGCAGAATAATTAAAATTTCGTTGCTAAAAACCCCATTTCGTTGCAAAAGCCTACTAATTGGCAATGAAATGAACTTTTTTTTTTTGCAACGACCATGCATTTTCGTTGTAATTGACACCATTTTGCAACGACATTTTTCGTTGCAGTATATTATGAAAATTGTTTCCTAAGCTTACTTTCGTTACAGAATATAAACTTTTTAGCAACGATTTTTGTTGCTGATTATATTATTTGGCAACGACATTATGCTGAATCAACAACAAAAATATTTGTTGCTGGTTATTTTTTAATAGCAACAAAAGTTGTCGATTAGCAACAACATTATATGTTGCCGTTTCTTTATATGTGCAACGAAAGTTGATATGATTTGCAACGATAAAAAATGTTGCCTTTTATGTTAGTATTAGCAACAATATCCTCTCCGTTGTTATTAGGTTAATTTTTCATTGCCGAATATTATATTTTTAATTCCATTAGCAACGAAAATTTGTTGCTAAATGTATAAAAAATTGTTGCTATATTAAAACTTGTTCAATGCTTTGATAACGAATTATATTGTTGTCGAATCAAAATTTGACATTCTTTTTATGTACCTGACTGACTCAATGTCCCCATAGAAAATAATGGCAAAAATACAAAAACTAAAATATTATTAACTTAATAAAATCATCCATTACATAATCATTCATTATCTTTACAATTAACCATCTAAAGCTATCACATTTCTTCAACACCATAAACATCTAACATAGAAGAATCTAGAGGCTTTGACATTTGCTTGTCAGACCTTATTCTTCAACTTTTCCAGATTTTTAAAATCTTTAAATTCGTGCATCTAGATGATATAGATATATGATCTAACCACCCAGATCACTATTTAACACTATCTAGCACCAATCTAAAAAACAAATTACAACAACAACACAAATCTTGAAGATCTAGCAGTTTAGAGATTTATACCTCATTAATGCAAAAATTTTGATTCTGATCTTGATAATCTGACATAGGAGAGATAAGGAATGGTATTTGCTCTCCTTATCACTTAGTTCCTCACCAAATTTTCGGATGGGAGAGAGAGAGAGAAAAAAGGCTTAATAAGGCTAGCAAGTAAAGTGAGTGATTTTTTTTCCTACTTTTCTCTTTTTAATCTAGTTGATTCATTGAATGGAGCTAAAATAGTTGTTGATCTGCTAATTTAAATCACATGCCTAGGGTTTAGGGTTGGTCACCAACCCAAACTAGACATAACTTATAAGTAATCTAATAAATAATGCAAGAAGGCTAGTTTAGTCATTTAACATTTAATTTTAATGGCACAATTGACAATTGCTACAATCCTTAGGGTTTAGGTTTTAACCCTTAGGGTTTAGGGTTTAACCCTTTAGGTTTTGGCAATTTGATTTCTAAAATTTCTAATTTAGGTTTTCAAAATTAGAAAATTAGAATTTCTAAATTATAATTAGGACTCTGTAAATATATTAAGATTTCCTAATTATGAAATTCAATCTTGCTAATTAGGATTATTATTTCCTAATTAAAATTGCTAATTTAGCAATTAGGGTCGAAATTATACATTTAGGGTTTATAACCCAAGAATTAGGGTTTTACATAGAAAAATAATCTTTCTAATTTTAGAAATTAGATTTCCTAATTAGATTCGGGTTTTCTAATTACATATAACTTGAAAATTAGGATTAATGTCTCCTAATTAACATTAAAATTGTTAAACTAACAATCAGGCTTTCCCTAATTTTAGATTAGGGTTCCTAAACCAGAAATTAGGGTTTCAAATTCTGAAATTAAGGTTTTCTAACCAATTTGTTAAGATTAATCCTAATTAATCTTATAATTATTTACACTTACGCCATTAAATTCCCAATTTAGGGTTTCTAACTTCCGAATTAGGATTTCAAATTCCTGGAATCGAAATTAGGGTTTCAGAACCAGTTCTAGGGTTTCTTATCAGAAGTTAGGGTTTTCTAACTGAACGTTGACGTTCTTAATATAATACTAGGGTTTGACACTGATAAAATTTATCTGGTCAACCCTTGACCATTAACCACATTATGAACACATACAAAACCATATACACAGAACATAATCACATATACACTTAATCCTGAATAATTCACCAAAATCCTATACAGAATTTTAAAATCCTCAAAATTCCTTCCAAAAATATCAAACGCATACACTTATTTTCTGTCAAGGTCTATTATTTGACCTTAAATCAATCATTTAAGATTTTAATAAATTGTCTAATTTCTCGGGTTATCACATTCACCTCTTCTTCTAAGAATTTTGTCCCCGAAATTCACCTTACACCTTACACCTTACACCATACAGCTTACACCATTCACACATCATCACATGCTACCCAATACACCACTCACAAGAGTAAAAGTTTTCAAATTGTGCTGAGGGGTCATATAGACCATGAACACATTGTTTTTATAGTATTAATACCGCAAAACAATATATTACTTGGTATGTTTACAATCACGAAGAAGTTAAACTACCGTTGTTAGTACTTTAGGTGATTAGCCTTTCGTACTCTTACGTCATGCATAACGTATTAATCATGTCTAGCGAATATTTACGCTACTCGATTGGATTATTTTATCCAAACAACATAGTTTACCTCAGTCTTATCATAGGATTCTGCACCAAAACAATTTGGTTCGGGAAATTTCTTTCAATGAACACTTGGAGTTTTCATAAACATTAGTCTAGTTGAATCGAATAGCGTAGACTCATATCAATAATTCAATTCAATCGAATTATTTAGGTGTAGCCAAACCTCATTGCAAATTAAAATTTTGAAAATATTTTCGAGAATGACGTCTATGATGTCGCATCTTTGTAATATGATCCGTTTGAGGATGCCGTGATCGTATGACTTTGTCATAACACATCATACAATAGTGGAATAACAATTTTAGATCAAATTCACACTAAGTATTTCTGTATTTATAACTCCATCACCTTTTTATCATCTCTGCACCAGATTACATGGTACATGAGTGATAAATAAAATAACTTTTAATATTTCAAATCATTTGTGTCTAACAAAAATAAGTAGCATAGACTATACTTTAAACCGTTTCAAAAATGATTACGAGTCTACAATTTTTTTTTAAAAGCACATAGTGCATATCTAGCTTGATGTCAAAATTTTGAAGTCTAGCATAGCTAGGAGTTTTGGAAAACTTATGTCTCCACTAACAATCATTTGCTTAAACAGTCTATCTATTCCTATAATCCTCAATACTCCATTCACACACAATTATACCCAGTTCGTCAAACCACACTTATGAGTTTATAAGCTTGCCACAATCATATGAGTTTAAAAACTTAACCTAGTCAGACCTTTGGCATCCATTCGCTGAGGGGTTCATAAACATTTCATATAACTATAAGTCAAGAATGTCACATAAGTATGAGTTTTAAGAACTCGTACTTAACCCTATATTCTCTACCGGTGACCTATCTATCTGTTATACACATGAGAAATGAATCACCCTCTTAACATGCATATAGAAAATAGTGCGACACAAACATTTCAATGATTAATAGTGCCAGCAACTAAGTAGTTGTTACACCAAGTACAATTCCCCGCCCATACAAGAAATCATACCAACTGTAGTAGCCCCAAATTCGAGTCCTAATCACCACAGATCTGGTATACTATTTCTATAACTAATTGCAAAAGATATAAACATAAATTGTTTATACAATACTCTTTACACATATTCCCCAAAATCGAGTAACCTTAACTTATACACAATTCATAAACTATCTAACACATAACATTATTATCCTATTATACTATTACAAACTAGCCGCACATTTTATCCCAAGCTGAACTTGGCATAATCCTTTTCCTATATCCGAACGCATTCGCCTTATCTGCAATGTTTATCATGATATAGCAAGGGTGAGCATGAAAGTTTCCCAGCAAGTTTAAATACAATTTAAGGATATATCATGATTGAAAGAGTCTGAATAATAAGCTGGCTATAATTCATCAATATAATTGAGAACTAGCACGAACAAACTTTTGACTGAACAAGTATTAAACATGAACAAATATATCAGGACCAACTAGTAATGAAGGTGATCAGCCTTTCATACCTGACTTATACATGCAATATATACAGAGTATAATTATACATGGCAATCAGTAATGATTAACCATAAGCATATCTGAATGAAACAACTCTTAGTAGAGTTAAGTAAAACTTGCCTGAACCGTTGATTACCGCTACGCAATTTATAACACTTTATCCGAAGACCTAATATTAGTAATATAGATCTCCAATATTAGATTAATATCATCACAATATAATACTATTATATATATATATATACATAGAATAACCTAAACACATAGCACATAACCCTATCAGTCTATTCAGAATATAAGACTTAGTATCAGGTCAAACTATTTCATTCTGACTTGAAACCAACACAATTCTATCATCTCGACGGTCTAATCGGACAAATATCGAGTTTAAGTTCAATTAAACTCTGCCTAAACACTTAACAATTATTTATTATCAGTCAAAATAATTTTCATAGGCTCGTAATAATTTTCAGATAACTATTACCATTTATGAAGATTTTGCAATCATTAATATCGTATTTATATTATATAAATACCACACAATTCCTTAATCATTAATATTTATTTAATATTAAATATTAATGAAATCGATAACATAATATTATAATATAATTATAATAGCACAAAGTATTTTAATACTTTAAAATCATATTTATATGATTTTTAAACACTTAAATCCATTATCCGATAATTGCTTTTAATATTAAAATTTTAATATTTTCATGACAAAATATCAAAAGTTATATTTTATAACTTCAAATATTTTTATAACACTTCAATCATTTTTATATGATTTTTAAATCATTAATTCTATTTTTCCATAATTTATTTAATATATTCATTAAATAAATTAATCACCATTAATAATAAATTATTAATGAAATTCATCACAAAATATTAAAAGTCATCAAAATAACTTCAAATATTTTCTAATATCATAATATAATTTTTCATGAATTAAAATCATTTTAAATAATTTATTTAATATTATAATTAAATAAATAAATACCTTTTGTATTCCAAAAATATTAAATATTTTTAAAATATACTTAAAATAATTTAAAACTTTTTTTCAGGCTTTAAAATAATTTTTAGGAATTTATTTTGTATTTTTCATAATTAAAAACTATTTTTTTCAATTTATTAATTAAAATAATTAATTTTTTAAATAAACTGTCGCTAAAAGGGCCCTATAGCGACAGACCCGTCGCTATAGGTGTTCTTGAGCATTTTCTTCACGATTTCCAGATTTCATGTCAGTGACTTAGTTACCATGTTTGACCAGAATTGGATCTATGATCGTACTGATTCTAGGCGGTTTGATGTGTTACACATGTAATATCAATGTAATACTACACTAACAAACAAATTTTAGGTCCAAATAACAACAAATCACAGAGTTATTAGCCATCAAAAAGTCTGACAACGTTGTTCTTCATTTCTAGGTTTTCTAGAAAATGAAGAACATCTCTTTGTGCTATATATTGATCTTTATATCTTGAACTCTAGTTCTGTTTTGTGTGATTTAATGGTTCAAACTTGTAGTCGAGATGTCAAGGTATAATAATATATTAACAGATCAACATAACAACATCGAAATCATAAGATCCAAGGCAGTCAAACCTTGTTAGAAAATTCGTTCATGAAGATTTCTGTGTTTTCCAGAAATCTGCAAAAACAAACGGTCAATGCTACTTTGACCCTTCCTATCTTTGATTCTATACATGATCTGTGAGTTCTATAAACATGATCATGAAGCCTAAATGTCAGTCTACAATTATATTACACAAAATTGCCAGATCACTTAACAGAAGGAAGATCAGAGGCCATAAAAAGATTGTCAGACGCTTCCTGGAAATCTGGGTTACCCAGATTCATTCAGTCATGGTCGGTCAATGACCTTTGACTGCTTATATCTTGAAACCTAGACCTGATCCGACTATGATTCAAGTTGAAGAATAAAGACCACATGTCATACAACAAATCCATAACATAAAACACCATAAACATCTAACACAGAAGAATCTAGAGGCTTTGACATTTGCTTGTCAGACCTTATTCTTCAACTTTTCTAGATTTTTGAAATCTTTAAATTCATGCATCTAGATGATATAGATATATGATCTAACCACCCAGATCACTATTTAACACCATCTAGCACCAATCTAAACAACAAATTACAACAACAACATAAATCTTGAAGATCTATCAATTTAGAGATTTATACCTCATTAATGCAAAAAATTTGATTCTGATCTTGATAATTTGACATAGGAGAAATAAGGAATGGTATTGGCTCTCCTTATCACTTAGTTCCTCACCAAATTTTCGGATGGGAGATAGAGAAAAGGCTTAGCAAGTAAAGTAAGTGATTTTTTTTCTTACTTTTCTCTTTTTAATCTAGTTGATTCATTGAATGAAGCTGAAATAGTTCCTGATTTGCTAATATAAGTCACATGCCTAAGGTTTAGGGTTGGTCACCAACCCAAACTAGGACATAACTTACAAGTAATCTAATAAATAATGCAAGAAGGCTAGTTTAGTCATTTAGCATTTAATTTTAATGGCACAATTGACAATTGCTACAACCCTTAGGGTTTAGGTTTTAACCCTTAGGGTTTAGGGTTTAACCCTTTAGGTTTTGGCAATTTGATTTTTAAAATTTCTAATTTAGGTTCAAAATTAGAAAATTAGCATTTCTAAATTATAATTAAGACTCTATAAATATATTAAAATTTCTTAATAATGAAATACAATCTTGCTAATTAGGATTATTATTTCCTAATTAAAATTCCTAATTTAGCAATTAGGGTCAATATTGTACATTTAGGGTTTATAACCCAAGAATTACGGTTTTAATACTTTAAAATCATATTTATATGATTTTTAAACACTTAAATCCATTATCCGATAATTGCTTTTAATATTAAAATATTAATATTTTTATGACAAAATATCAAAAGTTATATTTTATAATTTAAAATATTTTTATAACACTTAAATCTTTTTTATATGATTTTTAAATCATTAATTCTATTTTTCCATAATTTATTTAATATATTCATTAAATAAAATAATCACCATTAATAATAAATTATTAATGAAATTCATCACAAAATATTAAAAGTCATAAAAAAATAACTTAAAATATTTTTAATATCATAATATAATTTTTCATGCTTTTTCATTGAATTAAAACCATTTTAAATAATTTATTTAATATTATAATTAAATAAATAAATACCTTTTATATTCCAAAAATATTAAATATTTTTGAAATATACTCAAAATAATTAAAAACTATTTTTCAGGCTTTAAAATAATTTTTAGGAATTTATTTTGTATTTTTCATAATTAAAAACCATTTTTTCAATTTATTAATTAAAATAGTTAATTTCTTAAATAAACTGCCGCTAAAAGGGCCCTATAGCGACAGACCCGTCGCTATAGGTGTTCTTGAGCATGTTCTTCACAATTTCCAGATTTCATGTCAGTGACTAAGTTACCATGTTTGACCAGAATTAGATCTATGCTCGTATTGATTCTAGGCGGTTTGATGTGTTACACATGTAGTATCAATGTAATACTACACTAAAAAACAAATTTCAGGTCTAAATAACAACACATCACAGAGTTATTAGCCATCAAAAAGTCTGACAAAACTGTTCTTCATTTCTAGGTTTTCCAGAAAATGAAGAACAACTCTTGGTGGTCACTACAAAAAAATGGGGCTTCAGCAACAACCAATTTTCGTTGCTAAAGGTGCCAAATTTCGTTGCAAAAGGGTTTTGGCAACGATTTTACTGTCGTTGCGTCTTTCGTTGCTCAATGAGCGTTGCTAATTATTCCTCAACGAACGTTTTTTTTTCGTTGCCAAAAGTACTATATTTTGCAACGAAATTTGCCTTTCGTATAGAGACATCGATCCTTTAGTAACAAAATGTATTGTTGCAGAATAATTAAAATTTCGTTGCTATAAACCCCATTTCGTTGCAAAAGCCTACTAATTGGCAACGAAATGAACTTTTTTTTTGCAACGACCATGCATTTTCGTTGCAATTGACACCATTTTGCAACGACATTTTTCGTTGCAGTAAATTATGAAAATTGTTGCCTAAGCTTACTTTCGTTACGGAATATAAACTTTTTAGCAACGATTTTTGTTGCTGATTATATTATTTGGCAACGACATTATCTTTGAATCAACAACAAAAAATATTTGTTCTTTGGTTATTTTTAATAGCAACGAAAGTTGTCGATTAAGAACTACATTATATATTCTTGGATTTTTTATATATAAACGAAAGTTGATATGATTTACAACGATAAAAATTATTGCCTTTTATATTAGTATTAGCAACAATATCCTCTCCGTTGTTATTAGGTTAATTTTTCATTGCCAAATATTATATTTTTAATTCCATTAGCAACGAAAATTTGTTGTTAAATGTATAAAAAATTGTTGCTATATTAAAACTTGTTCAATGCTTTGATAACGAATTATATTGTTGTCGAATCAAAATTTGACATTCTTTTTATGTACCTGACTGACTCAATGTCCCCATAGAAAATAATGGCAAAAATACAAAAACTAAAATATTATTAACTTAATAAAATCATCCACTACATAATCATTCATTATCTTTACAATTAACCATCTAAAGCTATCACATTTCTTCAATCAAAGTATATAACTACATATATAGAGAGAGTACACTTCATAATTTCGTCCCTTGTCTTCCGTAAACGAGAAGCGTAAAAATTTGATACCCGTGATTGTAAGGCAATGTCAGTAAAAGCGGTCTTCTTCTGTACATATTTAAAAATAATAGCAAAGTCAAGAAAATGAAGCAAATAGGTCGCCAGAGGCACTTAGTGCCAAAATCAATACACAAAGACAATAGAGTTGCAACATGGTACTAATGTACACCGTATTTTTCATAAGCAGAAAAAGAGAATAGAGTTGCTACGTGGTACTAATGTACACTGTAAATTAGGATACTTATGTATATAAGCCAATGTAATTTAGAAGAATGAATCAAGAAATCATTATCCCAAAATCAGGTTCTTATTTTCTACAGATTACATGGACCATCTTTATTACAAGGTCATCTGACTTGATACTCCATCCTCAAAAGCATGTCCAGAAATACACCAAGATTTTATCCTAAAAAAGAAGTCTAAAGTACACAAACTAAATGTGAAATATGACATGCATAATAATTTAAACCAAAGTGCACATATCCCCGTAAGAACATTCCACTCTCAAGTTAATTACGCTATTGTGTGGGTCCAAATATTATTGGAACAGTTTTTATTCTCTCCTAATTTGCCAACCTTATATTTGTCAGCCCATTATACTCTTAGACATCCTTTTGAGGACACAAGTAGTAACCAATTGATCTAATCACACACTAAGGCCCCAATCCGGCACATTTAGTGCAAATTCATTAACACATTATGACAGTAAAATAATACCTTTTCCACGGTGAATTAGTCAAGAATCCAAATACGTAAGCGATTTAGATACTTAATGCAACGTTCGCATCCTCATTTGTTTCCATAGTAACAAAAGCAAAGCCACGATATTCTTTAGTGCGAGGATCATTACCGGATGGCACTCAAGAACACTGAAACCAAAGTGTATATCAGTATTTAATCTATGATGAAGTGCTACTAGTCTTTTACCTCCCCCGAATATGATATAAAAGAGTATATAAATTGCAAGGTGAGTCAACGTCATACTCAAAGCCTAAAAGATTAACTCAGCACACATGACATGTAAATGCCAACATAGTAGATTTGAAAAGAAGATGACACAATATTTTAAATTTGCAATCATTGGACAATATCTACTTTATAAATATATACATTATGAATAAATGAAAGGGAAAACAAAGAGCGGGACTCCATTTATTTAGCTAACATCCGCATTATGCGAAATTGACACCATACTATCATATTCATTATCACCACCACTTATTATACTATGTTCTCTTCGACTTCCCTACAACCTACGTTTAGACTAAATAGCAAAAGTCTATCTCGAGCTTGGTTAATGTTCTACTTATCAAAAAAGAAGAAGAGAAAGCTCGACTAATGTGATGATACCAATTTTCATTCCCGAAGCGAAGCAAGATCACGAAGTGCAGATTGAGCACCGTATCGGGAGTCTTTGTCTTGTTCCCACCTATTGCAGAGCTTAATACGAAGAAGCGGTGATGCCAAGTTCTGTCGAAGAAGTAAGAACACATTTCACCCAAATTATTTATGGCAACATAATAAAGGCGAATTAATTCCATTTTAGAAATTAAGGATGACATAAGAAGTTATTTGAACTAAATTGGAAATAACAGATACCTTGCATTTTTGTGAAACATCTGTCTTCGCAAGCATGGGTACGCATATGGTGAGGACTCATCCCATCGGCTTTCACTTTCATACCACACAGTAGAATTATTAGGTAATTTGATATTCAAATTAGATATCACAAATATCATTGATTTCGGTCACAAGCATGCCTTAAATTCTCCGGTTGAAGCTCTAGCTTTCAACTACTCGACTACGATGATGCTTTAATGGTGATTATCAGCAATATAGTAATTATCAACATACTTATAACGAGACAAAAAGGTGATTATCAACAAAATAACATTATATCTATTTACTTGTTACGAGAGATCAGTGATCGTCAACAATTTACTTATAATGAGACAACACCGAGTATCAACAATATATGGACACATGGGTTCCCCGGTTTTCTTTTGTAGCCAGAAGAAATTCAGCGTCATCGAGAGAGACTCAATCGCTATACGGTTGTGAAAGTGGTATGATGGAGATTATTGACATTCTACAACATTTGCCAACTCAAATGAAACCAAGAAGTAAACTCTAAACTCTGTGTTCAATGGAAAAGACACCACATATTATTGGCACAAATCATGAAATGTTGTAAAACACTAGAACTAAGTGAAGAACCACCAGAACACAAGGAATAGGGGGATTGAACGACACAAATAAATATTTCAAATTTTTTTATGGAACAATAACGTCGATCGAGGTACCTTTTAGATGACAATATGTTTATTGGGAGATACTGATAGACCACTTAAATTATTAGAAATGTCCTAATACACAAATTAAGTCTCAAGAAACATCATTAAAATAAACTATATGACACAAATTTACTATATATATAGAGAGAGAGGAAGAATTTGATATTTAATAAACTAAATACACAATAAGATTTTTTAACCAAAATCCAATGCAAAGAACTCACCTCATGAAAGCAAACAACGGACTTTCCTCAGTGGTTTTCAATACCTTCTTCACCACATCCTCAGTAATAATTGCCTCACAAACAATGACTTTCCTCGCCCTTCATTATTGACGGTGGTTTCTTATCAGAACAAAAATTTCCTGGAAATTAAGAGAAAAATATAAACCAAGTAGAAAACCAAGAGTATATAGTAAGTAAATCAAATAGATAGTCGGCCCCGTCAATAGATGCTCCAAGAAGGAATAAGTTGACTCCAAAGTCGAGCCAAAAGTTAAACCAACAAAAGTGAAAAGGACTCGCATAGCTTGCAATTGTAGCTTTTGACATCATTATGGAAAAGTGCATAAACCAATAAAATAATTACCTTAGAACCAAATAAAAAAATTGAGTTTGAAGATTTGGATCGGGTCCAAAAGCTCAAGGAGTGCGGAGATCAGAGAGTTAACATTTTCCAATCACAAAATGTTTGAAAGAGTCGTGAAATGATAAATGGGAAGATACAGTTGTATCTAACGGCAGTCAAATGCAATCCAGGTTTGCGAGAAAAAGCAATAATTATCAAATAAAAGTAATTCTATATTTTGATTAATAAACAAAAGAATATTTTTTTTAAAATGAATAAATATTTATTTTTAATCTTTTAACCAAAAGGACCACAAGTATTGTAGTTATATATACTCTACATGAATAATTTTTTTATAAGTTAATCTTTTATATAAATCAAATTTGATCACAAACAAATCATATTCATATCCAACTATGTTATAGGCACCAAAATATAACAGCTGATGACATGTGTGTTTAATATAAAATTTAATTGCATCTGATTCAAGCTTCAGACCAACAAAAACTTCAAAATTAATGTCAAAATTAAGAGAACCCAATCTTGGGACTGTGAGACACCTGCCACCCAATCAAGAGTTTATTGCAAATTCCCCACACAAGAAAATCAGTTATTTATTCAATAGTGAAATCCAAGAATAAAGTAGCTGATTCTTATACCACCAACTATACACCTAGAAGAAGACTTGACATTCATACAAGCTTCATACCATGCGAAAAGTAAGGTATAGAAGGAAATGGGAAAAGAGGAAATTAAATGAGGATAGAGTCAACACTTAGAATACCACAAATTCACCAAGAAGCAAATTTTTTTAAGTTAACTCCTTAATAGCATCCTGTCCGAAAAGATAAAGAAGATCAAAGGGCACAAAACAGACAACACTTGACAAAATTGGCTCAAAAATTCAACTTACAATCTTGTGACACCAATATAAACAAGATATTTTGAAATGTTCAACTTCAACAACCAGATTAAAAGTTCTACAAACATATTTCTTTCAATTGCTTAAAGATTCATGATCCTAAGATTTATCTTCTGAGAGTTTCATAGTTGGTATTGAGTTAAGAAACACCAACTTACAGTGGTCAGCAATCACAAGTTCCTATACTCTAAAGGATAAAAGTTTGAACAAATTATAATTTCCCAAATTTGTTTATTTGTAAGCTACAAAATATATTCTAAACTGTTAATCGCACTTAATGTATTATGTAATCAACTCAAAACGAATAACTTTAAATCCCTCAGCTACTGCTTCTTCTACAACCTAAATTAACTAATTTATAGAGTAAAATAGACACTATCAACCTAACTTCAATCAGAACAACACGAAATAAGGAATATACAAGTGTATACATCAAAATTAATTCAAAGTCCAATCACGTATCGATGTGTATCGAATAGAGAGAACAAAGTGAATATTCTAACCTACGACCGCAGTCTCCTGAGCTTCGCAAACGATCCGTCCAACATGACAGACGAGTCTAGAAGCACTCAAACTCACCGATCCACTAAATCGAGCCGACTGGATCCTAAGTCCTCTAGATTCCGGCAACTTAACTGAACTCCGGCCACCGGACATCACAAAAACGGAAGAACTGGCATTTGGAGGAAAGGAGGCCGCGAGCCAGTGAGAAGGGCGAGAGGCGGAGGCGCGGAGCTGCAAAGGGCGAGACATTGAGACAGCGAGAGGCGGAGGCCGGAGACTGAGACTGAGACGGAGAGAGGCGCAGAATCGGCGAAAGCGAGAGGCAAGAGAAATTGAGATCTGGGATTTGGAAATACAAATTAGGGGCTAGGGTAATATCAGTTTTTTGCATACAGATAGAATACAATTATAAAATTATTATTTTTTAACCATTAAAGTTTAGTTATTCGGATATCCGAATAACCTATTTTTTAAAATTAAAATTGAAACTGAAACCGAATACCGAGAATTAAATTGGATATAATCGAAATTAGAAAAAAAACCAAAAACCCGAAATAATTCGTTTTAAAAAATTCGATTTTGTTCGGTAATTCGATTATATCCATTTTTACTCACTCCTAGACAGAGGGAGAGACAACCGAGGCAATTATTGTAACTTAGAAAAGAGGCGCAATTGTCAGCAACAACCAACAAAAGCTCTAAACTATACTTGAAAAAAGGAGTTGATTGTAAGAAAAAAATGGTCGTTTTTGCAGGAGAGACTCTTTCTTATAATTTGATAAATAGTTTTTGTTTAATAAAAAAATTGATGGGAACAAAAAATTATGTTAAATTCCAAAATACTAGCCCTTTTAAAATATATTAAATTCTTATTGGTCATTACTTAAAAGGAATTGCTATTTCTATGAAGAAATTTTGATATTTTTACAAATTTTTATTCACATAAATTTGGGTCTCATTTACTAATTCATGTAATAGGAGACTTGTAGAATTATCAAACATTAAAATATGTTGTTAAATTTTCAATGGCCTTAGATTAGGTTTAGCCTAGCACTTGAATTAGTGAATATTTTTTTTAGAATTTGTGAAGGAAATATCTTTCGTTGTTGATTATCTAAGATTTACTTCAAGCAAAGTAATGAAGAATTTTTCTCTCACAAAATAATTCTTACTAATTACATATTGCGAATAAATTTCCTTCATTAAAAAAAAATTCTTTTGCAATTTTTCAATAAAAAATAGGCGCCAACTATTATTTTATTATCTTAAATTTGAGAAAGAAAAAAATTAGTTTGTGCAGGAAATTTCTTTCGCTAATTATTTTTTGGCACATAATCTTTTTCTTTCACTAATCTCTCAGAAAAAAAGGCTTATTTGAGAAGGAACCAATTTATGCACAAATTTTCCTTCGGAAGAGCCCTAATTTCTTGTAGTGACCGTTGATCGCAACATTGGATAACACAGATTGAAATAGATTTCCCCATGCTGCTACAGGCTGTAGCGACATGAGAAATTACTCATTCGCCTCTCATTTCCTCATTTGCTCGTGTGCTACACTGTCTATCACTACAAGTTATGACGATAGTTTAGTTAAGTAATAAATTAGATTGGCTCAGTGGTAGCTTAAATTCTATTACCATCTATATATATATACTCATCTTAAATCTCCACATTAAACTAAATATATATTATTATTATTGTTGTTGTTATTGTTATTGTTATTGTTATTATTATTGTTATTATTATTGTTATTTTTATTGTTATTATTATTATTATTATTATTATTATTATTATTATTATTATTATTATTATTATTATTATTATTATTATTATTATTATTATTATTATTATGTTGTTGTTGTTGTTGTTATTGTTATTATTATTATTATTATTATTGTTGTTGTTGTTGTTGTTGTTGTTGTTGTTGTTGTTGTTGTTGTTATTATTATTATTATTATAATTACAATTAGTTATGGTATTTAGTGAAAGAGAAGAAAGGAATATATGGGGGAAATCTAATATTTTTGATATAAATATTAATCCTTACAAAATATTAACAATTGACTTATGTTGTTCTAGTGGTTATATGACTAAAATTCCAAATGTGAGGTTGCGAGTTCAAATCTTTGAAGAGGCAATTTTTGGAAAAAAATCAAAAGACGCCACATCAGCAGCGGACACGTATCAAATTACAATATTAAATACCATGTTAGGCCTGCCATGTGTGCCATGTCAGTAGGTCAACGCACATGTGGCTCAGTTTACGTTGACCGAAAGAAATGGGCTCAATACCCAAATATCAAAAAAGTTCAGTGGTCGACTTTGCATTTAAACTCTTATAAGTCAAAGAAAGTTAAATTTTAAGTTATTGTCAAACACTAAATAATAACAAATTGACTTATAAGTTAGTTTGACCAACTTATAAGTCATTGACAAACACCCTCTAATTCAAGATATAAAGAGAAATTAATATTTGCTTATAAAAAAATTACAAGTCAAGAAAAAAGAGAATTTGAAAGACGGGAATTTCCATTGTTCTACAAAAAAAATATCATCTCTAAAAGAAAAATAATTATTTTTAAAAAAAGAATCTACTTTTATTTTTCTTTGATAGTAATATAAAATATATAATATATTCTCAAGTTTATCGTTATCATTTTATTATCATATCACACTATTAAACTAACTGTTATAATCGTTAGGAATTTATATAAAATTAAAATATAACTTTAATATTTATAAATTAAATAAATAAAGATTATTTTCGTGGAATGAAGAAAAGAGTATAATATTTTTTAACTCCAAGATTGTTGAATCCAAACATAATGGTTCCACCATTATAGAATTCCTTGGTCTTTAAGGCTTCAATTTTCCGATGTTAAGTCATGTCTGAGTTGCAATTTATTTAGAATTTTAATTGTGTTTAACTTAACATATTTATCCAAACGTAGTAGTAGTAGTAGTCTTCTGCTGCTACTGCTGCTGCTGCTACTACTACTACTACTACTACTACTACTACTACTACTACTACTACTACTACTACTACTACTGTTATTATTATTATTATTATTATTATTATTATTATTATTATTATACTACTACTACTAGCTGCTGCTGCTGCTACTACTACTACTATTATTATTAGTACTACTACTACTACTATTATTATTATTATTATTATTATTATTATTATTATTATTATTATTATTATTATTATTATTATTATAATGTAACATGTTAATAGTTGTTGCAAAAGGTTGTATAAAATATGCAACGAAAATAAAAATTGTTGCCAATGAATGTGGTCTATATTAGGCAACGAAATATAGCAACAAAAAAACTTTCGTTGCCCACGATGAGGAGAAATCAAGTGGTTATAAATTTTGCAACGAATTTCTAATGAATTTTGTTTTCAAATTTTGCAACTACTTATGAATTTCGTTGAAAAAAGTGAAAGTCTAACACAATCTGCAGCGAAGTACAAGTTTCATTGCTAAACATACACTTTTAGCAACGACTTTATACGACTTATAAAGTCGTTGCTTGAAAAATCGTTGCTAAAGCCCCATTTTTAGCAACAAAAAAACTTTCGTTGCCCATGATGACGGGAAATTAAGTGGCCAAAAATTTTGCAACGAATTTCTAACGAAATTTTTTCCCGCCAATGAATTAGCAACGAAATGTTGCAGCGACTTATAAATTTCATTGCAAAAAGTGAAAGATTTACACAATCTTCAACGAAGGACAAATTTCATTGCTAAATATATACTTTTAGCAACGACTTATAAAGTCGTTGCCCGAAAAATCGTTGCTAAAGACCCATTTTTTTGTAGTGGCTATATATAGATCTTTATATCTTGAACTCTAGTTCTGTTTTGTGTGATTTAAAGCTTCAAACTTGTAGTCGAGATGTCAAGGTATAATAATACATCAACAAATCAACAAAACAACATCGAAATCATAAGATCCAAGGAAGTCAAACCTTGTCAGAAAATTCGTTCATGAAGATTTCTGGGTTTTCCAGAAATCTGCAAAAACAGACGGTCAATGCTACTTTGACCCTTCATATCGTTGATTCTATACATGATCTGTGAGTTCTATAAGCATGATCATGAAGCCTAAATGTTAGTCTACAATTATATCACATAAAAATGGCCAGATCACTTAACAGAAGGAAGATCAGAGGCCATAAAAAGATTGTCAGACGCTTCCTGGAAATCTGGGTTACCCAGATTCATTCAGTCATGGTCGGTCAACGACCTTTGACTGCTTATATCTTGAAATCTAGACCTGATCCGACTATGATTCAAGTTGAAGAATAAAGACCACATGTCATACAACAAATCCATAACATAAAACACCATAAACATCTAACACAGAAGAATCTAGAGGCTTTGACATTTGCTTGTCAGACCTTATTCTTCAATTTTTCCAGATTTTTGAAATCTTTAAATTCGTGCATCTAGATGATATAGATATATGATTTAACCACACAGCTCACTATTTAACACCATCTAGCACCAATTTAAACAACAAATTACAACAACAACACAAATCTTGAAGATCTAGCAGTTTAGAGATTTATACCTCATTAATGCAAAAATTTTGATTCTGATCTTGATAATCTGACATAGGAGAGATAAGGAATGGTATTGGCTCTCCTTATCACTTAGTTCCTCACCAAATTTTCGGATGGGAGAGAGAGAAAAGGCTTAGCAAGGCTAACAAGTAAAGTGAGTGATTTTTTTTTCTTACTTTTCTCTTTTTAATCCAGTTGATTCATTGAATGGAGCTGAAATAGTTGTTGATCTGCTAATATTAGTCACATGCCTAGGGTTTAGGGTTGGTCACCAACCCAAACTAGGACATAACTTACAAGTAATCCAATAAATAATGCAAGAAGGCTAGTTTAGTCATTTAGCATTTAATTTTAATGGCACAATTGACAATTGCTACAACCCTTAGGGTTTAGGTTTTAATCCTTAGGGTTTAGGGTTTAACCCTTTAGGTTTTGGTTATTTGATTTCTAAAAGTTTCTAATTTAGGTTTTCAAAATTAGAAAATTAGCATTTCTAAATTATAATTAAGACTCTATAAATATATTAAGATTTCCTAATAATCAAATTCAATCTTGCTAATTAGGATTATTATTTCCTAATTAAAATTGCTAATTTAGCAATTAGGGTCGAAATTGTAGATTTAGGGTTTATAACCCAAGAATTAGGGCTTTACATAGAAAAATAATCTTTCTAATTTTAGAAATTAGATTTTCTAATTAGATTATGGTTTTCTAATTACATATAACTTGAAAATTAGGATTAATGTCTCCTAATTAACATTAAAATTATTAAACTAACAATCAGGCTTTCCCTAATTATAGATTAGGGTTCCTAAACCAGAAATTAGGGTTTCAAATTCTAAAATTAAGGGTTTCTAACCAATTTGTTAAGATTAATCCTAATTAATCTTATAATTATTTACATTTATGCCATTAAGTTCCCAATTTAGGGTTTCAGATTCTCAGAATCGAAATTAGGGTTTCAGAACCGATTCTAGGGTTTATTATCAGACGTTAGGGTTTTCTAACTGAACGTTGACGTTCTTAATATAATACTAGGGTTTGACACTGATAAAATTTATCTGGTCAACCCTTGACCCTTAACAACATTCTGAACACATACATAACCATATACACAGAACATAATCACATTTACACTTAATCCTTAATAATTCACCAAAATCCTACATAGAATTTTGAAATCCTCAAAATTCCTTCCCAAAAATATCAAATGCATACACTTATTTTCTGTCTAGGTCTTGTAGGCACTCGAAATTTTTTGCACTCCTATTACTAACATTACAGGAGGGTAGATTCGTCTTTTGGAGATAACCCTGAAAGACAGCTTACATCCATCCGGATACCACTGGAAGTTCAGTTCCAACCTGGAACACAAACCGAAAACATCATCTCAACCAGGAACACACACCGGGAGTGTCATTTCCAATCTCGGAGATAACCTCGAGATATGTAGATCAAAAGACCGACAACAACACCGAGAGGATAGCCTGCTGTCTTCGAGCGATAACACGCATGACGTTTGGTTCCGGTCCCGAGAGACAACACCGGGAGTAAAGAACCCTGAAAGTAGTATGCACACAAGCCAATCATGTTTGATGATAAAGCATATACTTTGTAACAATCTTATTCATTTATTAATAAAAAGTATTAATTTATTAAAGGCTTTTAATTATCTACATGATCTTTGTTTTATAATATGTGATAAACCCATAGTTTTAAGCAATGCTTTTAGAATAATGATGATGATCATTCTAATGAGATCTAAATTCTTAGAAAGCTTAAAACTAAAATAGTTCCCAATCGTTGGATTACTAAATTGGGGATTAGTGAATCCGGATAGATTGGTACATACGTTAACTTGCTTTCATTGGATGAGGATGATTGATCTCATGATCATTTGTGTGGAGACACTAAAGCAAGTATGTAGGTGCTTATTAGAGAATAAGTTCATCGAGCGTGGCTCGCTAAGGAATACCTAATGGAGTTTTATTTGCTGTCAATAGGAATTTCAGTAGTGATAGTAGTCAAGTAATCCTTGGACTTGAGATCATCATAGTATCTTGTGTATGATGAGTTATACTTTGACTTATTCCTTAAGACCCTTAGGGTATATCAAAGGGTATGCTTGGGTATAATAAGTTATACATGGAGATAATGTATGATCAATAAAGAATCTACCACTTCTAATAAAAGAAGAGAAATGTCCTATGTGATTTGATAAATGACAACCCGGTAGTCCTCGGGTTAAGGCGTAATGAAATTAGAAAGGAGTTTCTAATTTGCATTATTTGGAGTTGTGCATTTAAGAATCGAAATACATATAATTAAATAAAATAAGACTTGACGGTAATTTCATGTCTTATATTTAATTGGGACATTGTATGGTGGAAGGATTGAATTGCACGGCAGTAACTATTTACTCAAAGGTTCTTTAATGATTAATGTTGAAATCTATATTATCCGGAAAGTCGTTAATCATTAGGGAGGCTTATCCCTATTGTAGAATAAATATTATTTATTTAAATAAATTAATTGTTTAATTTATTTATTTAAATAAGATTAGAATTATTCTAATTGATTTATTCACAATAGGTTTAATATGGAGAACCTAAAGGGTCACACCATAAAAGGAAGAATAATTATTTAAGAAGTTAATGGCATAATCGTAATAATATGTTAAGTATATTTAATTTAATCTATGGTGATAGAATAAATTAAATAGCTTAATATTTATTATTTAATATTTTAGAAATATTAAATATAAATTAATAAGAGGAGTCTTATTAATATTATTACAATTATTATTATTTTTAATTTCTAAAAGAGTTTAGGAATTAGTTTAATATAAGTACTCTCATTTATTCCTAATAGGATTAGGGAGGAAAATTAGTTAAAGGAGTTTAATTAATTATCCCTAATAAGATTAGGAGCTTAATTAATTAAAAGAATTTAATTAATTAAATAAAACTCAATTCCTTAATTGTTAAGATGGGTTGCCCACATCTATTAATAAGAGGAGTCTTATTATGGGTGGGTGTGTTGTTGATTTTTCAACATACGTAATAATTCCAATTTGTTGGAGAGTACACCTTTTCTATAGAGATAGAAAAACTAGGGTTTAGCCAACCACCCTTCTTCTTGAATTTTCTTCTTCCTTGGTGGATCACCCTCAGAGGCCAAACATATGGGTGGCTAACGTTGATCAAAGGAAGGAACCAAACCCGATGGATTCAAGTTGAACGCGAAAAGATTTGGAGGTGAACTTGTACCTGAGGAAGCTCGATCTTCAAGGGTATGATTTTATTCTTTATCTTTTCGTTTAATTAATAATTATGCATAAAGGGTGATCCGGGTATATGGTTTGTAATTTTTTTAAACTCTGATTTTACACGCTTCCGCATTAATTTTGTAATTTGATTGCGCACATGAATATTACAAACCTAACAGTGGTATTAGAGCCAAACCTTTATGTAAATTATTAATTGTTCAAATTTGATATGTATATTGATATGTGTTTAGAACAATTTAATTGGGCATAATTTTATTGTATAAAATTTAATAATAAAAAAAAAAAAAATCACATGCGTTTTTTTTTTTTTTTCATAATAACAGTGAATAAACATGGCCACGTCTTGATTTTTTTTTTTTTTTTTTTAAGCTTGATTCACGGAACTCAAAGACCAAAACAGGAGCAATTCTTTTTTTTTTTTGGAACCATGTGACTCACGGATCAAGTTGCTGCCACGTTTCAAAAATAAAAAAAAGGAATACTTAACATGTGCGGGAGATTTTATTTTAAAAATGACGGTTAAGTGAATTTTTTTTTTTAAAAAGGTTACTAATAACAAAGAAAGGATTCATGTTACATTTATATATTATATATATATATATATATTATAGTAATATATATTATGTATATGTAATATATATTTTAATTATTTTAATAATTTTATAATTAAAATAAAAGGTTTATTTTAATCTTAAAATAAAAGGTTTATTTTAATATTAAAATAAAAGATTTATTTTAATTTTAAAATTAAATTTCATGCTAACTAATTAGAGTTGGAATTGGATTCCATGATAACTAATTGGAGTTGAAATTGGATTCTATTTTTCCTTAAATAAAGGAGTTTATTTAGATATGAAATAAGATTTCATATTATTCAAAATAAAAGAGTTTATTTGTGAATAGGAAAGAGAATCCTAATTTCCTTAAATAAAGGAGTTTATTTAGATATGAAATAAGATTTCATATTATTCAAAATAAAAGAGTTTATTTGTGAATAGGAAAGAGAATCTTAATTTCCTTAAATAAAGGAGTTTATTTAGATATGAAATAAGATTTCATATTATTCAAAATAAAAGAGTTTATTTGTCAATAGGAAAAAGAGAATCCTAATTTCCTTAAATAAAGGAGTTTATTTAGATATGAAATATGATTTCATATTATTCAAAATAAAGGAGTTTATTTATGAATAGGAAAGAATATCCGTGTTTCCTTTAATATTTTTTTTTTTACATGGAATTGGATTCCATAATTAATTAAAATAAAAGAGTTTATTTTAATAAAAGATTTTTTTTTTACATGGAATTGGATTCCATAATTAATTAAAATAAAAGAGTTTATTTTAATTAGAGATTTTTTTTACATGGAATTGGATTCCATAATTAATTAAAATAAAGGAGTTTATTTTGATTAAAGATTTTGATTAAAATAAAATAGTTTATTTTATTCAAAATTGGATAAATTAAAATAAAATAGTTTTATTTTGATTTAAATTTGGATTAAAATAAAGGAGTTTATTTTGATTCAAAAATAGATTTTATACTAACTAAATTTGCCCATTAAATGATATCAATATATATATTAAATGTTTATTATTCATGAGATGAATGTTATTTATTGATGCATATGGTGATGTGTATGATAATAAATGGGATTGATTAAGGACTATTGACCAATGCGATTGGATTTTATTTTAGTTGGATGCATGAATGTATGGGTTTTATTAAATGGGGTCTGCAGTGCCTCGTCTTCTCTAATTTTTCTTAATGTAAATTCTATCTCCTTCCTATGTACTTTCCCTCGACTCACGATCAAGGTTTCTATTTATTTTAAATAGTTTTGTAATAGGAATAGTTAGAATTAATTTTGAAAAATTGGAGATCAGGAGCAAGGAGTGCTTGAAGACCCGCTTTTGTAATAGAGAGCAGGGTTTAAATGTAATAGTTATATTTAAATATTATTTTTTGCACCCCTAGGGTTTGACCTTTTGGTTCACTTGGTGGCTCTAGTGAACCAAACTAGAATAAAAGTCCATAATCAATCCGTAGTAGAATATAGTATTCTATATGTGCATGCTATACTATATATATATATTTATATATTATGCAAACATGCTTCGCATGTTCATTAATACGACGCGTATTTTATATATATATAATGTATGCTTGCGCTAAACAAGATGAGACAAATTTAATAATAAATCCCTCAAATTTTTATATTAAGTCCTAAGCGTTCAAAGATATTTGGAATATCGAACGTCGCCTTCTAGCATGATAAAATTAATAGAGTATTAAATATTTAATATGAGTTTGTTGTGTCACCACAAGGCAAGTATTAAGTATTTAAGATGTTAATTTATCACATTTGATGCTTATAAAGAAAATTGAACAATATTGTTTTGTTGTGTCACCACAAGGATGATATTTTCTTTTTGAATATATGGAGTGCTAGGTCGGACTTAACTTGGATAATTTTGATTAGGATGTGCCACCACTGATCAAAATAATCTAAGAGGCAAAATACAAGGAGTTGCATAGTTGATGTAATTGAGAAGAGTTGTCTACCTATTTATTTATATATAGTTTGTTGTGTCACCACAAGGCTATATACATTTGAAATGGGATCCTTATTCTCACTAGCAAATCTTTAATTAGATTTTTCATAGAACTATATAAGTGAGGGTAATATAGTTTGAAGAAAATAGTGGGAGATACCAATTTAAAACAAGACCTAATTTATTTTGGTAATTAATAATAGAATGTATGTTAAAATGTTGTTAATTACAAATTCATTTACAAAATTTTACAATGTCTAAAATTACTATCATGCGAAGCATATTAGATGCTAAATTAATGGGGAAATCAATTAAGCGGATTGGTTAAGGAATTTGAGAATAGTTCTCATGGTGAAAAAGCTATCTTATGTCCTTAATATGCCTATCCTCGCAATGGTTGCGAGACAATGCCTCGAGGAAGAGATTGCTACTTTTAGAAAGTGGCAAGATGATGCATGATTGGCTCAACGCATCATGCTCGCATCCATGAGTAACGAGCTTCAAATGTCAAGATGAAACTATGGATGCTCTATTATATTCCCGCACATCAAGTAGTTGATGGTGAGGAAAGTAGGACCGATAGATATCGATATCTAAGGAGCTCTTCCGATCTAGAATGGCCAATGGCACTATAAAGTATGCATAAAAAGTCCTTAACATTATCAATTTGATTGATCAATTAGGACAACTGGTTTTGTCATGGATGGAGAGTTGAGCCAAGATTTGATCTTGCACTCACTCCGGACTCCTTTCACAATTGTTGTGAATTTTTCATATGAACAAGCTAGATATCGGCCTCATTTGATTTGCTTAACATGTTGAAAATGTTGAGAGTCACTTTCCAACCAAGAAAGATCATGTCTTACTGGTAGGGGCCAAAGAATCTTATGAAAAGAAGAACGATTCAAAGAAGGTAAATAGAAAGGCATAAACAAAGGATAATAAGAACAAAACTGATATGGATAGCAAAGGAGTTTGCTTCCACTGCAATAAGCCTGGACACTGGAAAGAAACTGCGAGAAGCATCTTGCGAGAGGCTAACCAGAAGAAGCTTAGTGAAGTTTCTACATAAATACGATTTTTGTTCATGATTGAAATAAATTTTTCTTTAAGTCAAGGTTCTACTTGGGTATTGGATACCGACTTTGGTTATCATAAATATAGATTTATGAAGGGACCAAGCAGAAGTAGAAAGCTAAACAAATATAAGTAATCCTATGTGCGGGAAATGTAGCAAAGGTTGCCATATTAGCCATGGAAACTTATAGTTTAGCAATGCCTACGGGCAAATCTATTAAGTCAATAAGTTGTTATTGTATTCCAGTTCTTGTTAAAAATATTATTTCCATTTTATTGTTGGACAATGAAATCTTTGGTATTATAATTAAGAACAATTGTTGTTCTATTTATAATAATAATGTTTTGTATAGAACTGGAATATTACTTAATAAATTTTGTATACTTGACTTACTTGAAAATAATTTTACAAATTGAACAAACTAGTATAAGAAAAGGAGATGATCATTCAAAGAGTTGAAATATGTGTTTCTTTGAAATACAAGTATGAATTATTTGAAAGGTTCAAAGAATTGTAAGTGAAACAAATTGGCAATGTATTAAGATTCTTTGATTAGATCAAGGAATAAATACTTGTGCAATAAGTTTCTAGATCATCTCAAATGGTTTTCTCATAATGGACACATCCACGATCTGTAATAATTGATTGATGTATCTAAAAGAAAAAAATCATACCTTGTTGAACATGGTAGTGCGGTCCAAAATGATTTTACCGACATTCCGGTATCCTTCAGGGTCATGTCCTAGAAATGGTCGTGACATATCTACGAAAATGGTAACCTCTAAATCCATTTCAAGACTCCATAAAAGTTATGGATGGGAGGATTCCTATCTTAAGTATGTTAAGATAAAGGGTTGTCCAACTATGTGAAAAGGTTTGAAGGATAAGCTTGGGACAAGATTTGACATATACAAATTTGTGGGACATCCTAAAGTAAGTTTAGGGTATATGTTCTATAATTCTACTTAGCAAAAGGTGTTTGTTACGAAACACGCTGCTTTCTAAGATAAAGGTGTTTATCATTAAAAGGGGCTAGTGGGAGGATAATAGATCTTGAAGAGTTCAAGAACCACAAAACACTATAAGTCAAATAAGAGGAACCTGTAGATAGACCTATTGTACCACAACAAAATCATAAATCAGAAATATATGAAGAATAGATTCATCATGGAAGATACCTAGGGAGGTATGGATTCATCATGGATGATGATGATGAGGTACACATCATAGAGAAGATGATGATCCGGAGCAAACATTCGATGAGGTAGATCAAAAGAGTTTGACGCCCCCAAAATAGGTATACACAACACCCATTCTCGAAGTCGCCAAATACATGGTACAAGAAGCAAACTACACTACAGTTCAATAATACAAATGTCGTGTGAAATACGACAATATATATATGAGTTTAAATACAAATATTATCTTCTAGATAATATCTATACTCAAATAAATCCTCATCACATTTATTGATACATTATTTTACAAAATGGTGAGGACTACTAAACAACTCTCTAGAACCTTCATTCCATACCCCGACTAAGTACTCGCTACATTCTCGCCTCCCGAGAAGAAAAATGGAACAACAAGGAAAAGGGTGAGCTCAACTAGCCCAAGAAGAATATTATGACTAAGATAATATACAACAAATTATCGTTAGTCTCCAACAGGAAAAAATCGATAGAATACAATAGACAACAAGTTTCAGATCAATATTCGCATGTGAAATAATAATTCATGTAAGAGTTACGAGAGAATGAAATCTACTATAATCTATGAATTTAACAAATCCATCATCAATATTTTATCCTCAGTAACATCAATCAATATTCATCTCAAATCAAATATTCATCTTTGCACTACAGCCAAAGATATTCATCAATCGGTCATGTTCATCTCAACACCTGTTCATCTTTGCACTAAAGGCCAAAGATATTCATCAGTCGGTCATGTTCATTTAAACACCTGCTCATCTTTGCACTACAGGCCAAAGATATTCTTCAGAAATCATTCATCTTTGCACTACAGCCAAAGATATTCAATAATATCATCATTTAAGATCGAGGATGATGAAAAATATTTTTAAAGAACGAATCCAGTGAAACAAAATGACAAGGATTAAGGATTAAGGATTCGTACTTTGTTTTATCCATGTCCAACAATACCTCAAAAATAATCATAGTGGTGTAAAATTCAAGAATGATCAAAACATGGATACAATCAAAGCTAGTATCCGTAATAGATATTTTGGATTTAAAAGAAGAAATTTTATTTTTCGATGAATAGTGCCGATACGTGAATAGTGTCAGATACGTGAAATAGTGCAGATACGTGAATAGTAACTCAGACACCAAAAGATAGAAATTCCACAAAAAACATTTTCACGCTTACATTAATAGTACTCGTGAATAAGAAACTCGTGAATAGTAACTCATGAATAGTAACTCGTGAATAAGAACTCATGAATAGTAACCCGACATGAAAAAGTTCCAAATTTGATAAAAACTTCAGATCAATATTTCAAAGATAATGATATCAAGAAATAATATCATTACGAAAAAAAATAATATCCCTTACCTCAAAGAATCAAGATTTCTAAGGAAAGGATCGGAAGTGATGTCGAATGAAACTTGTCTTGAACAAAAGAACTCTCAAAGTATCTAAATACTCACAAAATACGCTCAATAATATAGAGAGAGAAAGAGAGAAAACTTTGTTTCGTGTGATTTTCAATTCTAACTTAGCCTCTATTTATAGAAAATGTTAGCCTACCAAGGCACTTGACTCGCTACACCGATGGCTTTACTCGCTACTATTGCCACCCACCACATTTGAAATAAAATTCAGCACATTTTTTCACCAACCACAAGTGGGGCCCACTCAATTCTAGAATTTTCCACCAAAATCAATTATAAACCTAATTTCCGAATCCGACACCTCTTAAAATTCACAACAAATCATTCGTGGCATTTTAACGGTTCAAAATTTGTGGACATATACTCAACTTATGTATGTATAACATACCCAAAAATTACTACAATCCAACGGTCGGATTAAAAATTATAACCCACAATATATCTCAAAAACCCCGATTTGATTTTTAATACCTCCAATCCGATAAAATACCGATAAAACACCTCAACATTAATTCCTTCATTAATAACCACATAAATAAATCCATCATTTATATTCATATAAAATAAATATTTTTTATCATATGAATCAATAATTAATTATTCACAAATAATATTACGTAATCACATTATTATGACAACCGTGCCGCTCCTGTGAAAGAGGGGCTTTCCAATAAGGATCTCTCCTCATCGGCGCGCGCAATTAGGTGACCAAACCTCTCCTTAGATGTAACTTTCTAGACATTGCCAATAATGTTATCTAATAATATTATTCAAATAATATGAATTATTGATCCGATAATGGGAAATACATGCGTTGACAATTATTGAAACAACAATAATATAAAATATCAACGCAAAGAATTATGAATCAATAAAATAAAATATCGAAGCAAGAATTCATCGTGAAAATTATTGAGTAAGTGCCATTTTACGTAAGGATCAATAATTCAACAATATCATGCAATACCGCGTGCTATCTTGGTAACCACGCCAGACATCAGATTTTAACCACGGGTATTCCAACAACCTTAATTCAGAATAACTACGCAAGTTATTTTTAACCAACTTATATTTATCGCTTTCCTCATCCAATCGCTCAGTTATGGGGCACACATGGTCGCTACCGTCAGTTATTTAATATTCCCGACAAAGACAATATTTCCACGACCAAACGAATATTCCCTCGACAACAATGAATATTTTATAACCACTTGCTTATTTTGAAATATTTATGTATTTAACCCTTAACTATCCACATTAATCAAATCAACCCTTACTATTTCAAAATAATAAATAAAGGAATTTCTTTTTATTTAAAAAAATTTTAGGGGTCTTACAACCTCCTCCTTATGAAATTTCGTCCTCGAAATTGACGACGACGCACTGTGTTTCAAAAGGTGAGGATACCTCGCTTTCATTTCCGCTTTCCAATTCCCCGTGTCATTTCCTATATAGCATGATTCCTCCACAAAACTTTAACTTGTGGTATAACCTTTCATGCACAGTAGGACATGCTCCTTCCTATCCAAAATCTTGACAGTAATTCTCCTCATACGTTAAGTCTTCTGGCTATCTCGTCCGGTTCTAACTCTATAACGTGGTTCGGGTCTTTCACATATTTATTTAAGTACAGATATGTGAAACACATTATGAACACGAGACATACTGGAGGTAACGCAAGTCTATAGGCTACATTTCCTACTCGGTCAAGAATTTGAAATGGACCAATAAATCGTGGATTGAGCTTTCCTCTCTTCCCAAATCTTGTAACTCCCTTCCATGGAGCAACTCGCAACAATACATGATCCCCTACATTAAATTCCACGCCCTTTCGATGAAGATCCGCGATAACTCTTTTGTCGATCTTGTGCCGCTTTGTGTATACGTTGTTTAATCATTTGGATCTTTTCGGTAGTCATATACGTATTAACTCGGGTCCCAACAATGTTGCTTCACCCACCTCATCCCAACATATCGAGAACGACATTTTCGTCCATATAATGCTTGAATGGAACCATGCCTATATTTGTTTAATAACTATTGTTGTATGATGAGAATTCCACCAATGGCAAGTACTTATCCCAACTTCCTTTGAAATCTAGGACACGAGAGTTTAATATATCTTCAAGAGTTTGAGTAGTCCTTTCTCGATTGCCCATCCGCTTTGAGGATGGATGGTATGCCAAATCGAATCGTAAATTCGCGCCCATAGCTTTTCTGCAAACTAACCCAAAATCATGAAGTGAATCTTGGGTCACGATCTAAAACTATGGATCTTGGCATGCCATGCAATCTCACAATCTCATTTACGCACATACGAGAAAGACGCTCAAGGGAATAAGTCTCTCGATCGGCAGAAGAAATGAGCAGACTTGGTTAATCTATCAACAATAACCCAAATAAAGCATTGATGCCTTGAGAAACCGTAGGGAAGACCCGTAATGAAATCCATGGTAATGTGTTCCTACTTCCATTCGGAATCTCAAGTGGTTGCAACGGACCCTTAGGTACTAGATGCTCCGCCTTTACACGTTGAGCAAGTTAAACACATCGAGATAAACTTTGCAATCTCTCTTCATATTGTTCCACCAAAATGTATGTCAAGATCACGATACATTTTAGTACTTTCCAGATGGATTGCAAATGGTGTATTGTGTGCCTCCATCATAATCTTGTACTTCAAATCGTAGTCGTTAGGAACACAAAGTTCAGAGTGGACTCAAGTATTCCTTCTTCATCAATTCTCGCTCCTAATAGCTCCTTCTTGTACTTTCTTCTTCATACGCATCAACTCCGCCTCATGGCTCGAGCAACTTTAACTTTATCGATTAAAGTCGATTATACTCAGATATCATCACGCGGGTACCTAGAGTTTTCATCTCCATCTCTATTATTTGTAAATTATACTAAATTAGTCTTTGACAATATCGTACTGCATTTCAGATACCACGATCTTCTCTCAACACGCCACTACCACGCTCGCTTTTCCAAGATGGCATGGTCGAACATGTCTTTAAATGAGTCTCTCTCGAGTTCTTCAAGCTCTTCCCACATTCCTTGCTCCATTTGAATTTTGTATCTCTACGAGTCACCATTTACGTTAATGGAATAGCGATTCGAGAATATCCTTCAACGAATCTCCGATAATAACCAACTAAGCTAGAAAGCTACGATTTCGACATCGACTTAGGTTGCTCTCAATGTGACTCATATCCCAATCTTGGATAAGACGTCACAATGACACCTATCGCTTTACTATCGCATTTAATATGACGTCCCTACAGAGAGAGTTCGCTTAGGTGAATTCCACAAAGGAAGTCACAAGATAAAGGCTCGTGTACCAAATTCTATAGTTGAATTTTTAACTCCTGAAGTTCAATAGGAGCCATTCGATATGAGATTTTAGAAATGAGTTTTGTACCGGGTTCAAAGTCGATACAAAATTTAATATCAGTCTTTGGGAGTAAGCCAAGAAATTCTTCGTGAAATACGTCGGGAAAATCAATAACAACAAGAATATTATTCAAATCTGACGTGTCTTTATTCAAATCCATAACATGGACTAAGAAAACTTGACATCCGTAATAAACGAATGACTTCATGGATTGATATGAAAATGTTTGATTACAATGGTTTGATTGCTTGAGTTCGAATAACAAAGTTGCTTAGGAATATGAAAACTAACAACCTTACAAAAGCAATCAATTTTGGCATGATGAGTAGTTAACAATCAAAAATCACATCAAAAGCAAATATCTTTAAAGAAATAAGGTTAATGTGTAATGTGATAGTGCCAACTTGAATCAAACAAGATTTTTAAACAACGGATGTAATGAAAGTTTCTCCTAACTGATTCTCCACAAATAGGTCAAAGTCTAATTTCTCCGTAGTCAAGTTCAAACGTTGAGCGCAAGCAAGAGAGATAAAAGAATGGGTAGAACCAGATATCTAGTAAGGTATATACTTCGCAAGAATTTATAATTAACTAACCCGTGCTAACTTCGTTCGGGTTCCTCAGATTTTGACCTGGCCACGACAAACGCTTTCCAGAATCGTTGACTTTGACTTTTTTCGGGACATCTTTTGAGTCACCATTCCCTCATTGAACTGGGTTTCGATATCGTATAATCTCGAAGCGATATGTCCTTCCTTTCCACAATTATAGCATACCTTAAACTGTTAGGGCGCTTGAATGATATGTCCCTCTTTTCCGCATTTGTATATATACCATCGGTGGTCGTTCTCCTCCCTTAGAACTAGTCCACATACGGCACCGACGTCTTCACATGGTCGTTGTTGAATCTCCTCTTTTAAAATCTCCTCCCGACTCGCTTCTTCTATTTTCATGGCCACGATTACCACCAGTGGTTACCGCTTTGTTCAGATTCTTCTTTTCTCCGTAGGTTATCATTATTCATTGATCGCTATCTTGATACGATCCTGGTTATGGTCCCTCATTGAACGTACTCGTTATCTCGCTTCTAATAATCGAGCCCTCGTTGACAACATCTCGGAATAGAGAGAAAATTTATGAGAAATGAGATATCGACGACGCCGGGTTTCAAACCTCTCTAAACATCCCGCCACATCGCTCCTCATTCTCCACCAAATGAGGTGCAAACTCGATAACTCCGCGAAACTTCGCCTCGATCGGGACACCGCCATGTTATTCTCGCTCTAGTCTAATAAACTCCACTTCCTTCATACGATTTAATACTTTCGTGGAAGTACTTGTCATTGAACTGCTTTCAAACGCCTCCCACGATACGCCGAGTGTAAATTTGGATGGGTACGCTTCACGATTCCCACCAAGAATCGCTTCGCCACTGAACATAAAGGTAGCGAATGGAACCTTCGTTTCTCCGCATCCCAAGACATCGAATATCTTGGTAATTTGTTTGACCCATGTTTCCGCCATGATCGGACGGGCTTTCCTTAAATTCGTGGTCCCAACTCTTTGAACTTCTTGGGTTGTGACCACCCGTGAATTGCTATCATTTCCTCCTCGATTTTGAACACGAAGTCTCCTCTAAATCGATTTTGCATGAACTCGCAAAAAGCTTCTAAACATCCCCTCGCTCATCATCTCGCTCAAAGTGGTGTTGTTCATGGAGGTACATTGCCACTGTTGCAGACGCTCTCCTCGTTATTAAGATGCATCTCCACGGTCTCATTTACTCCACTATTAATATTCTCAATCGACATTCTCAAACACCGCCATAAAACAAGGGTTAATTAAGGAAATCAATATATCACATAATATCCCTATATATCGACCAACTAACAAATAAGCTTAGTAGGACACACTAGCGAAGGATTTACTCGTCTCTCCCTCCTAGTTCTATTCCCCGATCTCCGCCAGAGATCATATCCCTAAGCTCGATATTAAATGTGACGCCCCAAAATAGGTATACACAACACCCATTCGAGTCGCCAAATACATGGTACAAGAAGCAAACTACAACTTCAATAATACAAATGTCGTGTGAAATCGACAATATATAATGTGAGTTTAAATACAAATATTATCTTCTAGACAATATCTATACTCAAATAAATCCTCATCACATTTATTGATACATTATTTTACAAAAATGGTGAGGACTACTAAACAACTCTCTCTAGAACCTTCATTCCATACCCCGACTAGTATTTCGCTACATTCTCGCCTCCCGAGAAGAAAAATGGAACAACAAGGAAAAGGGTGAGCTCAACTAGCCCAAAGAAGAATATTATGACTAAGATAATATACAACAAATTATCGTTAGTCTCCAACAGGGAAAATCGATAGAATACAATAGATAACAAGTTTCAGATCAATATTCGCAATGAAATAATAATTCATGTAAGAGTTACGTAGAGAATGAAATCTACTATAATCTATGAATTTAACAAATCCATCATCAATATTTTATCCTCAGTAACATCAATCAATATTCATCTCAAATCAAATATTCATCTTTGCACTACTGTGCCAAAGATATTCATCAATCTATCATGTTCATCTCAACACTGCTCATCTTTGCACTAAAGGCCAAAGATATTCATCAATCGGTCATGTTCATTTAAACACGCTCATCTTTGCACTCACAGCCAAAGATATTCTTCAGAAATCATTCATCTTTGCACTATGTGCCAAAGATATTCAATAATATCATCATTTAAGACCGAGGATGATGAAAAATATTTTTAAAGAACGAATCCAAATTGAAACAAAATGACAAGGATTAAGGATTAAGGATTCGTACTTTGTTTTATCCATGTCCAACAATACCTCAAAAATAATCATAGTGGTGTAAAATTCAAGAATGATCAAAACATGGATACAATCAAAGCTAGTATCCAAAATAGATATTTTGGACGAAAAGAAGAAATTTTATTTTTCTATGAATAGTGCCAGATACGTGAATAAGTCTGATATCGTGAATAAGGCCGATACGTGAATAGTAACTCGACACCAAAAGATAGAAATTCCACAAAAAAACATTTTCACGCTTCATTAATAGTACTCGTGAATAAGAACTCGTGAATAGTAACTCATGAATAGTAACTCGTGAATAAGAACTCATGAATAGTAACCCCGACATGAAAAAGTTCCAAATTTGATAAAACTTCAGATCAACATTTCAAAGATAATGATATTCAAGAAATAATATCATTACTGAAAAAAAATAATATCCTTACCTCAAAGAATCAAGATTTTAAGGAAAGGATCTAAGTGATCTTGAATGAAACTCATCCAATAAAGAACTCTCAAAGTATCTAAATACTCACAAAATACGCTCAATAATATAGAGAGAAAGAGAGAAAACTTTGTTTCGTGTGATTTTCAATTCTAACTTAGCCCTCTATTTATAGGAAAATGTTAGCCTACCAAGGCAGACTCGACCAACACCGATGGCTTTACTCGCTACTATTGCCACCCACCACATTTGAAATAAAATTCAGCACATTTTTTCACCAACCACAAGTGGGGCCCACTCAATTCTAGAATTTTCCACCAAAATCAATTATAAACCTAATTTTCGAATCCGACACCTCTTAAAATTCACAACAAATCATTCGTGCATTTTTAACGGTTCAAAATTTGTGGACATATACTCAACTTATGTATGTATAACATACCCAAAAATTACTACAATCCAACTGGTCGGATTAAAATTATAACTCACACAATATATCTCAAAACCCCGATTTGATTTTTAATACCTCCAATCCGATAAAAATATCGATAAAACACCTCAACATTAATTCCTTCATTAATAACCACATAAATAAATCCATCATTTATATTCATATAAAATAAATATTTCTTTATCATATGAATCAATAATTAATTATTCACAAATAATATTACGTAATCACAATTATGACAACCAGCCGCTCCCAGAAAGAGGGGCTTTCCAATAAGGATCTCTCTCATCATGGCGCCGCAATTAGGTGACCAAACCTCTCCTTAGATAGAACTTTCTAGACATTGCCAATAATGTTATCTAATAATATTATTCAAATAATATGAATTATTGATCCGATAATGGGAAATATCATGCAGTTGACAATTATGAAACAACAATAATATAAAATATCAACGCAAAGAATTATTGAATCAATAAAATAAAATATTGAAGCAAGAATTCATCGTGAAAATTATTGAGTAAGTGCCATCTTTACGTAAGGATCAATAATTCAACAATATGCAATACCGCGTGCTCATTTGCGCAACCACGCCAGACATCGTATTTTAACCACCGGGTATTCCAATGTGCCTTAATTCAGAATAACTACGCCGTTATTTTTAACCAACTTATATTTGTCGCTTTTCTCATCCAATCGCTTTTCGTTACATGGGCCCACACATGGTCGCTACCGTTGCATACGAATATTCCCCGACGATTTAATATTCCACCACCAAACGAATATTCCCCACAACAATGAATATTTTATAACCACTTGCTTATTTTGAAATATTTGCATATTTAACCCTTAACTATCCACATTAATCAAATCAACCCTTACTATTTCAAAATAATAAATAAAGGAAATTTCTTTTATTTAAAAAAATTTTGGGGTCTTTACTTCTTTGTACAAAAGGTTGGGAGCGCCGTGAAATTTCTAGTATTATATGTTGATATACTACGGATAAGGAATGACATACCAATGCTACAAATCAGTAAAGATAAAGTTGTCTAAACATTCCTCCATGAATGATTTGGAAGAGTATCTTAATTGGGGATAAAATCTATATAGATAGATTCAAGAGGATGCTCGACTTAACCCGAGGGCGTGTATTCATTTGATGCTAAAGTCGTTTAGCATGGCAAACTCAAGAGATGTCTCATGTTGATGAGCTATGGAGTGTATTTCTCTTAATAGTCCCCATAGACTAAAAAGAAGAGAGATCGCATGAGTGACAATCATGTATGCAATGAAATATACGAGACACGATGTTGATCGGTCATATTGAGGAGAAGATCACCGTAAGGCGGTGAAAAAATATCTTAAAGTTCTTAACCAAGCACAAAGGATGTGAGCATACATGGTG
Organism: Panax quinquefolius; assembly: GCA_020205615.1. Classification (NCBI taxonomy): domain Eukaryota; kingdom Viridiplantae; phylum Streptophyta; class Magnoliopsida; order Apiales; family Araliaceae; genus Panax; species Panax quinquefolius. Next base: position 80,485,475 of record CM035161.1, read on the forward strand.
GGTGCGAATTAAAACTAGAGGGCTTTACGGACTCAAGTTTTTCGAGATGAGACCAAGACGACGAAAATCCACTTTAAGGTAAAGTGTTACCTTGAGCAGTGGTGCGAGTGAATTGGAAAGGTTCCAAACAAAGAAAGAGTTCTTTGGTTTAGTGATAAAGACAAAGTATATAGCTATAAATGAAGGCTGCAAGTTGATTGTTTGGATTAAAAGTTCATTCTGAGAACTAGGAATAGTTCCTAAGTCTCATCTTGGATCTAAACATGTGTTGTGGCACTTTCATTTGATTATAAGAATCATTGAAAGATGGGAAATCACTATAGAGATAGTGGACTCTCATAAACAACATTACATATCCATTAACTAAAGCTTATCCAATGGCAGGATAATCGTCACTTAGAGAAGAAGAGTATGAGTTACCATGACGATTGGCTTTAGTGCAAGTGGGAGATTGAAAGTAGTATGCACACAAGCCAATCATGTTTGATGATAAAGCATATACTTTGTAACAATCTTATTCATTTATTAATAAAAAGTATTAATTTATTAAAGGCTTTTAATTATCTACATGATCTTTGTTTTATAATATGTGATAAACCCATAGTTTTAAGCAATGCTTTTAGAATAATGATGATGATCATTCTAATGAGATCTAAATTCTTAGAAAGCTTAAAACTAAAATAGTTCCCAATCGTTGGATTACTAAATTGGGGATTAGTAAATCCGGATAGATCGTACATACGTCGTTAACTTGCTCATTGGATGAGGATGATTGATCTCATGATCATTTGTGTGGAACACTAAAGCAAGTATGTAGGTGCTTATTAGAGAATAAGTTCCTTTGAGCGTGGCTCGCTAAGGAATACCTAATGGAGTTTTATTTGCTGTCCAATAGGAATTCTGTAGTGATAGTAGTACAAGTAATCCTTGGACTTGAGATCATCATAGTATCTTGTGTATGATGAGTTATACTTTGACTTATTCCTTAAGACCCTTAGGGTATATCAAAGGGTATGCTTGGGTATAATAAGTTGTACATGGAGATAATGTATGATCGATAAAGAATCTACCACTTCTAATAAAAGAAGAGAAATGTCTATGTGATTTGATAAATGACAACCCAGTGAGTCCTTGGTTGGCGGCGCGAATGAAATTAGAAAGGAGTTTCTAATTTGCATTATTTGAGTTGTGCATTTAAGAATCGAAATACATATAATTAAATAAAATAAGACTTGTGGTAATTCCATGTCTTATATTTAATTGGGACATTGTATGGTGGAAGGATTGAATTATGCGGTAACTATTTACTCAAAGGTTCTTTAATGATTAATGTTGAAATCTATATTATCTCGAAAAGTCGTTGATCGCTAGGGAGGCTTATCCCTATTGTAGAATAAATATTATTTATTTAAATAAATTAATTGTTTAATTTATTTATTTAAATAAGATTAGAATTGTTCTAATTGATTTATTCAATTAGGTTTAATATGGAGAACCTAAAGGGTCACACCATAAAAGGAAGAATAATTATTTAAGAAGTTAATGGCATAATCGTAATAATATGTTAAGTATATTTAATTTAATCTATGGTGATAGAATAAATTAAATAGCTTAATATTTATTATTTAATATTTTAGAAATATTAAATATAAATTAATAAGAGGAGTCTTATTAATATTATTACAATTATTATTATTTTAATTTCTAAAAGAGTTTAGGAATTAATTTAATATAAGTACTCTCATTTATTCCTAATAGGATTAGGAGAGGAAAATTAGTTAAAGGAGTTTAATTAATTATCCCTAATAAGATTAGGGAGCTTAATTAATTAAAAGAATTTAATTAATTAAATAAAACTCAATTCCTTAATTGTTAAGATGGGTTGCCCACATCTATTAATAAGAGGAGTCTTATTATGGGTGGGTGTGTTGTTGATTTTTCAACATATCGTAATAATTCCAATTTGTTGGAGAGTACACCTTTTCTATAGAGATAGAAAACTAGGGTTTAGCCAACCACCCTTCTTCTTGAATTTTCTTCTTCCTTGGTGGATCACCTCTAGAGGCCAAACATATGGGTGGCTAACGTTGATCAAAGGAAGGAACCAAACCCGGTGGATTCAAGTTGAACGCGAAAAGATTTGGAGGTGAACTTGTACCTGAGGAAGCTCGATCTTCAAGGGTATGATTTTATTCTTTATCTTTTCGTTTAATTAATAATTATGCATAAAGGGTGATCTGGGTATATGGTTTGTAATTTTTTTAAACTCTGATTTTACACGCTTCCGCATTAATTTTGCAATTTGATTGCGCACATGAATATTACAAACCTAACAACCCCATCCTTGGTGATAGCCCCAAGGGATGCCATTGCAATTCCAGCGATAACCCCGAAAATTCTTGTTTCAAACATGTGCAATCAGCTTCAATCCAGATGACAGTGAGGCATACAAATAAGCAGTCCAATCTCAGATGTAACCCTGAGCAACGTCTGCTTTCCGCTTAAACCGACGATAACCCCGGTGAGGAGTCACAACGTCATCTATCCACGTGAACAAGATGATATCACGGCATACCAACAAGTAGTCCAATCTCAGCTGTAACCCTGAGCAACGTCTACTTTCAACTCAAATCAGCGATAACCCCGGCAAGGAGTCAAACGTCATCTTGTTCCTTCAAACAATGGCACGTCGTCTCAACACTTCATACATACATACAACAATGTCCCACAAGAGCCGAGGATTGACAATCCCGAGTGACTATTACGTGTGGCAGTACTTTGGATAGAATTTGAAGCTTGAAGACCATGGGCATAGACCCCTCTTCCTGGCTTCGTACAACCTCTAATCCATGTCATTACGTAACTCTCGACACAAGCGATCCGAAGAAGTACAGATATACTTCGTTTGGATGCTCGAATTGAAGTTCTGCAAGTTCGAGCGGACATTATAGTGCATGACTGCACGTACTATGAGATGACGAGACCCGCAAAGCTTGGATCCACCACGACCAGCCGCAGGTACAATTGCTGCTGCCACAGGTGTACCTACGGCCATCCGTCTATATATACAAGGCTTGGGTTAGCCATTTGGAGAGAGAGAGAGAAGGAAAAAGGCGAGGAAGCCCTGTCCATTTTACTCTACATACACATCTTTTGAGTGTTTCCTCTTCTTTAAACACTAGTTAGCTCACATATAGCTACTTTTTTTATCGGCGGAGTGAGTGTTTATCCATTTAAAGTCTAAGAAGTCTACTTTTGCGACCAACCTGTAGCCTTCTTATATTCTATAAAGCCTCTTTCTCATATATCACACAATCGTTGTACACTTATGATAGTCATGTGAGTGTGTTTGCGGACTTCGATCAAGTGGTTTTCATTTCATCAGTATATATATACTAATATATGTATATATTTCGTATATATGGACTAACATTATCGAAGTTATGCCTCGATTGAGCTGAACTTGATTCATAGCGTTTACTTGCTTTTGTATATATATATATATATATATATATATATATATATATATATATAAAAGCGATAAGTAAGCGCACTGTATATAAAATTAGAGCTCATATATATATATATATATATATATATATATATATAATTGATGTCGGACATATCCGATGAGCCCGAATTTACATCCGGTGTGTTTACTGCTTTTATATATATATTTGTACATATATATATATTTACATTCTTGCTAGGCCTGGAGTTTCCTTCTGTGGCTTTTTACATATTTTTTTTTACATTTAAATCCCGCACTGGAGTTCACTTACGTGGCAGTTGATCGCTTTTCTGACTTTATTTACATTTTTGTCCTGCCTGGAGTATACTTCGTGGCAGTTGATAGCATTTACTGCTTTATTTATATTTCTGATCCCCCATAGAGTTGCTTTGTGGTGGTTGATCATGTATATATATATATATATATTTATCGCTTTTATATATATATAATTGCTTACTGCTTTCCATACAAATTGCAGTATCATGTGAGCCTAGGAATCATGTGATCACAGGTTCAGTCTACTGAACTTAGATTTGGTTCCCATGATGGACATTTTTTAGCTGTAAGCAGCTTGTACATTATTTTACAATGTCTGAGTTTCCTTGGATGGCTGTCATGCCCATAAGGAGTTCGGCACTGCTGTATATTATTTTCTCGAGGATGCTTCGCATCTCGAATATAAAAGCAAACATGACGAACATTTAACATTAAAATGGAAGTATGAAAAGGTCTCAATTCCTATTGAGCACAAGGTTTGAAAAACCTCTTTTACAAAACATCATTGCTATATCTTGGTTAAAACTGAATTTTCCTATAAAATTCAAACCTTGTGTATATAGGTGCGAACGAGGCCTCGCACTACTTTCAAATAATTGCACATTGATCCACACACACACACACACATACATCCATATAACAATTTCTTTAAAAAGTGGCGGTCACCGTGGTAACACGGATGTCGGGGGGTGCCTAACACCTTCCCTCCGCATAATCAAGCCCCCGAACCCTTAATGAATCTCGGTTTCACAGACCCATTTAGCAGTGTCAAATCACTGGGTCAATGTGCTAACCTTTTCGGTTGCGTTGGTGCAACCAGTGAAATACACCAACTGGTGATTCTTAAAGTCAATCGTCGACATTATACATGTTGGACCTTTTTCACTTGTTTTTTCAAACAAATCTCACATTAACATGAGAACACCAAAGAATAAGTAACGAAAAGGGACACTCAAAAATCCCGACGTCGATAGGTGGCGCCTCTGCGCTGGGGATTCCAGTAAGAGGGCTTAAGCCGCTATTTCAAGCTTTTCAAAATTGTTATATGCTTGTGTGTGAATGTTGCATTTACATTTCTGATGAATGTGTACGAATGCATCTTAATTACTGCACTGCTAAATATCTATCTGTGATATTAGTGCTTCGCACATGTCATCATTTTGCATAAACTGTGAGACACGTTGTATGTGAATGTATGTTGTGTGGTCCCTCCACCAGGAGGCTATCCTGTCAGTGTTTGATTATTGGACTCGTGGGAAGAATAATTCCCGGGGCTCAGGAAAGGCACCACTCAGATTCGCTCCAGTTGAAAGACCGGATTAACTTCCCGTCGAGTAGATTGCGATGATCTGGGAACCTTAATGCCGAAAAGCCGCAAGAGTAACCCTAAGATAGGTCAGCCTCTGATAAACCAAAAGCGGAGGAAAGTCTCTTCATGCTTTCCATTTTCAATTACTTGTAAAAGCATTTACTTGTAATTTTATTCCATGTTCATCCGTATGTAATGGAAAATATGAAGAATATATGTGCATGACATGTTATCAATTAACAAACCGGTTTTGCAGGACAAATTCCTAAAACGGACATGTTATGATAACATTTACATTACCCTAAGACTAAACTACGTAAGTCTTTTGTAGGGAAGTAATTGGGCTCTGTTATTCATTTGAAAATCCAAAAAGGCCACAAGCTTCTGACCCAATCATGTCTTCTTCCGAATGCCTAATCTCATTTCCGAGAAGAATTTGACTGATTGAGTAAACAAATCACAGACTTGGCTGTTCTACTGAAAGAATTACACCAGTCTACTCAGGGTACGAAGATACCTACACATATAGAATCCTCTACACAAGTAGGAGTTCAAGGTCTAGAAAAAATAGTTCCAGAACATCAGTTGGATACAACCAACAAAGACCCTGAAAACATCCATCTCAAAGGAGATCCAGACACCGGTGATATCAGGAAAAAGGTCCTTCAAATGGAGGAAACTATCTGCGTTCTCAAAGGGATTGGAACCCATGGTAGTGTTTCATATACAGACCTTTGCATATTTCCTGGTGTTCAATATCCAAAGAAATTTAAGACCCCTGATTTTGAGAAATATGACGGATTAGGGGATCCTTATACACATTTAAAGGTGTTCATAGGAGAACTTGGGTCTTCTTTGAGAAAATGAAAAGCTCAAGAATGCAATTTGTTTCAAAAAGTCATTGGAGAAGCCCGTTCATGGTATACCAGATTAGACAACTCTAAGATCCATAGTTGGGAAGAGCTGGCCCACACCTTCCTCACTCAATACAGTTTTCAATCTCAGATGGCTCCTGACCGGTACCAAATTAACAAGGTCAAGAAACAGTCTAATGAGTCATTCAGAGAGTATGCTCAAAGGTGGAGGCGCCTTACTGCTCAAGTTATTCCTTCCATGACAGAATCAGAAATGGTCATGACTTTCATAGATATACAGGAAGCTCCTTTCTATGAAAGAGTTCTAGCTAGTATTGGCAAACCATTTTCTGAAATGATCAAACACGACAAAATGGCTGAAATGGGATTGAAGTCCTGTAAAATTCAAGACCTAGCCGCTCTTAAAGCTGTTGCTGAGCACATCCAGTCCAGTTCTTATGGAAACAACCCCCGGAGGGTCCATAAAAAGAAAGAGGAGGATGTTTCCTTGATACTACCAGGACAAAAAGGCAATCCAAGCATGCCTATGCAGAGGAGAAACTACTCCCCTTTTCTAGCACAATCTTCAAACCCTCCATTACCTAAAATTGGAGAAGTAAAACAACCTCGAACGGTCACACCCTTAGGGGACTCGCTCGAGAATATTCTTGCTCTTCTGACTGCTCAGAAGAAAATTTCACATCTTCTTCCACCAGCCAACCCTAATGGGAGGGGTTTCAATGCTACTCGGAAGTGTGCTTACCATGCCGGGGCACCCGGACAAGATACTCAAGATTGTTGGGCCTTGAAGCATAAGATTCAAGATCTAATAGACAATGGTAAGATCGTGGTCAGTAAACCCGATCAACCTCACGTGCAAGACAACCCTCTTCCTCAACACAAAGAAGAAGAGGTCAATATAATTAGTTGGAGCACTGGACATGGTTCCAATTCTACGAATGAATCATCCCAACCCATCAAAGACGGTGTTGACAAATGGGATTATGCAAAGTTCCAGTTTACCATGGAACGAAAGATGAAAAATCTTTACAAACAAATTGAGCAATTGACAGAACTGGTGACCCACCATCATCAAGTCACATTCGAATTAATCAGGCAAGAGCATGCCTATCTCCTTCCATTTGTTATGAATGCTTCATCAACACCTTCAGAAAGCAAAGCTATGGAGGATAAGGTTGAAAAGCGAGCAAGTGCTAAAGCTCGTCGGGATTTCGCCAATAAAAGGGAATTCACCTATTTGGGCCAATCTATGGAGGAGATACTTCAAATGTTAATCAATGAAGGAAGAATCACATTCCTTCCACCTCCAATCAATCCCCGCTCAGGGTGGTTCAATCCTGATGAAATGTGTTAATATTATTCACAATTCATAGAAGAATGCTGGGCACTCTGCCATCTCATTCAGAATCTTATTGATAGCGGTGTCCTGCAAATAGCGGATGATTACACTGTTCAACTCAAGGATGGAAATACATGCCCTACTCAATGGAAGTGATCAGTAGTAGTTATATCCGAAGTGGATGATGAGACTGTCAAAGTATTTCCCATACAACCAATTCATCTCAAAGGAGCTGATAATCCTTTGAAAGTGGCCGCACCAGAGCCAATTCCTTTACCTTGCAGACTACAACATCCTGTTGTCAGCTTACACAAAGTTCCATGGAATTATGGAGAAGCTGAAGGATCCACGTCTCATACTACTATTACAGTGTCGAAGGAAAATCCAATGTACCTTCCTCAACGGGTTATCAAGCCTACTTGCGAAGCAAAGGGGAAGTTGCCCATGGAGAAGATTAATAAATTCCTCCGTACTATGGGCCACAATGAAGCCAAAGTGGTTTTAAGCTTACGAGAAGCTCTACACCAGATTTCAATTTTGGACCTAGTTTTCTCTTCTGAAGAGCATTGGAAGGTCTTGCTAAAGGTTTTGGAAGAAGCCTACCTGCCAAAATTAGTGGACGTGGAAAAATTTCAACATTTAGTTGATCACATTTTCAACAACAATGTGATATCCTTCACTGATGATGACATACCTCCCGAAGGGATCTGTCATTACAAACCACTGCACATCGCAGTGTTGTCTTCCGGATACATGCTAGCTGGAGTATTGATAGATAGAGGTTCATCTCTAAATATCTGTCCTTATGCAACCTCGGTAAAGATTAATATCAATCTCAAGAGAATCCAAAGTAGCCATACGATCATCCGAGCTTTTGATGGATCTCGGCGAAATTCCGTTGGAAAGATTGAATTGCCAATTGAGATTGGTCCTAATACATTCAACATATCCTTTCACGTCGTCAAGATCGACTCAGGATATAACCTGCTATTGGGGAGACCATGGATACACATGGCTGGAGCTGTTCCCTCCACCTTACATCTACGACTCACATACATCATCAACAACAGTCTAGTCACTGTTAATACTGAGCCGGAATGTCCTAAACCAGGAACTCTACCAATTATCAGCTTCAATTCAGAAGTTGAGTAGGCCCGGTTCAATACTGCGGAAGTGAGTAACACGCATGATACCATTCTATTGGAGCGCCACTTCCCGCACTCCAAGATTTTGATGAGGTTATGTCGACCACTCAAGAAATGATGTTATTGGGTTATCAACCGGACAAGGGCTTGGTAAGGATCAACAGAGGGTATTAAGAACCTATCCAATTGTCCAAATCATTGGGGACGGTAGGACTAGTCTATTCTACTAATTCCACTCACAGGAATCCTCATAAGCACAAGCAGGTTCCTTAAGCTTCCGCCACACGGCGATTTTCTATGCCTTTACCTCATGAGTTAATGAAATTTCCAGTAAAGGTTCCAGCCCATGTTGTGGCTATGCTGTTTCCAAAACCAGTGCCAATCAAAGCAAAAGAGGTGCTGATTCTTGATCCCGAAGTGGAAGAAAAGGAATGAAAACGTAAACATGACCTTGCCTTGATGATGGCAGGCATTCGCGTCATTGTTCATGATGAACATACAAACAGATACACCCCAGACGATGGTTGCCCAGATGTCATGGTTATCATTCGGGAGAAGGAAGACACTGATGATCCTTCTATCACTGCAGTCCATAAGGACTTTTCCCTCGACAATTGGTGCAGCACTCCATGCATTGGTCGACGAGGGTAAAATGGTCAGAAAATCCCTCTGCCCTGTAGATAACTTTAATTGCTTGCTTTCCTTTACAGCACTAGCAGTTATTTTATCACGTACATGATAACACTTTTGTATGATCGAACAGTTGCATATATTAAGTGAAAGCATCTTTTGTTTCAGGACTCTGAATTTAGATGTGCTGTCTTTAGCGATGAGGTGCCTTCTCTCGCACGACAAGGGTCAGAACTTTGATGCAAAGTTGGACTCAGACTTAATGGACATCTAAGAGGACATTGAGACACCTCAAGAGATTAAAGAATGGGTCGTAGACAAACCCAAACCCAATCTTGATCAAACCACTCCTTTCAATCTCGGAACCTTAGACAACCCTAAGCTTATCCAGATTGGTTCAGACCTTTCCACAACTCAGCGGAATGACATGGTTGCACTGTTAACCCAATTCCAAGATGTGTTTGCATGGTCTCATGAAGACATGGTGGGATTGTCCACTGACATTGTTCTTCATCGCCTTCCCATTAAAGAAGGATTCAAGCCAGTTAGGCAAAAGCTCAAGTGATTGAAACCTGAGTAGAGTTTAAAAGTCAAAGAAGAAATTGTGAAACAATTTCAAGCTAGCATCATCATGGTGTCTACATATCCAAAGTGGATATCCAACATTGTTCCCATGCCTAAACCAGGAGGAAAGGTGTGAGTTTGTGTGGATTATCGGGATTTGAACAAAGCTTGCCTTAAAGATAGCTTTCCCGTACCATTTATCCACATTCTCATTGACAATACTGCTCAATACGGCATGTACTCCTTTGCTGATTGCTTTGCGGGGTACCATCAAATTATGGTTGCTGAGGAAGATCGTGAGAAAACTGCTTTCATCACGCCTTGGGGAACCTTTTGCTACAGACGGTTGTCATTCTGCCTCATCAACGCCGGGGCAACCTACTAGCGAGATATGATGGCTCTTTTTTCACGATTTAATGCACAAGGAGATAGAGATCTATGTGGATGACATCATTGTCAAATCCTGGAAGGAGGATGACCATTTAGACCATCTCAAAAAGCTATTCAATAGGTTGAGTAAGTACAACTTGAAGTTGAATCCCGCCAAGTGCGCCTTTGATGTTAAGTCAGGCAAATTGCTAGGCTTCCTAGTCAGCCACAAAGGGATTGAACTGGATCCTACCACAGTCCAGGCCATCAAGGAAATGCCCATTCCTCAGACAGAGAAGGAAATACGAGGTTTTTTGGGAAGGATCAACTTCATTAGCCGATTCATTTCTCATCTCACAGCAACTTGTGAGCCAATCTTCAAATTGATAAGGAATAACTCCTCCATGAAATGGAACGATGAGTGTCAGAAAGCCTTCCTCACAATCAAGGATCAACTGATCAACGCTCCTATTTTGGTACCTCCCAGGGATGATGTTCCCCTGTTCATGTACCTGTCCATCAATGACAATGCTATGGGCTGTATGCTGGGGCAAAAAGACAATAGAGGCCAAGAACGAGCTATCTATTACCTTAGCAAAAGATTCAGCATCAGTGAACACAAGTACACTTTGATCGAGAAGACTTGTTGTGCTTTAGCATGGGCTTCCATGAGATTACAACATTATCTCCATGGTCACACAACCCATCTCATATCCCACGTGGATCCTCTTAAGTATGTGTTCAACAAACCCATACTGAATTGTCAACTGTCCAGATGGCAATTGATCCTACAACAATTTGACATCGTTTATGTGACGCAAAAGTCTATCAAAGGTCAAGGAATTGCCGATCAATTGGCCGCCGCACCTGCAGGGGATTACAAACCCTTAGAAACGTACTTTCTTGATGAAGGAGTAATGACAATTCAGCTACCACATTAGTACAATACATGCCGTTCGTGGAAAATGTATTTTGATGGAGTCATAACTCGTAAGGCTCGAGCCGGAGCAGCGGTTTTAATATCCCAGACGGGGAGCAAAGATCCCATCGCCGTCAAATTGTAGTTTGTCAACACCAACAACACAGCTGAATATGAAGGCTGTATCATGGGACTCAAACTTGCCTGTTCAATGAGTATCAGGCGGTTAACTGTCTTTGGAGATTCCAAATTGGTAATCAAACAATCCATAGGAATCTATCAAACCAAAGAATTACATTTACTGCCTTACCATCGGCAAGTTCTACAGATAGCTTTGGAGTTCGAAGAAATCTCCTTTCTACACATTCCTCGTAATAGGAATGACTTTGCAGATGCATTAGCAACGTTGGCCTCCTTGGTTTATATACCTGACAAGGAAAACATGCCAAGCATCACGATTGCTATGCAGAAAGCCCCAGTCTACAGGAATTACATTGGAGAAGTATGGGATGAGTTGCCTCCCATCCACAATCCTTGGTATCAGCACATCAAGGAGTGTCTGCGAGATGGATCTACACCCGCTGAGGCGAGCCTAACTGAGAAGAGGCGGATTCATCGACTTGCTATGAAATTCTACCTAAGCGGAGATGCACTATACAAAAGAGATGCAGGATTAGGTCTCCTCAGATGTCTGGACAAAGACCAAGCTCAGCGGCTCATGGATGAGATCCATGGTGGAGTATGCGGCCCTCACATGAGTGGACCCCTACTTGTCAAGAAAATTCTCAGAACGGGACATTATTGGCTTACACTTAAAGCTGACTGTGATGATCACGTCAAGAGGTGCTATCAATGTCAGATCCATGGGAATGCCATCCACGCCCCTCCAAGGGAACTCCACAATATGAGTTCGCCATGGCCCTTTTTAATGTGGGGAATGGACGTGATCGGGCCCATCGAGCCCAAAGCGAGTAATGGACATCGATTCATATTCACTATGTTTGACTACTTCACCAAATGGGTTGAAGTAGCTTCCTTCCCAGGGATACTAAAGAAGTAATCATTGCTTTCATAAGAAACAATGTTGTTTGTCGATATGGACAACCTGAGGTCATTGTGTCAGACAATTCTAAAAACCTCAACAACAACATGATGGAGGAATTATGCAGAAAATTCCACATCAAACATCTCAACTCTGTCATCTACCGGCCAAAGATGAATGGTGCTATTGAAGCAACTAATAAAAACATCAAGAAGATAATGCAAAAAATGTCCACCAATCACAAATGATGGCCTGACTTCTTTCTCCTAACTTTATTAGCCTACAGAACTTCAATGTGTGCTTCCACTGGGGCAACCCCCTACTCGTTAGTCTATGGGATGGAAGCAGTTCTCCCCATAGAAGTGGAAATGGAATCCCTCAGAGTATTGATGGATGCTCAGTTGGATGAAGACCAATGGGTACAAGACAGGTATCACCAATTGTCTCTGATAGATGAAAGGCAAACCGCGACTATCTTCCATGGTCAGTTATATCAGCAAAGGATTGCACGATCCTGCAACAGAAAAGTCTGACTACGGCAATTCAAACAATAGGACTTGGTTTTGAAGAAGATCATTGACAACTAAGATCAATCTAAGGGAAAATTCGCTCCTAACTGGGAAGGCCCATTTATTGTCAAAGAAGTATTGACAGGAGGTGCTCTCAGATTGCAGGAAATGGATGGCAATGAATTTCCACAGCTTATCAACTCGGACACCGTGAAACGGTACTATGTCTGAAGTTACCATCAAACAAACATCCTGCCTTTGATCATCCAATCACCGGTCATTCCGGTTTTGAACCCTCTCCTTTTTACAAACTCTTTCGCCTCGTGGAAACATACACTTCAAACCAAAGAAACTGGTTTCACTTCATTTCAAACTTTTCACACCTGGTTCTCCTGAAGACGAGATTAAACTTTTCACACCTGCTTCTCCTGAAGATGAGATTAAACTTTTCACACCTGCTTCTCCTGAAGACGAGATTAAACTTTTCACACATGCTTCTCTTGAAGACGAGATTAAACTTTTCACACCTACTTCACCTGAAGACGAGATTAAACTTTTCACACCTACTTCTCCTGAAGACAAGATTAAACTTTTCACCCCTATAGTTTATCCTCAAGATGGGATTAAACTTTTTCCACTCTGGCAGTTTATCCCCTCTATGGGATTAAACTTTCTTCTCCCCGCAGTATAGCCTGCACATGGGATTTACGCTTCTCTTCAGTTGTGATTCGTCTTGAGGGGCGAGCTACGTCGACCTGATCTCCCTGATACCCAGGGGTACATAGGCAACCACATTCTATATGGCCCGGTCGCAATAAAGAAAAACAACAAAAACATTTCTGCCCTTTTCCTCACAAAAATAACAAAAATAACAAAAATACTTCTACACCCATCTGCCTTCCGCATTCAGCGTTGAACCTCCTACACTAGGTTCGAACTACGCAGACTTGATCTCTCTTCTTCAGAGACGTGAGGTGACCATTCATGGTGCGATCTAACCCCTACCGTGAACAAACATACTTGTCATACGGTACTGGGATCAACCTTCAAATTGCCCCACTTCATCGGTTTCAGATCAAAGGGATGGAATTATCCAACCTCTTCTCACAAATAGAAGATTCGGTGACCATCTAAGCTGCGATCGTACCTCAAAGAGCAATATCAACCCATAAGAGATGGAATTAACTAGGCTTCTCACAAATAGAAGTACTGGCGACCATCTGTGGTGCGGTTAATCTTAGAGAGGAAAAAACCACCCTTCTCCCAAGACACTAAAGATGGTAGGGATTTTCAGAAATCAATGATCCGTTCTGAGAGACCTTGCGACGTCTCAATGTCCATCTATCAAGGATAAGTTCAGAATGCATCAAGATCAAAGGCCCTGGAGAAATAGGCAAATATAAAGCAAGTATCAAGGCATAACTAAAAGGGAAGTGAATCAAAATATATTTCCCTGCCATACATAATACTGTTTGATATATACATCTGTGCTGTACATGAAAAAATGGCTAAGTTAGTCTGTACAGGAAAATACAAGGCTATCTACAGATCTGTATGTATGCGGACTATCAGATCTAACATAGCATCCCTCTCTGAAGACGGAGGTAATGCTGCAAGCTCCTGCCCAAGGGTATCTACACGAGCTAACAGATCAGAGGCCAACTACATGATGACATAATGCTCATCAATGTAAGCACTCGTGTCAGCCAGATTGACAGTCATCTGGGATCTCACTAAAGTGCTGTCTGTAATGGCCACATCCCTAGCAGATAAGGCGGCATCCCGCTCAACTATTAATGCATCCCTGGCTGATCTAGCCTCATCCCTCTCTAACAGAGCGGTATCTCTCTCATCAAGAGCTATCAACATCGTGGCCCTAGCCTGATCTCTGTCATAGGTCATCAGATGTAAGCTCTGCTCCAAATGCTATGCCGAATACTGAGTAATAGTGGCACTCGGGGTGGGAGAATCTATCACAAATGCTGGCAGCCTAGTAGTCTGGTCATCGGTGGGAATGACAACCTCCTCTATAGGCTCCTCGTCGTCAGAATCAATCCCCTGTACTGTGGATACTACCGCAGCCGATGCAGTCTCTGTCTCCATCCATGTGGAATACTCTACAAAACAAACTAGATGACTGACAGAAAACTCAGCCAGCTCTCGCTAATCCCAACAGGCATACAATCTGGATCTGTCCTCCGCTGATAAACGGTATGACGCAAAGCGCTGACTCACTGCCCCCTCATACGGATGAAAGTCCTGAAATTGGTCAAACTGACACATCACGACTAGTGTGTGGTAAGTAATCATGCCCCTCAAACCAGCCAGAGGGAGATAATCCATGCCCAGAGCATGAGTAATGAAGCTGTAGGGTGAGCTAAGCCCTGAACATGGCAATATATCAAACGGATCTCCAATCTCTGCCAAGAAAGCGGACCAAGATACAACATCTGTATACCCCGCAGGCTGAAAGGAGTACGACATGGCTATCTCATGGGTGAAACAAAATCCATGATATCTAAATATGCCAATCGGTCTCAAGTGTGATATGAACCACACATACAGCATGACCGAGCTACCTGTGAACACTCCTGCCGGATAAGTGCAGCAGTATGTTGCCGACCTCAAGATCTTTGCGATGATCATCGGTACAATGGTATGACCCTCCTTGAGAGCTCTCACTACCATAATAACGCCGATATCTAGCTCATCCATGTACCGCGACATATATACGTATGACAATACGCATAGAAGCAGTACATCTACTCTGGCTGAACGTCAATGATCCTCGGGTGTGGTGAAATCCCCGGAATGCTGTGCATAGCTGTCCTCAGAGCCAAACCTGTCAAATAGGAAACGCTGGGATATAACATGGCTGGATGTGATATCCTGCACCACTCTGCACCTCAAGCCTGTGAGAGTCATGAACTGTCTACTCATGTCTCCCGTCATCATGTGCATGCAAGGTTTGTCCAGCGGCAGCATCGTCAACCGTACATACTCCTCCAAACTAGGAGTCAACTCATGGGTCCCAAAATGGAAATACCGTCGTCTCTGCATCCAAAGGTTTCTAAAGATGCCCTCTACAAATCTCGGAGGAACTCTGAAACATCAAGAAGGTCATAGTATGTTGCAAAGAAATCATCTACGATCACCATGTCTGATGGTGATATACTATCATACCATGATCTCATACCAGCTACCACCGCAAATGGTGAGGTATGATCAATACGGCCAACTGTCGAAGAAGACATCTGTACGGGCTGTGTCATAAGACCATCCAGGGGTCAATGCTGAATATCTCTGAACATAAATACATATGCATAACAATAACATGCATGATACAATAGATGGAAAACTGTGCATACATTCCTAAGTATATCATCATCTATTACATCTCTGTACAACTAAAATACAGGGAAATGGGGCGAAGCTACCCAACGGCTAACAAAGGCCTATCAAAAGAAATACATCAAAAAAAGTCAATGGTGTCGATGTCCACATCATCGATGTTGTCCACCTAATGTAACTCCTCCTGAGTCACTGGATCACTATCTATAGGGATGTCAGGCCTATACAAAGGAGGATCTGCGCCGACAAAACCATATGGGTCATCCGAGGGACCAGTGCCAGAGCTGGAAGGATCAAAAGTATCTACCTCTGCGGGATCTCTGCCCAAATGCCGAATGAAAAGATGTGACTGGTCCAACTGTCGCGTCAATCTTTCATTCTGTGCCACATGAGTCGGATCTCTGACACAGGCTAGCCAATCCATCATCATCACGGATCCTGGAACCATATCCCCCATAAATTGTGTGAAACGGATCTGAGCTCCAATCGTACGAGGGATACACCAATGTTGGAACATCTCTTGAGAACAGGGGCCCTCTGACAATGTAAAGTCGTCAATCCCAATCAATGGGATGTCAATGACGGGTGATTGCGAAACAGGCCAATAACGCCTGGCAGGAGGTAGGATCGACATACAAATCTCTCCTGTGGTGCTCCTGATAGCACGCTCTCCTAAATAGAGCTCCCATCCTCCATCTGTGAAGAGAGGAATCCTGCGGGTGGAAATGACGTACTCTACTCCAGTCGGGTACCCATCCTCAAATCCAACTGCCAAATGCTCTCCAGAGTAGGGAATCCATGTGATGACATCAGCTGTTAATAGCTCCAGCTGTAGGCGATAATGAGTGAAACCCTCAGCAACAGGGACCTCCGCCAGTGTGGAATGATGCCATCTTTGTCCTCGTGGATAGGTGTCTAAACCTAACACGTTCACAGGACGCAAACAAGGAAGCCTCTCATAGGCCCAAAACTGCCAACACAAAGGCAAACATCTGCTATCAGTCAACACTCTTAACCCATACATGGGAAAAGACAAGAGAAACACTCACCATCAGAAATGGGTAGAATCCTAACCACGCCTTGGTCAAGCCCTGCGATCGCATGCGCATTCCCTTGAGGAAATAGGAAAAGGTGTAGGAACCCCAATCATACTCTCCTATACGGTCCACGTGTCGAGTGGCGCTGATCAAAGTAAAGGACACCGTAGAGGAATTATCTGCTATGAAGCAGCCCCTAATGATCATTAGGAACAATCGCCGAATAATGCGATCCCTGACTCTCACATCATCGGGTATAGGCTCACTTAATAGCCCGCTCATAGAATCTACACTCAAAGGACTCAGACGCAGTTGCTCGCCTTGAGCGCCTCTGGCTTTGGAACTCCCAACAAGGATCTAACGGCAGCAGAGGGGTGATATTCGACATGCAAGGCACCGGCTCCCCTCCAAACTCCATACCTGTGATAAACCGCCAATCCATCGGCGTCATCATCACCTTGCAGTCCAGCAAATGGAGTGACTGAGTCTGGTGGAACCACCGCTCAGACAATGCCCTGAGGTAACCCCAGGGACAACGATGGGGTAGAATGGAGAAGAACCTCCCGAATCCCCAGCCATGGACGATCGCTCTATAGTCATCATGCAAGGCCTGATACATAGAGTGGATGCTAAACCTGTTCCCTCGAGGCTGTGTGAAGTCGGGAACCTACATCAAATGTAGATCAACATCAGACTCCTTGACTCCTCATCAATAGGAAATAACGTAGATTAAAGATCTAACTTCATACCCCATTTGTGTGCAGGCATACTGAAGAATGCCTACTCAAGTCACCCAGAAGATCTGGGTTCACCACTTGAATACCTGGCAATTCCCTACGGGGAACACGTACAGCAGGAGTAGGAACCTCGAACGGTACATCCTCCTCCTCGTCCTCGGCATTCTAAGGCACCTCAACCCGAATAGACGTATTCATCGCCTCCGCCTAAACGACGCAGGTCGCCTCACGTAATCTGCCGAGGCTCTTCAAAAGCCCTCCTTCGCATACCGTAAGTGGTCCTGTGGGAACCGTCTCTACCGATCGGGATCCATAATATCCGGACAATGAAGTCTCCAAATCACCTCGTAAAGGGTGTGGTAATTTTCGTACTCAGAGTCTTTTTCAAAATGCATTCTATGATTACATGCATGCATGCATTGTTTTAACATACATCTACAAAGAGAGTTAAAAATGCATGACTACCCAATGCCTACATTTTGGGGAAAATTTTGCCATAGCCCTTTGTAAATGGGACTATCCACATGCACATAGGCATGACTAGGTGGCCATTCAAGAAGACACACCATATACGATGTATATACATCATCAGATGCATTCATCACATCATAGTAAAAATCCGTAAGTGTAGTCTAATTACCAGGATTATTTTACTATTCTACCTTTACTCATTTGTCCTCAAATAGGATAAGAAATGACAGTAAAAGGTGCCAATTTGACTGCTTCAAAAGTTAAAATTTTTTCACATTATTATGTTCAGCATGATTTAATACTAACATTTACTATGTTGAATATTTTTTATCAAGTCATATCAGCATGCATATTCACTACTATGTGTCTAAATGCATTTCATGCGATAAGTCATTTTCCAATGGATAGAAATTGGAAAAAATACATGCATGTGTTACGAGGAAAGTGAAGAACACTTGTACAGTGACAGAATATGCAGAAAGTTGCCCGAATTCAGTAGATCTGAAGAAGAGCTCTCAGATTTCCTTCGTTGCGCAACTTGAAAATGACTTATGAAAGCGACCAACCACCTCTACATAGGCACGACTGGCCGTAGGTCAACCTGCGGCTCCTGCAGGTACACCTGCGGTCCCCCTACATGGGTCCCACACCTCCATCTTGCTCCAGTTAGAGTTGCAAAGGAGGTCTCACAAGCTGAAAAGGCCAAATCAGGAATAAAAATGCTATGCGATTGAGCGGAATAGCCTGAAATCCTGGTTTCTTGTCGGTCAAAGTTAAACTCCAGTCGTCTCAATGGTATTCGCCTAAATATAGGGTATACTATACCAATGAGCTCAACTTTCATAAACCATGCTCGACAATACCCCATAAAGGTCCGATGCCGTCATTTACAGGGTTACAACCCTAAACAATCCCCGGTAAGGGTTACAACGTGAAACCACAAAATATCAAACCTCCCCGGCGGGGGTTACAAAACCGAAGTTATCAAACATCTACGTATCCCCGGCGGGGGTCACAACACACATCTTTCAAGCATCTACGTATCCCCGGCGGGGGTCACAATGCACATCTTTCAAGCATCCACATATCCCCGGCGGGGGTTACAACGCAATACAACCATTGATACACACATCAATAAAGGTCAAGCAGCCTTGACACCATGTCAGCCGATGGCAAGTAAACCCATCGAAGCAACCTTCCCCAGCAAGGGCTACAACGTAATGCTACCATTGACACATACATCAATGAAGGTCAAGCAACCTTGACAATGCATCCAGTAGGGATTTATCCAGTGATACACACATCAACGAAGATCAGGCAACCCTGATAACAACAAACCTGTTGGCGTGAACTCGAAAAGATGATGGGAAGATGTTATACACATCCTCAAAACAGACAAAGCCTTATCCCCACAGATCTCTTCCACACAAGAGGTACCTCTATGGAGTATAAGCCAGTGTCTAGGATTCAAGACTTTGGTGGTATTCCCAATGTCCACATCCTTGGAGACTTGGATCGCATGTCCAAGCCATCATTGATTGTCATCCCAGCAGGATTACATGATAATCATTCATGCATCATACATTTGCATCATGTTGCTGCATATATCATCATGTTTATCTTGCTTGCATTTCAAGTGTCTAGGATTCTTTATCCTATCCATGCCTTGTATTGCATGAATATGATAAAGAGGGGCATTTGTAGACACTCAAAATTTTCTGCACTCTTATTACTAACATTGCAGGAGGGTAGATTCGTCTTTTGGAGATAACCCTGAAAGACAGCTTACATCCATCCCGGATACCACCGGAAGTTTAATTCAAACTCAGAACACAAACCGGGAACATCATCTCAACCCAGAATACACACCAAGAGTGTCATTTCTAATCTCGGAGATAACCCTGAGATATGCAGATCAAAATACCGACAACAACACTGGAGAGGATAGTCCTGTCTCGACGATAACACCGCGACGTTCAGTTCCACTCCCAAAGACAACACTGGGAGTAGCAACCCCATCCTTGGTGATAGCCCCAAGGGATGCCATTGCAGTTCCGACGATAACCCCAGAAATGCTTGTTTCAAACATGTGCGATCAGCTTTAATCCATATGATAGTGAGGCATACAAATAAGCAGTCCAATCTCAGATGTAACCCTGAGCAACGTCTGCTTTCTACTTAAATCGACGATAACCCCGGTGAAGAGTCACAACTTCATTTGTCCACGTCAACAAGATGATATCGCGACATACCAACAAGTAGTCCAATCTCAACTGTAACCATGAGCAATGTCTACTTTCAACTCAAACCGGTGATAACCCCGACAAGGAGTCAAACGTCATCTTGTTCCTTCAAACAATGGCACGTCGTCTCAACACTTCATACATACATACAACAATGTCCCACAAGAGCCGAGGATTGACAGTCCCAAGTGACTATTACGTTTGGCAGTACTTTGGATAGAATTTGAAGCTTGAAGACCATGAGCATAGACCCCTCTTCCTGACTTCGTACAACCTCTAATCCATGTCATTACGTAACTCTCGACACAAGCGATCCGAAGAAGTACATATATACTTTATTTGGATGATCAAATTGAAGTTCTGCAAGTTTAAGCGGACATTACAAGTGCACGCATTTGCGCGTCTTTTATGAGAGACGACGGGACCATGAGGCTCGGAGCCACTACAACCACCAGTAGTAGTATTAATCATGGGCTACAGCAGTATACTGCTGCCATCCATCTATATAAACAAGGCTTGGGTCAGCCATTTGGAGAGAGAGAGAAGGAAAAAGGCGAGGAAGCCCTGTCCATTTTACTCTGCATACACATCTTTTGAGTGTTTCCTATTCTTTAAACACTAGTTAGCTCACATATAGCTACTTTTTATCCGGTGGGAGCTGAGTGTTTATCCATTTAAAGTCTAAGAAGTCTACTTTGGCAGCCCACTATAAGCCTTTTTATATTCTATAAAGCCTCTTTCTCATATATCACACACTGTTGTACACGTTGATAGTCGTGTGAGTGTGTTTGCCCGAACTTCGGTCCGTGGTTTTCATTTCTGTCAGATATATATATATATATATATATATACTAATATATGTATATATTTCGTATATATGGACTAACATTATCGAGTTATGCCTCGATTGAGCCTGAGACTTGGCCTCGAGTTATTTTTACTTATATATATATATATATAAGCGTGGTCGACTACATTCGATGAGCCCTGATTTTACATCCAGAGCGTTTAATTACTTTTGTGTGTGTGTGTATATATATATATATATATATATATATATATATATATATATATATAACTGTTGTCAGACATATCTGATGAGCCTGGATTTTATATCCGGTGCGTTTACTCGCTTATATATATATATATATATATACATATACATATAATTGCTGTCGAACATATCCGATGAGCCCGAATTTACATCTGGTGCGTTTACTACTTATATATATATATATTTGTACATATATATATATTTACATTCCTATCAGGCTTGGAGTTTCCTCCGTGGCTTTTTACAACTTTTTTACATTTCGTCCTGCCTGGAGTTCACTTCGTGGCAGTTGATCGCTTTTTATAGCTTTATTTATATTTTTGTTATGCCTAGAGTTTACTTCATGGTAGTTGATAGCATTTACTGCTTTATTTACATTTTTGATCCCCCATGGAGTTGCTTTGTGGTGGTTGATCATGTACATATATATATATATATATATATATATATATATTTATCGCTTTTATATATATATAACTGCTTACTGCTTTCCATACAAATTGTAGTATCATGTGAGCCTAGGAATCATGTGATCACAAGTTCAGCCATTGAACCTAGATTCGATTCCCATGATGGACATTTTTAGTCGTAAGACTTGTACATTATTTTAAAGTGTGTCGAGTTTCCTTGGATGGGTGTCATGCTTATAAGAAGTTCTAAGATTCTTTGTATATTATTTTCTCGGGGATGCTTCGTATCTCGAAAATAAAAGCAAACAAGCCGAACATTTAACAATAAAATGGAAGTATGAAAAGGTCTCAATTCCTATTGAGCACAGGGTTTGAAAAACCTCTTTTACAAAACTTCATTCATATATCTTGGTTAAAACTGAATTTTCTTATAAAATTCAAACCTTGTGTATATAGGTGCGAACGAGGCCTCGCACTACTTTCAAATAATTGCACATTGATCCACACACACACATACATCCATATAACAATTTCTTTGAAAAGTGGCGGTCACCGTGGTAACACGGATGTCGGAGGGTGCCTAACACCTTCCCTCCACATAATCAAGCCCCCGAACCGTTAATAAATCTCGGTTTCATAGACCCGTTTAGCAGTGTCAAATCACTGGGTCAAGGTGCTAACCTTTTCGGTTACGTTGGTGCAACCAGTTAAATACACCAACTGGCGACTCTTAAAGTCAATCATCGACATTATACATGTCGGACCTTTTTCACTTATTTTTTCAAACAAATCTCACATTAACATAAGAACACCAAAGAACAAGTAACGAAAAGGGACACTCAAAAATCCCGACGTCGACAGGTCTATTATTTGACCTTAAATCAATCATTTAATATTTTAATAAATTGTCTAATTTCTCGGGTTGTCACACTCAACATCTCATGCATACATTTCTATACAACAGTGTCCCACAAAAGTCAAGGAGTTCTAATCCCGAGTGACTATTACGTAGGGCAGTACACCGGATATAATTTGAAGCTTGAAGACCATGGGCATGGTCCCCTCTTCCTGACTTCGTACAACCTCTAATCCCATGTCATTGCATAACTCTCGACAACGACGGTCTGAAAAAGGTCTTATACACCTCAATCGGATGCTCGGATTAAAGTTCTGCAAGTTCGAGCGGACATCACAGTGCACGAGTGATCGTACTTCAAGATGATGGGACCCGTGGAGCCCAGGGCACGCCGAGCAGCAGCATATGCATCTGCGGCTGCTGCAGGTACACCTGCGGCCACCAGTTCTATAAATATAGAGCTTGGGGTGGCCATTTTAAAAAAGAAAAAGGTGAGAAAGCCCTGTCAAATTTGCTCTGTACACACCCCATATTGAGTGCTTTCTCATTTTAAACACCTGTTAGCTCACATATAGCTATATTTTCTCCAGCGGGAGCCAAGTGTTCATCAACTTAGAGTCATAGAAGTCTTCTTTGACAACCCACTATAAGCCTTCTTACACACTATAATGCTTTTCTCTTCATCTTTGCACACATTATTCTTCACATTGAGAGTCGTGTAGTGTGTGTATGCCCGGACTTCGGTCTATGGTTTTCATTTCTGTCTATATATAAATATATACTTATATATGTATATATTTATATATATGGACTAACATTATCGAGTTATGCCTCGATTGAGCCTAGACTTATGTCTGGAGCGTTTACTTACTTATATATATATATAAACTTATATATATGAACTGTTGTCGGATTATGTTCGATGAGCCTGGATTTTACATCTAGAGCGTTTACTACTTATATATATATATATATATATATATATATATATATATATATATATGAACTATTCATGGGACTACTCTTCGATGAGCCACGGATTTTATATCAGCATGATACCGCTTATATATATATTTGCATTTTTATCAGTTCGAGTTTACTTCGTGGCCTTTTCTTCGCTTTTATTTACATTCCATCCTTTGGAGTTTACTTCGTGGCGGTTGATACATTATTGCTTTATTTACATTTCGATCCCCATGGAGGTGCTTCGTGGTGGTTGATCATCTCTCTCTCTCTCTCTCTCTATATATATATATATATATATATATATACCGCTTTTATATATTTACATTTACGATCCCCATGGAGGTGCTTCGTGGTGGTTGATCATATTTTATATATATATATATATATATATATATATATATATATATATATATATATTTACTGACTTTTATATATATAACTACTTACCGCTTTTCATATAGCTGCGACATCACGTGAGCCGAGGAATCATGTGATCACAGATTCAAATTCATCGAATCTAGATTCAGTGCCTCGTGATGGATTTTCACAATTGTGTTTTTTGTGAATTATTCACGGTGTTTGAATTTTCATAGATGGCTTTCATGCCCATGAGGAATTCGACACTGTTATATATTATTTTCTTGAAGATGCTTCGCATCTCAAAAATAAAAGCAATCAAACCGAACATTTAATAATAAAATGGAAGTATGCAAAGGTCTCAATTACTATTGAGCACAGGGTTTGAAAAACCTCTTTTACAAAACCTCATTGCTATATCTTGCTAAAACTGAATTTTTCATACAAATTCAAACCCTTTGTATATAGGTACGAATGAGGCCTCGCACTACTTCCAAATAACAGCACATTGACCCCCCCACACACATTTATGTAACAGTTTCTTGAAAAGTGGCGGTCACAGTGGCAAAATGGATGTCGGGGGTGCCTAACACCTTCCCTCAGCATAATCAAGCCTGCGAACCCAAATAAATCTCGATTTCACAGATCCGTTTAGCAGTGTCACATCACTAGGTTAATGTGCAAACCTTTTCTCGGTTGCGTTGGTGCAACCAGTTAAAAACACCAACTGGTGACTCTTACAGTCAAATCGTCGACATATACATGTCGGACCTTTTTCACTTGTTTTTTCAAACAAATCTCACCTAACATGAGAACACCAAAGAACAAGAATAGAAAAGGGACAAATAAAAATCCCGACGTCGACAATAATATCTAATATGAAATCTCGAACTTGAACAATAATAAACAAGATAGAATAATGAACTTACTTTATATAAAGAAACAAGGTTTAGAAACTTCCTCAGATAAAGTTAGGGTTAGAGAACTTACCTTGTGCGTAGGCTAAACGATTACTACTCCCATTCACTACAAGTCCTACAAACATACCATATGTGTTCATGACATTCATTAGTTACATTAATACTAACCTTATAGGTTTAGTTCCCTCTCTTAATACAACTTGTTAACTTGGTTTAAATTCTGCTCATTACCATCATTCACATATACATGACTGAAATCTCAAATCTTAAGTTTAAACAACATCATATCATCTCATGGACATCTTTTTTTTTAACGTGGTTTAACCAGTTACAAAATATAGCAGTTATAAGGTCACAAGACCTTTTCTAATTTATTTTTATAATTCTCTTATTATATTGTCAATTAGTCACATTTTCACTTAATTATTTAATATAAATATAAACTCCATTTTATTTAACAAATCATTACCCTTCTAATTTAATTACTTAATTAAATTAGAATATTTTCATTCCTCACTATTATTACACTTCTAATAAATTATTCTATAATAATTTCTATCAAATATTTATTTTATTCTATAAATATTTCAACTAAAATATTTATTTTATTTGATAAATATTTTATTAATAATTTTCATCGAATATTTATTTTATTCCATAAATATTTCAACTAAAATATTTATTTTATTTTATAAATATTTTAATAATAATTTCCATCGAATATTTATTTTATTCCATAAATATTTCAACTAAAATATTCATTTTATTTTATAAATATTTTAATAATAATTTCCATCGAATATTTATTTTATTCCATAAATATTTCAACTAAAATATTCATTTTATTTGATAAATATTTTAATTAATTTTTATTTTTATTTTTTAACCCGAACGAGCAGGGTAATTTTGCTTGGTAACGCCCGTCGAGGCGGGGTTACCCAGATTCAGTTTCTGCAATTTCTGCAGTTTGCGAAGAACAAAGAACAAGGCCAATTTAGGCCAAAATCTCACACAAGTTCAACCATATGTTCTAAACTTGTCGTTCGTGAAGAACAAAGAACATGACCAATTTAGGCTAAAACTTCACATATACAACGAAAACAATTTCACCCATATGTTCTAAACTTAACAGAAACATTTAATGATATTCTTAGCACACTTTTAACATCTTGAGTCACATAAACAACAAGATTTAAAGCCATAATTTTCATGTTCTTGCTATTTTTCAAAATTACGTCAAATTTCATGAAATCACAAATCACAGATTCGTTATAACACCAAATCAGTCCGTTTAAGTTTCGTTATTTTTGTTTTTACATGTATAAACATAATTAATTATCAATTCACCGATTATTATACAATTAAGGCACCACTTTTTGTACTTATGGGGCCATATTCAAACTTTATTTCTCTGTAACGTTCAATATTCCAACTTAATCTTAATTTCATGGATTAATTACTCTAAAACACATATAAATCATATATAATTGAACTATACATGTTAATAAACATATACAACATCATAGATTTAACAATTAGCCATGAAAATTCAATTACAAAAAACTAAAAGCCAATTTTCATGAAAAGTTTCGAAGTACATAAATTAAAAGTTGGGTTAAGGAATTACCTTACTAGTTTGCGTATATGATTCAAATATGATGAAGCTCTTCTCTTCTCTTCTCCAATTCACACTTTCTCCCAATTTCTCTCCAAACTCTCTCCGTTTTCTCAGACTTAGGTCTCAGGAATAAAATGCGTAAATGAAAAAAATTATAAGACTGATATAACTTGCGCACACTAGCAACTGGGATGGACGTGGTCGGTTAATCCCTTAGTGGTTTAACTGGCCAATTCCCTTTAGGGCCATGTTGGGCTAACTCCAACATAATATTCCCCATTAATTTAATTAAACTCTTATTATATAGTTTAATAATGTCACACCCATTTATATTGAATATATATTATTTAATTCGATTAAATAAAATAGAATACTTCTAAATTAAATCACATAGTCACATAATTAAATTCTCATTTATTAATTATGTCAAGTCATTAAATCTCTAATTAATTATTTAAATTAATTAGAATAGCATTATGCTTATTAAATAATTTATTTATTCAAATAAGCTCAATTAAATATATACTTTTGAATAATAAATTCTCCACATTAATTTAATCAATGTAACACATATAATTAAATTAATTTACCACAATTTCATCAATTAATTATTTAACCCAATAATTAAATCATCAAAAAATATTTATTTAATTCAATAAATATTCAAATTAAATTACAAAAATCTCGTTTGTCACATCCTTCCCCTCTTAAAAGGATTATGTCCCCAGAAACATGACTTAATTAATTCATCTTGTTACATTCTCCCCCCACCCCTTACAAAGATTTTGTCCCCAGAATCGCTTACACATAAATTAAGCAAATAAATGTGGGTATTTTTTTATCATATGCTCTTCGAGTTCCCACGTAGCTTCTTCAGCGTTGTGGTTCATCCAAATTACCTTAATAGAAGGTATTATTTTATTTTTGAGTACTTGCTATTTCCTGTCTACTATCTGAACATGAACTTCTTCATAGGACAAATCTTTCTCAAATTGTAGGGGTTCATATTCAATCACATGTCTGTAATCGGGTTTGTAAGGTCGGAAGACAGAAACATGGAAAACATTATGGATATATCCTAAGGCTGGAGGTAAGGCTACCTCATAGGCAACTTCACCAATTCTTCGCAAAACTTCAAACGGTCCAATGAACCTCAGGCTCAATTTCCCCTTCTTACCAATTTGATCTTTCCCTTTCCAAGGATAGACTTTCAAGAATACCAAGCTACCCAATTCAAACTCAACATTCTTACGGTGTAGATCGACGTATTTCTTCTGCCTATCCTGAGCTGTTATCAGTCTTTTTCGGATTACTTTGACTATCTCTGCCGTTTGCTGTACCAGTTCTGGTCCTAGTAATTGTCTATCGCCAACTTCATCCTAGTAAAGTGGAGTTCTGCACTTCCTGTCGTACAACGCTTCGTAAGGTGACATGCCAATAATATTATGGTAACTGTTGTTGTAACCGAATTCAACGAGCGATAAATGATCATCCTAATTTCCTTTAAAATCCATGATGCACGATCTCAATATATCCTCCAATGTCTGAATCGTTCTTTCGCTCTGCCCGTCTATCTGATGGTGATATGTCGTACTCATTCTCAATTGTGTCCCCATGCACTCCTGTAGTCACTTCCAGAAGTTCGATGTAAAGCGCAGATCCCTATTTGAGACAATTGACACCGGAACTCCGTTTCTCGAAACAATCTCTTTCATATATAACCTTGCCAACTGGTCTATGAATTTTATTCTGATTGGAAGGAAGTGTGCGGATTTTGTCAATCGGTCAACGATAACCCATACTGCGTCATAGCCTTTTTGAGATGTCGAAAGGCCAACCACAAAATCCATCGTAATATGTTCCCATTTCCATTCTGGGATCTCTAAATGTTATAGCAACCCACTCAACCTCTGATGTTCTGCTTTCACTTTCTGACATGTTAGACACTTGGCAACACACTCTGCAACATCTCATTTCAAATTTGGCCACCAGAAATATTGTCAAAGATCTTGGTACATCTTGGTACTACCAGGGTGAATCGAATATCGTGAGCTATGAGCCTCGCTCAAAATATCTTCCTTAATCTCTGGTACTGGAGGTACCAAAATTCTGCTATTAAATCTCAGTATTCCCTCGCTGTCTATTTTGAATATCGGTTCGGTTCCTTCGGATATCTTCTTTTTCACCTTCTCATATTCTTCATCCTGAAGTTGAGCCTCTTTAACTTTATCTAGTAAAGTTATACCAGCTTACATCAAGAACAACTTCTTATCAATATCCATAGGATACTTCACTTCCAATTCTAGTTTCTCCATCACTGAAATTAGCTCCTCCTGAGCGGTCAACATCATCAATTTTCTTGACCCTTTCTACTTAAGGCATTGGCAACCACATTTGCTTTACTCGGATGGTATAAAATTTCACAATCATAGTCCTTAATTAACTCCAGCCACCTTCTCTGACGGATATTCAAGTCCTTCTATGTAAAAATATATTTCAGACTTTTGTGGTCTGTATATATTTCACACTTCTCCCCAAAGAGATAGTGTCTCCAGATCTTCAAAGCAAATACCACCGCAGCTAACTCCAAGTCATGGGTCGGATACCCCTTCTCATAGTCCTTCAATTATCGGGACACATACATAATGATCCTGCTATTTTGAATAAGCACACATCCCAATCCTTTATGTGACACATCACTATAAACCACAAAATTTACTGTGTCATCTGGAAGAGATAACACAGGTGCAGTACTCAACCTCTTCTTAAGTTCTTAAAAGCTTTCATCACACTTCTCCAGCCAAACGAATTTCATAGCTTTCCTAGTCAAATTCGTCAGCGGGGTTGCAATCTTGGAGAAGTCCTGAATGAATCTTCTATAATAACCTGCCAATCCGAGAAAACGTCTTACTTCTAACGGCATTTTTGGCTGATCTCAGTTCATCACAGCTTCAACTTTGGAGGGATCTACCCAAATTCTATCCTTATTAATCACATGTCCAAGAAATTGTACTCGCTCAATTCAAAATTTGCATTTCAAAAAATTGGCATACAACTTCTCCCTTCTCAACGCCTCTAACACCACCTTCAAATGCTCTACATGTTCTTCATTAGTTTTTGAGTATACCAAAATGTCATTGATGAATGTCACCACGAATTTATCCAAAAATTATTTAAATACCCTGTTCATCAGGTCCATAAACGCTGCAGGAGCATTTGTTAGACCGAATGACATCACCAAAAATTTGTACTGACCATATCGAGTCCTAAACGCTGTCTTTGGAACATCCTATGGCCTCACCTTCAACTGATGATAACCACTCATTAAGTCTATCTTTGAAAAGTATCTCGCTCCTTTCAATTGATTAAACAGGTCATCGATCCTCGGTAATGGATACCTATTCTTAATCGTGACCTTATTCAGTTCTCTATAGTCGATGCAAAGCCACATTGTCCCGTCCTTCTTCTTTACAAATAACACAGCGCTCCCCAGTGCGATACGCTTGGTTGAATGTATTTCTTGTCCAATAACTCTTAAAGTTGTATAATTAATTCTTTCATCTCTACCGGAGCCATCCGATACGGTGCCTTCGATATTGGAGTCGTTCCTGGCGCTAAATCGATCAAAAACTCAACCTCTCTGTCTGGCAGAAGTCCTGGTAGATCATTTGGAAATACATCTGCGAAGTCACTCACTACTGGTATCTCTTCTATCTTCGGGTTCTCTTTACGACTGTCGACTATGTACGCTAAATATCCTTCACAACCTTGTCTTAACAACTTCCTGGCCTGCATCATCGTCAGAAAATTGGCTTGTCTAGGCGATTTGCTGCCATAAAACATAACCTTTGATGGAGTCATAAAGTTAATACATTTCTTCTGGCTATCAATTACAGCCCCGTAATTGAATAACCAATCCATTCCTAGAATGACGTCAAATTCCATAAGTCTGATAAGGATAAGATCTACGTTCATAATATTACCCTTAATATTCACCCTACAGTTCTTGTGTACGTACTTAACAGGGATTACTTCTTTATTCACAATTTATATGTTCATGGGGTATTCTAACTCGTCCTTAGGCAATTCCAAGTTCTTAGCAAAGTCATCGAATATAAATGAACAAGCAGCACCCGAATCAAATAATACATAAGCTTTAACTTTATTGATCGAAATGATACCTGACACCAAATTGTGAGACTGCACAGCATCCTGCACTATCATGTTGAATGTCCTAGAGGTCGGTCGGTCGGTTGTAGTTGATTTTGTGATAGTTAGAGCATTGCCACCGCTATTTCCCTTGTTCCCTCCTGTTCCTGTCCCTCCAGATCCTTTCTTGGGACAGCCCCTAGCCAAGTGTTCCTTCGACCCACATGTGAAGCATGCGCCCTTCTTTGGTTTAGGGCAGTTAGGTGCTATGTGGCCTTCCTGACCATAATTATAGCAAACTCTTTTCCCTTTCATACAGACCCCAGGTGAGCTTTCCCGTAGGTCAGACATGCTTCAACCCTCTTCTTCTGACCTCCTTGCTAAATTCCAGTTGACGAGTTGTCCGTCCACCTCCTTTTCTGATTGATACTTTCTTCCGTGTTGCTACCATTGACCTTGTTGTTTCCCTCATTTTCACTCTTCTTCTTCTTTTGATCCTGATTATACTTGGTCACCACATCGCTCCCACCTTCAGTGACGATGGCCTTTTCCAGTACTCCAGGAAAAGTGTTCTGCTGAAACATTGACACTTTGCTATATAATCAAAGCTTTAGTCCTTGCTCAAACCTTCTTGCCTTCCTTTCATCTGTGTGTACTTGATACGGGGTGAACCTAGCCAACTCATTGAATTTTTTTGCATAGTCTGGTATGGACATATTGCCTTGCTTCAATTTCAGAAATTGTACCTCCATTTGGTTCTGTGAGCTTGTCGGGAAATACATCCCAAAGAACATCTCCTTGAACCTCTCCCAGGTGATCACAACTTCTCCTCCACGGACATTATTTGCTTGCCACCAATAACTGGCTTCTGATTTTAGCATGAACATTGCGTAGGAGATTTTCTGGTCCTCTCTAACTCTGGCGATGTGACAGTCCCAAATTCGGGTCCCAAATCACCATGGATCTGGTACAATCATTCTATAACTATTGCGGAAGATATAAACATAAATTGTTTATACAATAAACTTTACAGACTACCCCAAGGTCAAAAACCTTCACATAATACACAATTCATAAACTATCTAACATAAAACATTATTATCATACCATACTATTACAAATCTAATCGCACATATTAACTTTAAGCTGGAACTGTCTTTAACCTTTTCTTGTATCCGACATATTCGCCTTAATCTGCAATGTTTATCATGGTATAGCAAGGGTGAGAATGAAGATTGCCCAGAAAGTTAAAATTTATTTAAGGACATATCATGATTGAAAGAGTCTGAATAATAAGCTAGCTATAATTCCTCAATATAGTTGAGAACTAACACGAACAAACTTTTGACTGAACAAGTATTAAACATGAACACATTTATTTGGACCGAATGGTAATGAAGGTGATCAACCTTTCATACCTGACTTGTACATGCAATATGTACAGAGTACAATTCTACATGGTAATCAGCAATGATTAACCATATGCATATCTGAATGAAACAACTATAAGTAGAGTTTAAGAAAAACTTGCCTGGACCGTTGATTACCGCTACATAATTTATATCTCTTTATCTGAAGACCTAATATTAGTAATATAGATCTTCAATATTAGAATAATATCATCACAGTATAATACTGTTACATATAAAAACATAGAATAACCTAAACACATAACACATAACCCTATCAGTCTATACAACATATAATACCTAGCCTCAAGTCAAACTATTGCAGTCCGAGTTGAACCCGACACAAATCTAACATTCCGACGGTCTAATCGGACAAATATCGAGTTTAAGTTCAATTAAACTCTGCCTGAACACTTAACAATTATCTTAGATAAATTTATTAATAGTCAAAATATTTTCATAGGCTTGTAATAATTTTCAGATAATTATTACCATTTATCATGATTTTTCAATCATTTATATCGTATTTATATGAATTAAATACCACAATATTCATTTATCATTAATATTTATTTATTATTAAATATTAATGAAAATCATTACATAATATTATAATATAATTATATATTACAAAGTATTTTTAATACCTTAAAATCATATTTATATTATTTTTAAACACTTAAATCCATTATCGATAATTGATTATAATATTAAAATATTAATATTTTCATGACAAAATATCAAAAGTTATATTTTATTACTTTAAATATTTTTATAACACTTAAATCATTTTTTATATGATTTTTACAACTTTAATTTTATTTTTTCCATAATTTATTTAATATATTTATTAAATAAATTAATTACCATTAATAATAAATTATTAATGAAATGCATCACAAAATATGAAAAGTTATTAAAATAACTTAAAATATTTTCTAACACCATAAAATAATTTTTATGATTTTTCAAATATTAAAATTATTTTCAAATAATTTATTTAATATTATAATTAAATAAATTAAATACCTCTTATATTCCAAAAGTATTAAATATTTATGAAATATACTCAAAATAATTAAAAACTATTTTTCAGGCTTTAAAATAATTTTTAATAATTTATTATGTATTTTTAATAATTAAAAACTATTTATTTCTATTTATTTAATTAATTAATAATTTTTCGTAATTAAATGTCGCTAAAGGGGCCCTATAGCGACAGAACCGTTGCTATATGTGTTCTTGGTGTTCTTGCTCAAATCCAGAAACTCTTGTCAGTTTGCAGGGTGGGTAGTTTGACCGGTTCTAGATTTTTGGTTATCAAGCTTCTGAGTTTGTAATTTTGTTAGGATTGTAGTATTCATGTAACACTACAACCTCGATTCAATTCCATGACCAAAGCACAACATAACAGTAAACTATAAGCCTCACAAAGTCATGTCATAGTTGTTCTTCATTTCTTGGATTTCCAGAAATGAAGAACAGTTCGTACTGCCTTCTTTGAAGCCTCATAAGTTGGATTACATGCTTTCATAGTGTGATTTAAAGGATCTATCTTGTAGTCCTGATACCAGGGAACAATTCTATAACAACATATCATCATCACACCAAGAAGATCAAGGTTGGTCAAAGTAGGGGTCAGGAAACTGTTCTTGAAGATCTGGGTTTCCCAAAAATCTTCATTCTATCAGTTAGTCAACGGTGGTTTGACCACAAATAATTTTGATTCCGAGCAAGATCTGAGTGATCTAATGGTTTGGATGTGTAGTTCTTATACCATTCTACAAGGTCAAAATAATAACATGACCTAACAATCAAAGAGAAGCAAGATCAAGGACTTGCAAATACACTGTCAGACTTTTCTGGGCAAATCTGGGCTGCCCAGAAACCTATTTCGTGAACGGTCAACCTACTTTGACCAATTATATCTCTCAGCCTGATCATGATCTATCCCTGTTTCTAGTTCCAGAACACAGACGACATGGCATAAAACAAATACAAAACATAAAACACAACTAAAACCTATTACAGAAAGATCCAGGGGCTCTGACATTCGGTTGTCAGGCCTCCCTTGTCCAGTTTTCCAAATTTCTAAAAACTCAAATTTTGAGCACTTTGATGTTATGGATCTGGGATCTAATAACCCAGATCACTAATTAACACCCTCTAACACAACTTTAAATAACAAATCATAACTTCTAACATCAAATACATAGATTTACAAGTTTAGGGTTTTTATACCTTTTATGCTATGATCTTGATTTTTGATTTTTGAATCCTGTTCTTGGAAGACTTAGAGATGATCATGACTTAACTTCTCTCTCTCTCTCTCTCTCTCTCTCTCGCTCTCTCTCTCACTCTAGATTTCAAAATTGTAGAGAGAGAATGGTCTTGGCAATAATGAAAAGTAAAGTAAGTATTTTCTTACTTTAAATCTCTTATAATTAGATCCATTGAATCTAGTTCCTAGGTGGCATTGTATTGGCTGAGATTACTAAGATTTTAGACATATGGGCTAAACCCTAGGCTTGATGACTCACAAGATTTGCCATATCTTTTTCTTAGGTTTTAAGAAAGGGCATTTTGGTCATTTAGCATTTCATTTTAAAGGCATACTTGTCATTTACCCTAACCCTTAGGGTTTAGGGTTTAACCCTTAGAATTTTGAAATTTAATTTTTAGAATTTTAGAATTTCGGTTTTTAAAATAGAAAATTAATATTTCTAAATTGTAAATTAGAATTCTCTAATTATATTAAACTTTCCCAATCATATTTCAAGTTTGCTAATTAGGATTAATATTTCCTAATTAAAATTTTTAAATAAAATTTAGTGGTTTTTCCCTAAAAATGAGAATTGTGGTTTATAACCCAAGAATTAGGATTTTTAAATAGTCAATTAGGTTATCCCTAATTATATTTATAATCATAAATACTTAAATCATTAAATTTAACATTTGAATTCCCAAATTAGGGTTTCATATTCCGAATTAGGGTTTTAAATTCCCGGAACTAAAATTAGGGTTTCAGAACCGATTTCTAGGTTTTCTTATCAGACGTTAGGGTTTTCTAACAGAACGTTGAAGTTCAAATATAATCTTATGGTTTGACACTGATAAAATTTATCTGGTCAACCCTTGACCCTTAACCACAGTCTATATACATAAATGACCATACTTACAGAACATAAACACATATACACTTAATCCTGAATAATTCACCAAAATCCTTCACAGAATTTTGAAATCCTCAAAATTCCTTCCAAAAAATATCAAACGCATACACTTATTTTTTGTCTAGGTCTATTATTTGACCTTAAATCCATCATTTAAGATTTTAATAAATTGTCTAATTTCTCGGGTTGTCACAGGCGAAGTCAAAAACCTTTTCCATCTCCATAATCCAAGTTTGAGCTTCTATCATGTTCATGGAACCTTTAAACTCTGGCGGTCCCACCACCTTGAAATCCTTGAACGTTATATTTGGTGGACCTTGAGGTTGATTGTTAATTGCTCCAGCTAGTAAGTTCTGTTGGAAGATTGCATATTTAAATTTGATGTTGAAAGTTAATATTCATGATTATATGTAATGTCATTCAAGGAACACATGTACAAGGACTAAGTAGTAGATCAAACTTGTTAGGTTGATCTGAGCTTTAATGTTTATCATTATGTAAATGAATGTATAGAAGAAAAGATCAAAGCTGTTAGGTTGATCTATGTCTTGAGATGTAATAGATAGGCTTCAATAGAATCATAGTTTATCAAGCTGATCAAAAGATTGCAGAAGCCAAGGCAGAATTGTAGAGCATTGAAGATCGTAATCTCTTTGGTTTGGAGGGCCTCTCACGGAATCGTAGAGTGGTCCAAACGCTTGTCGAGTCAAACTCAAGAATCGTAGAGTGCTCTCAGAAGCGTAGAGTCTACAAGTCAAGCAACTGAAGATCATAGTGTGCCAGTACTTAAGAGAATCGTAGTGTTCTCATCCATCAATACCAGATCAAGCTCTAAGGTGTCAAGACACCACGATCATGATCGTAGTGTATCATCTGTCTGCATCAGAAGCATTAAGCCTTGTTCATTTGTTTAAGAATATAAGTTAACAAATGTGAAATGGATTATATACGTTGAGACTATCGGGAGTCCCAAAGACACAATAGTCATCCTTAGTATGTAACAAAGAAACGTATTGAAGAAGCTAAGGAAAGTACAATGGGTCAGCAGAAAACACATTTTCAGGTGTTAGGTGAGATAGCAGTCTGCAGTGTCAGTGGGCCAGACGGCTGGATAGAAGATTTCCAGAAAGTCACCATCAGTGCTCAGAAATGTCAAATACAATAATGCTTCAATGGATGTCTTTAAATAGATATAATTTAAAGGCATCATATATGCAAAAGAGGAGCAGATGAAAATATTAAGCAAACAAATAACGAAACATTGAAGAACACTCAACGCTCAACTCTACGATTAGAAAAGAAAGCTTGCTCAGCTACTCAGTTCTTACAAACACAAGCTTAACGACAACTGATTAGCATCATTCAAGAACTCAACCATTTTTAAGTGAAGTAAGAAGTTCCAAGTCAGAAGGACTTGAAGAGTTCTAAGTGAATTGTGAAGTACCAAGTTGCTGGACTTGAAGAGTTCTAAAGTGAACTAAGAAGTTCAAAGACTGCTAGTCTTGAAGGAATCTGTGAGATTCAAAGATTGTAAAGATATCCTTAGTGAATTTCCTACTCTAGGAGTAGAAGAGTGGTCTAGGAGCTTTGAGTGCTCTGAACCACTTAAAACACTGTGTCTCTTATATTCTTGCCATAACTGCTTATCTCCTATTAATTCGCTTTATCTTAAAGGAAAAAAAAAACAAATCTTAAATTCCGCTGTGCTTAAATCATTATCAAATCTGACTAGTATTTTGAAAAAGAAATTTTAAAATTTATCTATTCAATCCCCCTTCTAGATAATTTTTGTGCCTCTAGGAACTAACAATTGGTATCAGAGCAGGTTCTATCAAATAGCCTACAAAGCTTAAGTTGATCCAATGGCACATCTGATAAGAAAATCAAAGACTGGAGGAGGCAGCTAGTCACCTATGTACAATAAAGATAAAATCGCCAACTGGAAAGTTCGTATGCAAGCCTACATGGATTCAATAGATGAAGATCTATTTGAAACTATTTAGAATGGGCCCTACATTCCTACAAAGCTTGCACCAACTTCAAACGACCCAAACAAAATTCAGATCAAGGTCAAAGCAGAATGGACTGACAATGAAAAGAAAGCTGTCCAACTCGATAAAATGGCCAAGAACATTTTCTTCTAATCTTTAGAAGATGATTTATTTGAAAATGTGGTCAACAACAAAACAACAAAGGAAGTATGGGAAACATTTCTCATTATGCACGAAGGAACTGAAGAAGTCAGAGAAAACAAACAATCTCTTCTAACTCAACAATACGAAATGTTTGCCTATGTTCCAGGTGAAAATGTCACTTCCACTTATGAGAGATTCAACGTACTGCTCAACTCTCTTCGAGATTTTGGAAAGATCTATCCAAATAAAGATCTGATCATAAAGTTCATGAGAGCTTTACCTAACAAATGGGATGCCAAAACCACTGCCATTAGAGAATCAAAGAATCTCCATGAAATGCTTGTTCAACAATTATATGGAAACCTTCTTACCTATGAACTGGAGCTGACTCAGCGAGCAGAGACTCTTTCTGAAGGAAGAAAGAAGGACAAAGGGGTTGCTCTCAAAGCAATAGATGGCATCTCTAAAGCTAACACTGAAAATGACTCTGACTATGATGAAGATGATGATGAGGAATTTGTCAAGCTAGTTAGAAGACTCAAAAGGTTCATGCGTAAAGGCAAAATCAGCAAACCTAAGAAATTCAATAACTACAACAGCCAGGAACAGATAAATGACTTATGCAACAACTGCAAAAAGCTTGGCCATTTCATTACAAATTGCAACAAACCTCTTATAGAAGAACTAAAGAGGAAATCAAATTCAAAGAAAGAATTCAAAGGCAACAAGAGGCTCCAGAAGAAAGACAAAGGTCTTGTGGCCGGAGGATCGCGGAGTGACTCAGACAACGACTCAACTCTCGAATCTGGAGATGATGAAGATCCTCAAATAGCAAATCTTTGTCTAATGGCCAAACATTCAAAGGATAAGAAGAGCCCTGAAAATCATGAAGTAAGTATAGATGAGGTATTTGACTTTAACTATCTTGATGTAGAAATTGATGATTTAAGAACTGCACTACATGGCATAACATCTGATCTGCATCAATACATGAAATGGTTCAGAGTTCTATCTAAAGATTATTCTCTTCTTCAAAAAGAGAAAGAGAAAGTTCAGGAAGAACTAGAAACAACTCTTCTAAGTACTAATCTCTCTCCAAATTTGAAGTTGAGAATAAACTCTTAAAATAGACCAATGAACTTAATGCACAAAGAGAGTCGAATCTAACTTCTAAGATTGAAGAACTAGAAAAGATAATATGGAATAAATCCTTTTCTTCCATGGACTCCCTGATCTCCAGTCAGAGAAGTACATCTGACAGAATAGGATTAGGTTTTGGGGAATCCACCTCAGAACCATATATGGAAAAGATAAAGGAAACTAGCTCTAGTAATGTTTCAAATTTTAATAGAAGCATTACATTTGTGAAATCCTCACAGAAGGAAGAATCAGTCCATCCCAGCTCTTCTGATCCAATCCATGCTTCAAGGCATAACGGATCCCATGCTTGCCCAGGATTCAGAAAAGAGAAGAGTAACTTAGACACTACTCTCCAACCTCGAAGGGTCATAGAGTCGAGTAAAATCAACTCCACGAACTAACTGGGTAGGAATAGTTGAGTTAAGCCTCACTCTTCACAAATCATGAATCACAAGGATACATGGAAAAAGAAGAACCAGTATAAAGGAAGGATTGCTAAGAACCCACATAAGTCCAAATGGAAGAAGAATCCGTATACACACACAAGCATGCATCATATTAGATGTTTTGTATGTAATAAGATTGGTCATAAGGCTAAAATATGCTACAATAATCCTATGCATATGAGACCCAAGGTTAAGCAAATTTGGGTTCCCAAGGGTACTAACAAAGTAGGACCCATACAAATATGGGTACGAAAATGAGAGTTTAATCTTACAACAGGAACAAAGCTCCACGATCACAACATGGTATCTGGATAGGGGATGTTCAAGACACATGGCCGAAAATAAAGCTCTCCTGTCTAACTTCATAGAGAAGGAGGGTCCATTAGTCATCTTCAGAGACAATGGATATGGCAAGACAAGAGGATATGGCTCAGCTGGGAATGGTGCAGTGTCCTTCAGTAAAGTAGCTTATGTGGAAGGATTAAAGCAAAATCTTATGAGGATAAGCCAATTTTGCGACAAGGGTCATCAAGTTACCTTCCTCAACAATCAATGTCAAGTTAGAGATCTGAAGACATCCTCTAAAGTTGACTGGAAAAAGAGAAGGGAATGCCTACACTGTTAATCATGGTCAACTAAGTTCTGATGAGACAATATGTTTTCTGGCTAAAGCTTCTAAAGAAATGAGCTGGCTATAACACAGAAGGCTGTCTCATCTCAACTTTAAAAGCGTGTCAAAACTGGCCTCCTAGATCTAAGTAGCGAGCTTACCTGAGCTCGCCTTTGTCAAAGAAAGGCTATCTGGCGCTTGTCGACCAGTAAAATGTACTAGAAGCTCATTCAAAAGAAAAAATGTCAACTCAATTGAAAAGCCTCTATAGTTACTTCACATGGATCTATTTCGGCCAATTCCAATAACAAGCCTTGGAGGGAAGAGATACTCATTGGTCATAGTGGATGACTACACCAAATTCACATGGGTGTTCTTTCTAAACTCAAAAGATGAAACAAGATCCCAACTAATAAAGATGTTCAAACTGATGATGAACAAGAAAGGGAAGAAAATCAAGGCTATAAGGAGTGATCATGGTAGAGAGTTCGACTTATCTAAAATGGACCAGTTCTGCACAAACAATGGAATCAGTCACAACTTCTCAACTCCACGAACTCCTCAGCAAAATAGAGTAGCTGAGAGAAAGAATAGAACGTTGATAGAGGCTGGAAGAACTCTACTAGCAGTAGCTCGTCTGTCTGAATACTTCTGGGCTGAAGCTGTCAACACTACATGCTACACTTAGAATAGATCTCTTGTACACTCTACGTTAAAGAAGACCCCCTTCGAACTGTGGAGAGGAAGAAAGCCAAGTGTCAGTTACTTTCATGTATTCGGTTATATATGCTATATTCTCAACAATGGAAAACAATATCTGATAAAGTTCCAACCCAGGTTAGACGAAGGAATCTTTCTCGAATATGCCATAGATAGTAAGGCTTATAGAGTGTTGAACAAGAAGACGCTAAGTGTAGAAGTCTCGATTTACATCATTTTCGATGAAACATACTTGGATAAAACTGTGTCTCAAGACATTACGAACGACAACTCAGACACTAGTAACGGCAACTCAGACACTACGAACAAGGGAGTCTAGGCCAACACCACGATCGTAGTTCCAGAAAATGAAATCGTTGAGCCTTTAGAGGAAATCGTAGAAAGAGATATGCCAGACAACGAACCTCCACATCAAGAAGCAGAGATTGATCTTGAAGAACTTAGACAAGAAGGCATCAGGATAGATGTTCTAACGGGAAACAGATGGGCAAGAGATCACACTCAAGACCTAATCATTGAAGATCCAAATGCAAGAGTCAAGACAAGATCTGCCACCCAAAATGAGTGTTTCTATCT
Source organism: Panax quinquefolius (assembly GCA_020205615.1). NCBI lineage: Eukaryota > Viridiplantae > Streptophyta > Magnoliopsida > Apiales > Araliaceae > Panax > Panax quinquefolius. The sequence continues at coordinate 80,526,341 of CM035161.1, forward strand.
AAGCTATCTGTTATAAATGGAACCCAAGAAGATAAAAGATACTATGGAAGACTCAAGTTGGATAGAAGCCATGCAAGTTGAACTAAATCAGTTTGAAAGAAGCAAAGTATGGAAATTAGTTCCAAGACCAAGATGTGACGCCCCCAAAACAGGTATACATCACCAATCTTGGGTCGCCAAATACATGGTAATTAATACAACTACAAACTTCTTTTATACAACTATCGTGTAAAATACGACGAAACATAGCTGAGAGTTTTAACACAAATATTGTCTTCTAGATAATATCCACACTCAATGGAGTCCTCATTACAATTATTATCAGACTATTCCATAGAATAGTGAGGACTACTATAGCCACTTATCCTGGACCATCACTCCATTCCCTAACTCCTCCCAGCTATATTCTCATTTCCTGAAGAGAACAGTAAAAGAAAAGGGTGAGCTCAACTAGCACAATAAGAAATATTATGACTAAGATAATGCATAATAAATTATCGTTAGCCTTCAACAATATAACAATTGATAGAATACAATAGACAACAAATTTTAGATTAACAACTGCAGCGGAATAAGTAATCCATTAGAAGAGTCAAGTGAAGCATGATATCTACTATCTTCTATGATTTAAAAGTTTATCATCAATTTTATCGCTAAGACTCAACTTTAATAAATAATCCACATCATTGAATTATCCATGCACTACGGGCCAAGGATATTAATTAGTATCATGACCACGAATTATCCATGCACCACAGGCCAAGGATATTCGTGTTTTCACCAATGGTCATGATCATACCAAACAATAATTCATCTTTGCACCCTTGGCTGAAGAGAGCACATGGTTATGATCATACCAACATCTGCCCATCAATGCACTACGGGCCAATGAGGACTTTTACCACATCATTTGTAACATTACGGTCATGATTATACCGAATAATCCTTGGTCATAATCATACCAATCAACAGTTCATCTATGCACGTAAGCCACATATGACTTTCATCACAATATAAGAATGAGGATGATGATAATGATATAAGCATTAATCAAATGAAATCAAGGATAAGTATTAAAGACTTTAAATTTATCCAGAGTTTAAAAAATATCCAAATTGTCAACATGATACTACTTTATGGAGTAAAATTCAAGAATAATCTTGTATCAAAAATAATTTTGGACAAAAAAGATATCAATTTTTGTCATGAATAGTACCCCAGGTGAATAGTACCCGAGTGAATAGTACCCTATAAATAGTACTTTGGGAATAGTACCCCGTGAATAGTACCCCGACATAAAAAGTGTCCCGAATACCCGAGTGAATAGTAACCGGGTAAATAGTAACCCGTGAATAGTACCCCGACATAAAAAGTGGCCCGAATACTCGAGTGAATAATATTCGAGTGAATAGTAATCGGGTGAATAGTAACCCATGAATAGTAACTAATGAATAGTAACTCATGAATAGTATTCCGGTATGAAAAGATCAATAATCATCAAGAATGCTCAGAATAATATTTCCATGAAAAGATACTGTATGAAGCGCAAATATCAAGGATATTCTACTAATTTCATGGAATGTAGAAGCAATAGTTCAACAAAATGAGTGTAGAATTAGGGATACGAAATGAAATAATATTACTTACATACTACAGAGTATGGAAGAAAATATTATATTATATGAATATTGAACAAAAATAATATCCCTTACGAATAAGAAATAAATAACATCCCTTACCTCAGAAAAAGACTGGATACTGGAATAGTGAAGTAGCAGACTTCTCTTCTTCTTCCTCACTATATCTTCTCTCTCTATAATTGCTTATGTGAGTCTTAATGTATTGGTGAGAATGAAAGAAGAATGAGCTTCTATTTATATGAAAATATAGTTTCGATAATTGCATGTTTTGGGGCTCAAAATATTACAGTATAATACCTTCATATTTTCCTTCATTTTTAATTTAGTCCTGCAAGTAGTATCAAACTTGCACCACCTCCCCTAATAATAAATGCATGTGAATCAATAGTACATTCATGTGAATCAATAGTTCTATACATGTGAAAAAAATAGTTACAATATACTTGTGACGCCCCCAAAATTAGGTATACGTCACCCATCTTGGGTCGCCACTTACATGGTACATAAATTCAAATACAACTTATTAATATAACTGTCGTGTATAATACGACATAAACTGTGAGTTTGAATACAAATATTGTCTACTAGATATTATACAAACTCAAAAGGAGTCCTCATTACAACTATTATCACACTATATCACGTAATAGTGAGGACTACTAATGCTATCCTTCCGACCATTACTTCGCTCCCCGACTCGTCTCCAAATATGTTCTCATTTTCAAGAGAACAAAGGAGAAAAAGGGTGAGCTCAACTAGCCCAAGAAGAAATATTATGACTAAGATAATGCGTAATAAATTATCATTAGCCTTCAACAATGTTAAATTGATAAAATACAATAGACAACCAGCTTTAATCTGCAATGAATAAGCAATCCATTAAAAGAGTCAAGTAGAGAATAAAGTCTACTATCTTTTAGGTTTTAAAAGTTTTCATCAATTTTTATCGCCGAGACTCAAATTTTAATAAATAAACCACCACATCTAATCATCCCCGCATTCACTGGCCAAGGATTTTCATCAAATTATCAATGGTCATGACTATACGGAATCACCCCGGTCATAATCATACCAAAACTATCCATCATCGCATTACAAAGCCATCGAGGACTTTTGTCACATCATTTATATCAAGTCATGATTATACCGAATGATCCTCGGTCATAATCATACTAAGTTCATCTATGCACGTAAGCCAAAGATAACATAATATAACATGAGGATGATGACAATGACATAATAATTCAATAAAACAAGTTCAAGAATTAAGTTATTCAGAACTAATAACATCCAAATTGTCAACATGATATCGCTTTGTAGAGTAAAATTCAAGAATGATCGTAAGAATATTTCTATGAAAAGATATTTGGATGAAACGCAAATATCAAGGATATTCTACTAATTTCATGGAGTATAGAAGTCAAAGTTTTAACCAACTAGGTATAATAAAGAATGGAATAACAAAAGAAATCACCATGCATGCGATTGCAGATAGATAAAAGTTATTCCAACAGTAATAATAATAACGGAACCAGTCGTGAAATTCACACCGGCTGTGATGATCCAATGTAATAATAAATCTTTGAATAATAAACAATGGAACTGTGTCCGGTGTAAAACACACGCATGTGATATTCCAAATGTAATAATAAATGTGGAATAATAAACAATGGAACTGTGTCCTGTAAAACACACGCATGTGGTATTCCAAATGTAATAATAAAGAATGGAATAATGTAAGAAGATCACCAAGTATAGGGGATTCACAGATACAAAGTTATTCCAATGTAATAAATAAGAATGGAATAACATAAGGATTTCACAAGTATAGGTATACCATATATAAAAGTTATGTATAGGTATACCACTTTTACAAAAGTTATTCCAATGTAATAATAATGAATGGAATAATGAAGTTCTCTTCATGAATAAGAAAGAATAACACCTTGACGGGTACAACAAATAATACCCCTTACCTTAGAAGAACTGAATATTGGCAAAGTGAAGTAGCAGAATACTTTTCTTCTTTCTCTCTATAGATTTTCTCTCTATAGCTTCTCTCTATAATTTCTCTCTCTAGAGTTTCAGTGAATTCGTAAGAAAATAATGAAGGAATGAGCTTCTATTTATAGGAAAATAGAATGCATAGTAATTAATCCATGAACGGTCCAGATTGATTTACTTTAATCTGACGGTCCATATTTAAAGCAAAATCTTTTAAATAAAATATAATATATTCTATTTATATAAAAACATTTTACTATGCAAACACTATGCAACACTATGCAAAACACTATGCAAAACACTATGCAACACTATGCATAATAAAATATAATATATTCTATTTATAGAATAACTTTAATAAAGTATTCTCGCATTTTATATAAAAGATGTTTCGCTTTTATTACGTTAATAATAATGTAATAAAACAAAACGCCATTATCGCTATAATAATTCATATTATTAATCGATAATAATGGAATCAAACCGAGTGACTTCTCACATAAGCATCAATAATCAATACCGTGTGTGCTACTATGCAACCACACGACATCGTATTTTTACTACCGAAAGTAGTTCAACAAGATCAACCAGTAAAACTTCCGTCGTTATTTCAATAAAATATTTTGTCATTTTCTCAATCCGACAATAATTTCGTTGTGGGGTCCACTAATGATTGAGTTGTTGTATTTAATATTCCTACTAAACCTAATATTCCCGACCAATCGAATATAATATAACTACTTGCATACTTTTGCAAAATTTATAAATACTACCCACAACTATAATATTATCTCAAATTTACACCATAATATTAAAAATTATTTCGACAAAATTTAAATCTTTATCGATAAAAACTGGGGTCTCACAATCTCCCTCTTTATGGAATTTTCGCCTCGAAATTAGGGTACGCGACTGGTATGATAAAGAGGTGAGGATACCTTGAATACCTTTATCGTTGAAAACATTAAATTCATTTTTGCAATCCCGCCAAAGATATTCATTAACAATTCATCTTTGCACTACGAGCCAAAGATATACAATCAGAAACCAATAATGCCGAGACTCACTCATTTTAATAAGTATCACAACCATGAATTATTCATGCACCATCGCTAAGGATATTCGGGTTTTCAATTACGGTCATGATTATATACCGAATAATCCGTGGTCATAATCATACCAAGTCTATCAATGCACTACTACCAAAGATGACTTTTACCACATCCATGAATTAATATTTCATCACGAGACTCAATTTCAATAATTAATCCATATCATCGAATCATCCCCGCACTACTGTGCCAAGGATATTCATTAGTATCACGACCATTTAATTATCCATGCACTACGCACCAAAGATAATCGTGTATTCATTAAGTATTACGACCACAAATTATCCATGCACTACTACCAAAGATAATCGTATTCATTAGTATCACGACCACAATTATCCATGCACTACTACCATAGATAATCGTATTCATTAGTATCAACGACCACAAATTATCCATACACTACGGCCAAAGATAATCGTGTATTCATTAGTATCACGACCACAAATTATCCATGCACTACTACCAAAGATAATCGTGTATTCATTAAGATCACGACCATAAATTATCCATGCACTACTACCAAAGATAATCGTGTATTCATTAGTATCACGACCACAAATTATCCATGCACTACTACCCAAAGATAATCGTGTATTCATTAGTATCACGACCACAAATTATCCATGCACTACTACCAAAGATAATCGTGTATTCATTAGTATCACGACCACAAATTATCCATGCACTACTACCAAAGATAATCGTGTATTCATTAGTATCACGATCACAAATTATCCATGCACTACTACTTAAAGATAATCGTGTATTCATTAGTATCACGACCACAAATTATCCATGCACTACTACCAAAGATAATCGTGTATTCATTAGTATCACGACCACAAATTATCCATGCACTACTACCAAAGATAATCGTATTCATTAGTATCACGACCACAAATTATCCATGCACTACTACCAAAGATAATCGTATTCATTAGTATCACGACCACAAATTATCCATGCACTACTACCAAAGATAATCGTGTATTCATTAGTATCACGACCACAAATTATCCATGCACTACGGCCAAAGATAATTGTGTTTTCAATTACTAGTTATGATTATACCCTAACAATCCTTGTCATAATCATACCAAGTCCATCTATGCACCACATGCCGAGCCATGATGACTTTCAACATAATATAAGCATGAGGATAATGATATAAAGAATCAATCAAATGAGATAAAGGATAAATATTAAACATTTATAATATAATTTATCCAGATTCAAGAATATCCCCATGTTATCAATCACTTAATAATCTCATAATCTAATATCATTAATATTATAACAATATTTTAATCACTTTTAAATTTATAAACAATTTATCTCAATTGTTTACGCTTTTACCATATAATGCATTTAATCATTCAAAATGCCATACTCATAAGATATCATCACCAATTATCAAATCTCTCATCAAAAAAATATGTATATACTCTATATAGGATTCTCTAGCCATAAAATCCTATTTTCAACTTTGTTACTTCACATAACATATTTAACTCATATGTTCAGAATTAAACTATTTTCATGAAAATACCAAATCAGTCCTAAAAATATTTCTTTTCTGGGATTTAGCATAATATAGTCCCATAATGAAAATATATTTTTCTCGGAATTTTTAAAATTCATTTACTATTTTTCAAAAATCAATTTCCAATTAATTCCTTAAGAAATTAGCTACCTCAAGGATAACTCCAAAAATTCTCAAATCTTGGCAGAATCTTACACATGTTAACGTGAGCTTCTAGTTTAAATTTCATGGTCATCGGAGTTATAGAACTCCTAAGTTATAGCGTTTTTTGTCGGAAAAAACCTAAATATTGAAATAGTCATAACTTGCTCATTTTAAGTCGAATGAGCTCATTTTTGGACAGGAGGTACTTTATACCATATACCTTCATGTCCCAAAAGGCCAGAATTTTTCTCATAATTTAAGTGGCCGAAACAGCCTCTCTAAAATCATGGCAGAAGCTTTTTTGCTTTTTTTGCAGCTTTGCACTCCTTTGCTAAAATCAGTCCACACAAAAATCTACAACACCTTTTCCAGTAATTGCACTTGGATTAGTTAGGTAACTCATAGATCTAACTCTAGGACTTGACCACATTCAAAAATTCAAAATATAATAGGAGATATGGTCAATTGAATTTCATGTTACGCTTTTTCACCAAAAATCGATTTTCAACTCTTTGTGATTTCTAAGAAACTTTCATGTTTTCACATACTAACCAACATAACTCATTATAACACTTACTAATACCACGATACCCATGATTTTCATTAGTCCAATGCTTTTATTATGACTTTCATCATAATCCACGTAAAATGATCCTTTTAGTTGAAGAAATATTTGAGGGTTTAAGAAATGGGTTTTTGTCTTTGGGGTCAATACAAAATTCGATTTCACGCCTAAGTAGGCTAAGAAGTCTTCAAGAATACGCCAGAAATTTATTAATAATAGAAATATCATTCAAAATCTGTGACTCTCATCCAAGACTTGGATAGTACGTCACATTGATACCAACTGTGACTTCTATCCCTTAACCTAGATAGCACCTCACAATGATACCTATAAACTTGCCATCTTCATTCACGATGTTGCCTACGAAGTAAAGTCCCGCTTTGGTGCATTCCACACAAGGAAGTCAACAACGAAAGGTTCGGGCTCTTTACTTATGGCTTGATATGACAATGATTAATTTTAGGGTTTGGTTACTTTGAATTCGTAGGTAACAGGAGGTTGTTATAAATATAAAAGCTAACAACCTTACGTAAAAGCATGATGAGTAGTTAACCAATTGATTCCTAAAATCAAAGGCAAGTATTTTCAAAGAGATAAGATTGACAGTAACGTGAAAGTTTCGATTTGAATCAACAAGATTTATAAACAAAGTGGAGGTAACGAAGGTTTCTCCCAACTAAGTTTAAACAGATAAATCAAAGTCCAATTTCTCTCCGAGTCAAATTTAAACGTTGAACGCAAGCAAGAGAGATAAAATAATAGGTAGAACCCAGATCGAATACGATATAGACTTCGCAAGAGCTTATGATTAACTTACCCGTGATAATTTTATTCAGTTCCTCGTCACGAGAAAAAAACGCTCTCTTAAACTACCGCTTTGGCTTTTGTCTGGGACATCCTTTGGCATCACTATCTCAACTGGACTCGACTTCACCATACGACAAAATCGAGCTAAGTGACCTTCTCTTCCGCAATTAAAACACGCTGATTGGTTACAGACAGCTGATTTGACGGATGTGTCCTCCCGTCGCATTTGAAACATAACGACCGGTGGTCGTTCTTCTTCTTTGAAAAAGGTGTCGATGCCGACGCCTTCACATCATTGTTGAACCCTCTTCTTGAAATGTCCATTCTTATTATCTTCGCCATGATTACCACCAAATGGTTACCATTCTTGACATGATAATTTCCCCACGATGGTTATCATTGTTGGACGACCGCTTGCCACCCCAGATGATTATTATCGTGTTGTTGCTCATTACCTTTTGGTTCGAAATGACTCAACTGTCTCATGTGCTTCATTGCTTATCTTAATATTTTCAGATGTCATTTTCAAACATCGCCACCAAACATGGGTTAAATAACATATCACATATATTCCCTATACTCCGACCGACCAAATAAATACCACATAAACTTTAGGTAGGTCATACTAGCAAAGGAATTCCCCGTCACTCCCTCCTAGTTCTTGTCTCACATCTTAGCCAGGATCATATCCTAAGCTCGATACCAACCGTGACGCCCCAAAATTAGGTATACGCCACCCATCTTGGGTCGCCACTTACATGGTACATAAATTCAAATACAACTTATTAATATAAGCGTAGGTACAATATAATATACATAAACCGTGAGTTTGAATACAAATATTGTCTACTAGATATTATACAAACTCAAAAGGAGTCCTCATTACAACTATTATCACACTATATCACGTAATAGTGAGGACTACTAATGCTATCCTCCTCGACCATTACTTCGCTCCCCGACTCGTCCAGCCTATGTTCTCATTTTCAAGAGAACGGTGAAAAAAAGGGTGAGCTCAACTAGCCCAAGAAGAAATATTATGACTAAGATAATGCGTAATAAATTATCATTAGCCTTCAACAAAGTTGTTAAACCGATAAAATACAATAGACAAACCGGTTTAATCTGCAGTGGAATAAGCAATCCATTAAAAGAGTCAAGTAGAGAATAAAGTCTACTATCTTTTAGGTTTTAAAAGTTTTCATCAATTTTTATCATTTGAGACTCATTTTAATAAATAAACCACCACATCTAATCATCCTCGTACTCACTGGCCAAGGATTTTCATCAAATTATCAATGGTCATGACTATACCGAATCACCCCCGGTCATAATCATACCAAAACTATCCATCATCGCATTACATAAAGCCAATCGAGGACTTTTGTCACATCATTTATATCAAGTCATGATTATACCGAATGATCCTCGGTCATAATCATACTAAGTTCATCTATGCACGTAAGCCAAAGATAACATAATATAACATGAGGATGATGACAATGACATAATAATTCAATAAAACAAGTTCAAGAATTAAGTTATTCAGAACTAATAACATCCAAATTGTCAACACATGATATCGCTTTCAGAGAGTAAAATTCAAGAATGATCGTAAGAATATTTCTATGAAAAGATATCGATGAAACGCAAATATCAAGGATATTCTACTAATTTCATGGAGTATAGAAGTCAAAGTTTTAACCAACTAGGTATAATAAAGAATGGAATAACAAAAGAAATCACCACGCACATGCAGATTGCAAGATGACAAAGTTATTCCAAATGTAATAATAATAACGGAACCAAAGTCGTGAAATTCACAACCAATGTGATGATCCAAATGTAATAATAAATGTGAATAATAAACAATGGAACTGTGTCCTGTAAAATACACGCATGTGATATTCCAATGTAATAATAAATGTGGAATAATAACCAATGGAACTGTGTCCGGTGTAAAACACATGCATGTGATATTCCAAATGTAATAATAAAGAATGGAATAATGTAAGAAGATCACCAAGTATAGGGGATTTCAGATACAAAAGTTATTCCAATGTAATAAATAAGAATGGAATAACATAAGGATTTCACCAAGTATAGGGGTATGCCATGATATACAAAAGTTATGTATAGGGTATACCACTTTTTAAAAGTTATTCCAATGTAATAATAATGAATGGAATAATGTAAGTTCTCTTCATGAATAAGAAAGAATAACACCCCTGACGGGTACAACAAATAATACCCCTTACCTTAGAAGAACTCGAATATCGCAAAGAAGAAGTAGCGTAATACTTTTCTTCTTTCTCTCTATAGATTTTTCTCTATAGCTTCTCTCTATAATTTCTCTAGAGTTTCAAGTGAATTCGTAAGAAAATAATGAAGGAATGAGCTTTATTTATAGGAAAATAGAATGCATAGTAATTAATCCATGAACGGTCCAGATTGATTTACTTTTTAATCTGATTTCATCCATATTTAAAGCAAAATCTTTTAAATAAAATATAATATATTCTATTTATATAAAAACATTTTACTATGCAAACACTATGCAACACTATGCAAAACACTATGCAAAACACTATGCAACACTATGCATAATAAAATATAATATATTCTATTTATAGAATAACTTTAATAAAGTATTACATTTTATATAAAAGATGTTTCGCTTTTATTACGTTAATAATAATAATAAAACAAAACGTCATTATCGCTATAATAATTCATATTATTAATCGACAATAATGGAATCAAACCGAGTGACTTCTCACATAAGCATCAATAATCAATACCGCAGCTACTATGCAACCACACACGACATCGCATTTTTTACTACCGAGTAGTTCAACAAAGATCAACCAGTAAAACTTCCGCCGTTATTTCAATAAAATATATTTTTGTCGTTTTCTCAATCCGACAATAATTTGCTAGGGGTCCACCAATGATTGAGTCGTTGTATTTAATATTCCCTCGCTAAACCTAATATTCCCCGACCAATCGAATATAAAATAACCACTTGCATACTTTGCAAAATTTATAAATACTACCCACAACTATAATATTATCTCAAATTTACACCATAATATTAAAAATTATTTCGACAAAATTTAAATCTTTATTGATAAAATCTGGGGTCTCACAATACTACCTTCATCTATACCTCTATTTTTAATTTAGTCAAGCAAAGTATTATCAATCTTGCATCACCTCCCCTAATAGTACATGCATGTGAATCAATATTACATACATGTGAACAAATAGTTATAAGCATGTGAATTAATATCAATTAATTGCTCATTTATCCGATTAATTACCCGATTGGTAAATATAACCTCCAAAAATCAATTATTATCGAAATAAATGTCGATTTCCACTAACACTAATAATCCCAACATAATGGAAATATCAGTTTCATCTTTAATCAACACGAAAGTAACGCCCGAGAAAAATCGAACTTATATGAGAATTAAATTTTTATTTGATTATGTGAATTAAATGAATTTAATTGATTATTTATGTGAGTAAGCTATGTGAAGGTCGTTCTATGACCTAGAATGTGCGAATATGGTTAGTATTCTGACTACGTGCTAGAATTAATTATTTTGAATTTCCAAGACAAAAATAAAAGTTTTCCGAGAAATTCCCGTAAAAACACTATTCATTTGTTTCTGCTCGGGAATTAAGTTTGAAATCTCGAGAAAGGCGTAATGATAGAATATAAAGACAAGATGGAATATCTAATAATATTTCATTTATGGCAAATGAAGTTTTTGCCTGTAGACTTAAAACCTAAGGGTTGAGTAGAATGATTTCCGAAAAGGAAATGAGACGCGTATAATGAATTACGATAAATCATACGTTATACAAGTATGATACTATTTAGTATCTATGTATAATAGGAAGAGTTAATACGAAGTACAATACGATTATCGTACGAGTATTATACGGAGAGAATACGTGAATCATACATGTATAATACGATTGGTATTATGGAATTAAAGTTAAGACTTAAATTGATCCAATTATATTTGGATTATATAAAGTCCAAACAAGTAAGAGTTTAAGCCCAATGAATTAAGTGGTTAAGCCCAAGTCTAAGCCCAATGTTAGAATTAATTAAGCCGATCCAAGAAATTGAACCGTGGGTCGAACCAGTGGGTCACCGAATGGGTAGAACCTGAAAGTAGTATGCACACAAGCCAATCATGTTTGATGATAAAGCATATACTTTGTAACAATCTTATTCATTTATTAATAAAAAGCATTAATTTATTAAAGGCTTTTAATTATCTACATGATCTTTGTTTTTATAATATGTGATAAACCCATAGTTTTAAGCAATGCTTTTAGAATAATGATGATGATCATTCTAATGAGATCTAAATTCTTGAAAGCTTAAAACTAAAATAGTTCCCAATCATTGGATTACTAAATTGGGGATTAGTGAATCCGGATAGATCGGGTACATACGCCATTGCTTTCATTGGATGAGGATGATTGATCTCATGATCATTTGTGTGGAGACACTAAAAGCAAGTATGTAGGTGCTTATTAGAGAATAAGTTCACTTTGAACGTGGCTCGCTAAGGAATACCTAATGGAGTTTTATTTGCTGTCAATAGGAATTCTCAGTAGTGATAGTAGTACAAGTAATCCTTGGACTTGAGATCATCATAGTATCTTGTGTATGATGAGTTATACTTTGACTTATTCCTTAAGACCCTTAGGGTATATCAAAGGGTATGCTTGGGTATAATAAGTTGTACATGGAGATAATGTATGATCAATAAATAATCTACCACTTCTAATAAAAGAAGAGAAATGTCCTATGTGATTCGATAAATGACAACCCAAGTAGTCCTTGGTTAGGCGTAATGAAATTAGAAAGGAGTTTCTAATTTGCATTATTTGGAGTGTGCATTTAAGAATCGAAATACATATAATTAAATAAAATAAGACTTGACAAAGAATTCCATGTCTTATATTTAATTGGGACATTGTATGGTGGAAGGATTGAATTATATTAAGAACTATTTACTCAAATGTTCTTTTATGATTAATGTTGAAATCTATATTATCCGGAAAGTCGTTGATCGCTAGGGAGGCTTATCCCTATTGTAGAATAAATATTATTTATTTAAATAAATTAATTATTTAATTTATTTATTTAAATAAGATTAGAATTGTTCTAATTGATTTATTCACAACTTAGGTTTAATATGGAGAACCTAAAGGGTCACACCATAAAAGGAAGAATAATTATTTAAGAAGTTAATGGCATAATCGTAGTAATATGTTAAGTATATTTAATTTAATCTATGGTGATAGAATAAATTAAATAGCTTAATATTTATTATTTAATATTTTAGAAATATTAAATATAAATTAATAAGAGAGTCTTATTAATATTATTATTATTATTATTATTTTAATTTCTAAAAGAGTTTAGGAATTAATTTAATATAAGTACTCTCATTTATTCCTAATAGGATTGGGAGAGGAAAATTAGTTAAAGGAGTTTAATTAATTATCCCTAATAAGATTAGGGAGCTTAATTAATTAAAAGAATTTAATTAATTAAATAAAACCCAATTCCTTAATTGTTAAGGTGGGTTGCCCACATCTATAAATAAGAGGAGTCTTATTATGGGTGAGGGGGTTTGTTGACTTTTACAACAACGACATAATTCCAATTTGTTGGGAGAGTACACCATTTCTATAGAGATAGAAAACTAGGGTTTGAGTCAATACCCTTCTTCTTGAATTCCTATTCTTTCTTGGTGGATCACCCAGAGGCCAAACACATGGGTATTAACGTTGATCAAAGGAAGGAACCAAACCCGGTGGATTCAAGTTGAACGCGAAAAGGATTGGAGGTGAACTTGTACCGAGGAAGCTCTCGATCAAGGGTATGATTTTATTCTTTATCTTTTTCGTTTAATTAATAATTGTGCATAAAGGGTGATCCGTATATGGTTTGTAAAATTTTTAAACTCGATTTTACACGCTCAGCACTTTAATGCAATTTGATCAATGCTCGAATATTACAAACCTAATAAAGGCATCGTGAGCCAAACCTTTATGCTAATTATTAATTGTTTTAATTTGATATTATATTGATATGTGTTTAGAACAATTTAATTGGGCATAATTTTATCAGATAAAATTTTAAAAAAAAATTTCGAAATCAATTTTGAGAAATTGATTTACCTTTAAAAAAAAAAGGGTTAAAAGGGAAGCAATAACGCAATTCTATTAATGGCAAAGAATATAACAAAACGCATACGGAAATCGAGGGATATGTACGCTTTTTTTAATAAAAAAAAAAGGAAAAGGCTACGGATGCATCTTAACGTATATATATATATATATATATATATATATATTATGATATATATATATATATATATATACTTTATTTTATATATATATATATAATAGTTATATATATATTATTCTTAATAATTTTAGAATTAAAATAAAGTTTATTTTAATTTTAAAATAAAAGGTTTATTTTAATCTTAAAATAAAAAGGTTTATTTTAATTTTAAAATTAAATTTCATGATAACTAATTAGAGTTGGAATTGGATTCCATGATAACTAATTGGAGTTGAAATTGGATTTCATGTTTTCTAAAATAAAAGAGTTTATTTGTGAATAAGAAAGTGAATCCATGTTTCCTTAAATAAAGGAGTTTATTTAGATATGAAATAAGATTTCATATTATTCAAAATAAAAGAGTTTATTTGTGAATAGGAAAGAAAATCCATGTTTCCTTAAATAAAGGAGTTTATTTAAATATGAAATAAGATTTCATATTATTCAAAATAAAGGAGTTTATTTGTGAATAAAGAAAGAATATCCATGTTTCCTTTAATAAAAGATTTTTTTTTCATGGAATTGGATTCCATAATTAATTAAAATAAAAGAGTTTATTTTAATTAAAGATTTTTTTATATATATGAAATTGGATACCATAATTAATTAAAATAAAGGAGTTTATTTTGATTAAAATTTTGATTAAAATAAAATAGTTTATTTTATTCAAAATTTGATAAATTAAAATAAAATAGTTTATTTTTGATTTAAAATGGATTAAAAATAAAGGAGTTTATTTTGATTGAAAAAGATTTTACTAACTAAATTTTGCCCATTAAAATGATAGTCAATATATATATTAAATGTTTATTATTCATGTATTTGAATCAATTTATCGATGCATACAAGATGTGTATGTATAATAAATGGGATTGATTACTGGACTATCAATTAACGATCGATTTTATTTAGTTGGATGTACGAATGTATGGGTTTTATTAAACGAGGTCTCGCTGTATCTTCGTCTGTTCTAATTTTTTAATGTAAAATCTAACTCCTCCTCGAAGACGATCAAGGTTTCACATTTATTTTAAAGCTGTTTTGTAATAGGATAGTTAGAATGCATTTTTGAAAAATTGAGATCATAGGAAGGAACAGGTTCAACGCTTGTAATGGAGCCCTAAGATTTAAATGTAATAGCTATAATTTCATTTCGATTTATGTTTGACCTTTAAGTTCACTTCATTCAGTAGACGAACTAGAATAAAGTTCATAATCAATTAGTAAAACAAGGATACAAACACGGTTAGACAAATTAATCAAGTAGAATTTTTCAACATATGCTGCATGATTCGGCATCGTTATGAAGTATTAAATATTTAATATCTTATTTGTTGTGTCACCTGAAGTGAAGTATTATTATTTACATCGCTTAATTTATCGCCATTTAGGTTATAGCTCGTCAAAATTGAACAATATTGCATTTGTATTGCGTCACCACAAGGATGATAGGACAATCAGATCAAGAATATATGGAGGTCGATTAACGGCACTTAGCCTTGGATAATTTGATCGGATCAATTAATCTTTGTTTTGGTTTATATAAATTAGACTTCCATGTATAATTTGAGGAAAATAGTGGAGATACGTATTTTAAAAACAAGTATAAAAGAATGTATCATTAAACTATTGTTAAATACAAATTTGCAAGTATAAAATTACTATCATCTGGGATAAATAGATGCTAAATTAACATAAATCCTACTGATATCACTGAAAAGCTATCAATATAAAAATACGCAAGATGATTTTGTAAATCGATACATCGTTCTCCAGAGGTGAATGTATGAGCATCTGAACAAGATTGAAACAACGGAGCAGACAAGACTTTCGATCAGAAGTCAATAAAATATGCACAGAAGTTTTATCTCATTTGGCTCTTCCAGATCTGGTAGCTAATAATATTGATATATCTGAACAAAAGTCACTGCTGGGGTAGCGGTCCAATGATTAACGTTCAATCGATTTATCCGGATGGAATGATGAGCAAAGTGTTTATCTTTTTTATCTCAAAGAAGTTTGCATATGAACGACTACGGCTTTTGTTGTTTATCATTGATAGAAAAAGTTTAGATGTACTTTAGATTTGTTAAAGTCAAAAAAGCATGAACCCCGAATAGGATCTTCCGAGAAAGAAGATAAGAGATAAAGATCATCCATATCCAGCAGTTATATAATCGAGGTAAGCTTTATGCAATTTCGAATATTGAGGAACGCATAACCCAATCGCTGCTAACATGTGACGGAAGAGGTTTTCATCAGATATAAATATAACGGATAAGTCAGGATTTCGGTGGGTATTCAAGCCAAATGTACATTGATCATGAAGGGACCAAATGTCAGTGCAAGCTAAACAAGTATTGACAAATCAACTGCATCAATGAACCATATATAATTATGCTGAAAAATATATAAAGGCTTACTCAAAGTAGATCATAATATTATAATTATTTCCATGATAAGAACGATTGTTGTTATAATAATGTTTTAGATAGAAATGAAGAGATTACTTAATGGAGTTACATATACTGGACTTACGCGGAAAAATAGCTATTTTATAAATCGAACAAGTTGAGTATAAATGAGTTCAAAAAGTTCAAATGATGTTAAATATCACTTATCGATGATAAGGGCCTTTCGACATTTTAACTAAATATCAAAGAAATTTTCATTAATTTTGGATTTCATGTCACCACAAGGATTGATATATTTCTTTTTTGAAAGAATATGAGCTTAGTATGATTGCCTTTAAAATCCAATTCATTGACAAATTCATTAAGATTTGGCATGTCACGAAATTTAAACCTACTTAGCAAAAGGTATTTTTTTAAACAATTAAAGCCGCACAACATTAAAAGAAAGCATATGGGAGGATCAATGAACCATTAAAGAATGGACCTCACTAATGAAGATATCTAGCTCTTTTCACCTTAATAATTAACAATTAAAGTCGATCAGTGTGGTAATTTCTAAGTATTATATGTTAATATTAATTTATTTCAGAAAATTGCATAATTCCAAGATTTAAAACAAGACCTAAATTATAGAATGATTTGAAAGAAGTATCTTTATATATGGTAGATTTAATTTAATAATTAAATATCATTCTCTTAATACAAATTAAGCATCCATCAATTTTACAATGTCTACCATATTATGGAGAATTAAAAAGCATATTAATTAATTCCCAAATCTTAGAAGCAAGAGGATGTCATATAATGCACTACATCTAAATACATCGTAATAGAAAATCCACTATTAAAAGGACTGTAATTTTTGAAATTGAATCAATGATTAGTATTTTCTGAATTAAAAAGTTCATTGTAAATTTATTCTATACACCAAGATATGCAAATCAAAGAATATTAAATCATATGGAATATGATAGTAAGCCCACTGTGAAGAACGAGAAAAGTCTGATTTGATCACCCAAGATTTACTTCGAGATAAATAGTGAATATTAAGGAGGTGGGGGAGAATGTCTATTTTGTTAGGTTTGTAATACTAAAATTTTAGTTTAAAATTTACAAAACCATAAAATTGATCATCCTTTTGTATAATTATTAATTAAAACGAAAGATAAAGAATAAATCATATTAGCCTCAGTACAAGTTCACCTCCAAATCCTTTCGCTCAATCATTGTGAATCCTTCGCTTTGGTTCCTTCCTCTCGATCAACGCTAGCCACCCAAATGTTTCTACTCTAGAGGTGATCCACCAAGGAAGAAGAAAAATCAAGAAGAAGGGTTGGTTGTTAAAACAATCTATAGAAAAAGTCGCTTTCCAACAATCGAATTATTTGAAAAAAAACTAACCCATACCCACCCATAATAGACCTCTACACCCAATAACAATTGAGTTCCATTTAATTAATTAAATTCTTTTAATTAATTAAGCTCCCTAATCTTATTCAGGCCTTTTAATTAATTTAACCTCTAACATTATTAGGAAATGAGTACTCATGTATTAAATTTAATTCTAAACTTTAGAAATTAGAATTAATAATAATCACAATAATATTAATGTAATTTATATTTAATATTTCTAAATATTAAATCTAATATAATAATTTAATTATTCTTATTAGAGAGATCACCATGTATTAAATTAAATATATTCATATTATTAATTATTATGCCATTAACTTCTTAAATAATTATTCTTCCTAAGACCCAGGTATATCAAAGAGAATTTAGGTTCTCCATATTAAACCGATTGCAGAATAAATCATATGGAATAATTTCTAAATCTTATTTAAATAAATAAATTAAAATAATAATTTATTTAAATAATATTCATTTCCAATAGGATAAACTATATCAAAGTATAACTCATTAATCTAATTGTTCAAAATTAACACAAGATACTACGATCAATCTCAAGTCCAATTTAAGGACATGGAATTACTGACAAGTCTTAGAATAATGAATGACCTATCATAAATCAGCAAATTAGAAACTCCATTAGGTATTCACTTACAGCGGGCCAATGAAGATGAATTCTCTTATATTTATTAAAGAATACATACGATATCTCAGAATGACAACTTATTATGCTTATGATATATAATTCTAAAGGGTCTTAAGGAATAAGTATCCACACAAGATACTATGATCACGATAGATTCAATCATTCATCCAATCCAACGTCATAAAGCACCTACAACTTATTTGGCTAGTGTTTCAATGATCGATTCAGATCTATCCTGATTAACACTTTAATCTATCCCCACTAATCCTCAATTTAGTAATCCAATGATTGGGAACTATTTTAGTTTTAAGCTTTCAAGAATTTAGATCTCATTAGTTAATGATCATCATCATTATTCTAAAATCATTGCTAAAAACTACGGGTTTATCACATATTATAAAATAGCATCATGTAGATAATTAAAAGCCTTTAATAAATTAATACTTTTTATTAATAAATGAATAAGATTGTTAAAGTATACGCTTTATCATCAAACATGATCGCTTGTGCATACTACTTTCAATCTCCCACTAGCACTAAAGCCAATCGTCATGGTAACTTATACTCTTCTTTCTAAGTGACGCATTTCATCCATTGTTGGATAAGCTTTTAGTTAATGGATATGTAATGTTGTTCATGAGAGTCCACTATCTCTATAGTGATTTCCCATCTTCAATGATTCTAATAATCAAATGAAAGTGCCACAACACATGTTTAGATCCAAGATGAGACTTAGAACTATTCCTAGTTCTCAGAATGAACTTTAATCCAAACAATCAACTCAGAAGCTTCATTTATAGCTATATACTTTGTCTTTATTACTAAATCAAAGAACTCTTTCATTGCTTGGAACCTTTCCAATTCATCGCATCACGTTTCAAGGTAACACTTTACCTTAAAGTGGATTTTCTATTGTCTTGGTCCGTCTCTCAAAAACTCGAGTTTGTAAAGCCCTCTAGTTTTAATTCGCACTCCACCATGTATGCTCACATCCTTAGTGCTTGCTAAGAACTTTAAGATGTTTTTCACCGCTCTTACGTTGATCTTCTCCGCAATATGACCGATCGACATCGTGTCTCGATATTTCATTGCATACATGATTGTCACTCATGCGATCTCTTCTTTGGAGTCTATGGGGACTATTAAGAGATACACTCCACGGCTCATCAACATGAGACATCTTTTGAGTTTGCCATGTTAAACAACTTTAGCATCAAATGAATATACGTTCTTTGGGTTAAGTCGAAAGCATCCTCTTAAATCTATCTATATAGATTTTATCCCCAATTAAGATACTCTTCCCAAATCATTCGTGGAGGAATTTTTAGACAACTTTATCATTATCGATTGTAGCATTAGATGTCATTCCTTATCCGTAGTATATCAACATATAATATTAGGAATGTCACGATTCCCCATCGACCCTTTGTACACACTAGAAGTCTTACTCATCGAATGTAAACTCGATCATCATCTTCTATGACGCGCACTTCATCATCATCATCCATGATGAATCCATACCTCCTAGGTATCTTCGGTGACTATTCCGCATTTTACGATTCGATCAAGGTACAATAGGTCTATCTACGTGTTCCTCTTATTCGACTTATAATGTTTTGTGGTTCTTGAACTCTTCAAGATCTATTATCCTCCCACTAGCCCTTTCAATGATAAACACCTTTATCTTAGAAGGCGCGTGTTTCAGTAACAAACACCTTTTGCTAAGTAGGATTATAGAACATATGCCCTAAACTTACTTTTTAGGATGTCCCACAAATCAGTATTTTGTCAAATTTTGTCCCAAGCTTATCTTTTTTGAAACCGTTTCATATAAGTTGGACAACCCCTTATCTTAACATACTTAAGATTAGGAATCCTCCCCGTCCATAACTTTTATGGAGTCTTTAAATCAATTTTGAGGTTACCTTTTCCGTAGATATGCAACCATTTCTAGGACATCACCTCTAGAGGATACCGGAATGCTCAGAAAATCATTATGGACCGCATCATGTTCAACAAGGTATGATTTTTCCTTCGTGATACATCAATCAATTATCATGATCAGACGATGTGTCCATTATGAGAAAACCATTTGAGATGATCTAGAAACTTATTGCACAAGTATTTATTCCTCGATCCCATCAAAGAATCCTAATACTTTGCCAATTTGTTTCACTTCAATTCTTTGAACCTTTCAAATAATTCACAATTGTATTTCAAAGAAATACACACATTCAACTCTTTGAATGATCATCTCCTTTTCTTATACTAATTTGTTCAATATGCAAAATTATTTTCATGTAAGTCAAGTATACAAAATTTATTATAATATTCCATTCTATACAAAACATTATTATTATAAATAGAACAACAATTGTTCTTAATTATAATACCAAAGATTTCATTGTTCAACAATAAAATGGAAATAATATTTTTACAAGAACCGGAATACAATAACAACTTATCGACTTAATAGATTTGCCCGTAAAAAAGGTTAAACTATAAGTTTCTATGGCTAATATGGCAACCTTTGCTACATTTCCAAAGACATAGGATTACTTATATTTGTTTAGCTTTCTACTGTTTGGTCCTTTCATAAATCTATATTTATGATAACCAAAGTCGATATCCAATATCCAAGTAGAACCTCGACTTAAAGAAAAATTTATTTCAATCATGAACAAAATCGTATTGTAATCAAACTTCACTAAGCTTCTTTGGTTAGCCTCTCGCAAGATGCTTCTCGCAAATTCTTTCCAAAGGTCCAGCTTATTGTAGTGGAAGCAAACGCCTTTGCCATCCATATCGCTTTTGTTCTTATTATCATTTGTTTACGCCTTTCTATTTACCTTCTTTGAATCGCTCTTCTTTCGTAAGATCCTTGGCCCCTACCAAGAAGACTTGGTCTTTCTTGGTTGAAAGTGACTCTCAACATTTTTCATTATGTTAAGCAAAAATCAAGTCGATATTCAGCTTGTTTATATGAAAAATTCACGACAATTCATGAAAAGAGTCCGGAGTGATTGCAAGATCGAATCTTCGCTCAACTCTCCATCCATGACAAAACTCGTTGTCCTAATCGATCAATCAAATTGATAATGTTAAGGACTTTTATCCGCATCAGAGTGTCATCTGGTCATTCTAGATCGGAAGAGCTCCTTAGATATCTCGATATCAATCGGCCCCACTTTCCTCACCATCAACTACTGATGTGTGTGAATATAGTAAGAGCATCCATAGTTTCACGCCGATTCAAGCTCGTTACTCATGGATGCAGCATGATGTATTGAGCCAATCAGGCATCATTTTGCCACTTTCTAAAAGTAGCAATCTCTTCCTCAGAGGCATTGTCTCGCAACTATTGCAGGATATGCGACAGGACATAAGATAGCTTTTCACCTATGAGAACTATTCTCAAATTCCTTAACCAATCCGCTTAATCTTGGCCCCGATTAATTTAGCATCTAATATGCTTCGCAAGAAATGATAGTAATTTTAGACATTGTAAAATTCAGTAAATGAATTTGTAATTAACAACATTTTAACATACATTCTTTTTTAATTACCAAAATAAATTAGGTCTTGTTTTAAATTGGTATCTCCCACTATTTTTTTCAAACTATATTACCTCACTTATATAGTTCGGCAAAATCTAATTAAAGATTTGCTAGTGAGAATAAGGATCCCATTTCAAATGTATATAGCCTTGTGGTGACACAACAAACTATATATAAATAAATAGGTAGACAACTTTTGTCAATTACATCAACTATGTAACTCCTCAGATTTTGCCTCTCAGATTATTTTGATCAAGTGGTGGCACATCCCAATCAAAATTATCCAAGTTAAGTCCGACCTAGCACTCCATATATTCAAAAAGAAAATATCATCCTTGTGGTGACACAACAAAACAATATTGTTCAATTTTCTTTATAAGCATCAAATGTGATAAATTAACATCTTAAATACTTAATACTTGCCTTGTGGTGACACAACAAACTCATATTAAATATTTAATACTCTATTAATTTTATCATGCTAAAAGGCTTAACGCTCGATATTCCAAATATCTTTGAACGCTAGGACTTAATATAAAAATCGAGGGGTTTGTTATTAATTTGTCTCATCTTGTTTAGCTGCATTTATATATATATATATATAAATACGCATTATATTAATGAACATGCAAGCATGTTTGCATAATATATATATATATAGTATAAGCACGCACATATAGAATACTATATTCTACCCGGATTGATTATGGACTTTTATTCTAGTTTGGTTCACTAGAGCCACCAAGTGAACCAAAAGGTCAAAAAGAAATAATATTTAAATATAACTATTACATTTAAACCCTGCTCCATTACAAACGCAAGTCTTCGTTGCCTTGCTTCTTGATCTCTAATTCTTCAAAAATTAATTCTAACTATTCCTATTACAAAACTATTTAAAATAAATAGAAACCTTGATCGCCAGCCAAGGGAAGTACATAGAGGGAGATAGAATTTACATTCGAAAAATTAGAGAAGACGAGGTACGAGACCCCATTTATTAAAACCCATACATTCATGCATCCAACTAAAATAAAATCCAATCGCATCGTCAATAGCCTATAATCAATCCCATTTATTATCATACACATCACCATATGCATCAATAAATAACATTCATCTCATGAATAATAAACATTTAATATATATATTGATATCATTTAACGGGCAAAATTTAGTTAGTATAAAATCTATTTTTGAATCAAAATAAACTCCTTTATTTTAATCCAAATTTAAATCAAAATAAAACTATTTTATTTTAATTTATCCAATTTTGAATAAAATAAACTATTTTATTTTAATCAAAATTTTAATCAAAATAAACTCCTTTATTTTAATTAATTATGGAATCCAATTCCATATATATATATATATATATAAATCTTTAATTAAAATAAACTCTTTATTTTAATTAATTATGGAATCCAATTCCATATAAAAAAAATTTATTAAAGGAAACACTTGATTTTCTTTTCTTATTCACAAATAAACTCCTTTATTTTGAATAATATGAAATCTTATTTCATATCTAAATAAACTCCTTTATTTAAGGAAATTAGGATTCTCTTTCCTATTCACAAATAAACTCTTTTATTTTGAATAATATGAAATCCTATTTCATATCTAAATAAACTCCTTTATTTAAGGAAAGATCAATTTCAACTCCAATTAGTTATCATGGAATCCAATTCCAACTCTAATTAGTTAGCATGAAATTCTAATTTTAAAATTAAAATAAATCTATTTTAAAATTAAATAAACCTTTTATTTTAAAATTAAAATAAACATTTTATTTTAATTATAAAATTATTAGGAATATATCATATATATATTATATATATATTATATATATATATATATATATATATATATATATATATATATATATATATATATAATATGAAAGTTCCAAAAAAAATTTATGATTTCCGTATATTTCTATATATATATATATATATATATATATAATCATAATACACATATATGTATACATCCGTTCCTTATTAAAATTTGATGATCTTGCCATGTAAGCTCCTGCCGAATCACTACCTTGAACTTAAAAAAAAACGGCAACTTGATTTTGCTTCAAAATTCCGCTGCCTTTTTTTTTTTTTTTAAATAAATTTTATACAATAAAATTATGCCCAATAAAATTGTTCTAAACACATATCAACATACATATCAAATCTGAACAAGTAATAATTCGCATAAAGGTTTGGCTCTGATACCACTGTTAGGTTTGTAATATTCATGAAGCAATCAAATTGTATAAAAAGTGCGGAAGCGTGGTAAAATCAGAGTTTAAAAATTTACAAACCATAAAACCCGGATCATCCTTTATGCATAATTATTAATTAAACGAAAAGATAAAGAATAAATCATACCCTTGAAGATCGAGCTTCCTCAGGTACAAGTTCACCTCCAAATCCTTTCGCTCAATCTGAATCCACCGGTTTGGTTCCTTCCTTTCGATCAACGTTAGCCATCCAAATGTTTGGCCTCAGAGGTGATCCACCAAGGAAGAAGAAAATTCAAGAAGAAGGGTGGTTGGCTAAACCCTAGTTTTTCTATCTCTATATGTAAAAAGGTGTACTCTCCCAACAATCGAATTACGTCAGATGTTAAAAAAGTCAACAACCCATACCCACCCATAATAAGACTCCTCTTATTTATAGATGTGGGCAACCCACCTTAACAATTAAGGAATTGGGTTTTATTTAATTAATTAAATTCTTTTAATTAATTAAGCTCCCTAATCTTATTAGGGATAATTAATTAAACTCTTTTAATTAATTTAACCTCCTAATATTATTAGGAATAAATGAGAGTACTTATATTAAATTAATTCCTAAACTCTTTTAGAAATTAAAATAATAATAATTGTAATAATATTAATAAGACTCCTCTTATTAATTTATATTTAATATTTCTAAAATATTAAATAATAATATTAAGCTATTTAATTTATTCTATCACCATAGATTAAATTAAATATACATAACATATTATTACGATTATGCCATTAACTTCTTAAATAATTATTCTTCCTTTTATGGTGTGACCCTTTAGGTTCTCCATATTAAACCGGTTGTGAATAAATCAATTAGAACAATTCTAATCTTATTTAAATAAATAAATTAAACAATTAATTTATTTAAATAATATTTATTCTACAATAGGGATAAGCCTCCCTAGCGATCAACAACTTTCCAGATAATATAGATTTCAACATTAATCATTAAAGAACCTTTGAGTAAATAGTTACCGTATAATTCAATCCTTCCACCATACAATGTCCCAATTAAATATAAGACATGGAATTACTGTCAAGTCTTATTTTATTTAATTATATGTATTTCGACTCTTAAATGCACAACTCAAATAATGCAAATTAGAAACTCCTTTCTAATTTCATTTCGCTTTGCCAAGGACTACTTGGTTGTCATTTATCGAATCACATAGGACATTTTCTTCTTTATTAGAAGTGGTAAATTCTTTATCGATCATACATTATCTCCATGTACAACTTATTATACCCAAGCATACCCTTTGATATACCCTAAGGGTCTTAAGGAATAAGTCAAAGTATAACTCATCATACACAAGATACTATGATGATCTCAAGTCCAAGGATTACTTTCAGACTACTATCACTACAGAATTCCTATTGACAGCAAATAAAACTCCATTAGGTATTCCTTAGCGAGCCACGCTCAAATGAACTTATTCTCTAATAAGCACCTACATACTTGCTTTAGTGTCTCCACACAAATGATCATGAGATCAATCATCCTCATCCAATGAGCAAGCAACGATGTACCAATCTATCCCGGATTCACTAATCCCCAATTTAGTAATCCAATGATTGGGAACTATTTTAGTTTTAAGCTTTCTAAGAATTTAGATCTCATTAGAATGATCATCATCATTATTCTAAAAGCATTGCTTAAAACTATGGGTTTATCACATATTATAAAACAGCATCATGTAGATAATTAAAAGCCTTTAATAAATTAATACTTTTTATTAATAAATGAATAAGATTGTTACAAAGTATATGCTTTATCATCAAACATGATTGGCTTGTGTGCATACTACTTTCATATTTTGCCCTCTAATTGAATTCTTATAAAATAGAAGCATATGTTGGCCATTTTGTGATTTTTTCAAAGAACATCAAACATATATTGAGAGAGAGAAAGATCTAGACTTAATCAACCATTTCACCTTGAAGCTTTTCCTTAGAGTTTCTATCAAGAACACAAAGATCTTTAAGGTAATATTCCTTAATAATAGTTTCCATCCCTGTTGATTTCTTTGAGTATGAAGAATTATAAATTGGTGGAGTATGCCCCTTATGGAGGAATAAGGATGGCTTATAATATGTAAAAACTTTATAATTCATGAAGAAATAGAAATCGTAAGGTTGACGTAAGTTTTAAACCGTAGGAAATATGGATTGTTGAGTGTGGTTGTTGATGAACAATTGAACTCCATTAATGTAAATATATGTGCATCTTACTTGGTTAGGTTATAGATATGAAATCAATGGAGTATTCCACGTGATTTGGCTTAGAGAACACTAGTAACGAAGTTATGGCGAATTTTACGGAATTAGACGTTAAACGTCGAAAACGTAAAAATTCTGGATTGGTAGTCGAAAGTTGCCGTGAGACTTGAAAATGTTGGTTTTCAATGTCAACATGTGAGATAGGGTATTTAAGAGTCGTGGGCTCAAGAATCGTCGGATTTCGACTTAAAATGAAGAAAACGAGTATTGAATGCTCATTAACGATTAATGAACGCACAAAAATGAACTTAATAGTGAATTTCAAGTTAACGGATTCGAAATTGTAAAATTCTTACATGAACGCATAGAGTATAAAATTTATGAGTTGTAGGCTTTTGAACAGACCAAATCGGACTTATAACAAAGAAGTTATGAATCCGGGAAGCTCACCAAAATTTTTAACTGTCAAAATTTTCTGGTGCTGAGGTCTGGCGCTGCGGCGTAGCGCTAGTACAGTGTTATAACCTACTGGAGAGTGTCACCGCTGTGCCACTCATGTGAAGGAGTTTCATGGTGGCAACATACGAGACCGAGCTTAGAGTATCAGAACCTGAGGCGTGCTAAATGCCAAAGGTGTTCAGATAAGAAGATCTCGCCATGATGTCTTAGAGGTAGGGTTTTGTTAGAGAAGCTAGGTTTTAAACTTCAATTGTTCTGAGACCTATATGAATTGAGTTTATATACTTAATGAATGTACTAAGACTATTCTTATGTTACATATACTAATTTTTATGGTAATGAACTTAGGAATTGAACGCAAGTTATTAATTGTGAACGAGGAACACAAAGTGTTAATAATAAACTGTGAACGATAATCGACATTGGTACTTAACCAATGACGATTGAGTCGGTGAGTAACGTAAGATTGTTAACAAACTGAAATGAAGGGTAGTAAGTCGAATTGACATTATTAATGAAATAAAGTCAACTAAGACATAGAAGAGAAAGAAGTTGGTAGAAACAATGTGATCGATTGTTTGGTAGCTAATTATAGTGTGCTATGTGAATATATCATGTAGATTCTGTAAAGGCTGTGAGCAGTCAATTAAATTATTTGAAGACGCTTGAAGGCAAGTTTTCTTAACCCTTGTCTAACCTTCAAGTTAGTCAAGTTCTATGTGATTCATTGTACTGAATTGCATGATTGATTGCGAAGAAAGGGTCAATGCCATTTTTAACTCGGCTAGACTATTCGTAAGATATAGATTGATTTGTCTACATATCTTTCTATATAGAACTGATAACGCTATCCTATGCCAAGTAATTGGTACAGATTCGAAGGTAAGGTTTATCTATAAACAAAAAAAGTATTTTTAATCGATTATTCGATGGGCATGCGAGTTTGCCAAAACTTAAACTTAAATACGTTTAACGGATGAATGTTGATCAACATAGAGTACTATAGGCTGATCACCTAGAAGTGCTCGTAAGTAATGTCGGATGTATAGCCTTAGTGCTGTGATGTCCTTTTCAAGTATGAAAATAGATAGCTACTGTTCATGGTCTATCGACCGCTTCAGAATTCCTAATCTATTCTATACTTTGGGAATTGAGGTTATGAATTGTTAAAGTATTAATGTTTCATGATACTTCATAACTATTTGTTAAGTTATGTACGATTTGTCATATAATTCTCGAATGTGGTATTGATGTTATACTTTGTTAAACCTGCTGAGCTTGTTATGCTCACTTCTTGCGTGAATTATATGATTACAGTTAAGGCTGAATGTACTGAGAATGCTAAAAGAGAGAAGGGCAAGGCTAAGATGTATAGTTAACCATCTTGTAATAGATTCGTATGATTGTATGTATTATACTTAAGAACAATGAATGATGTAATCGGTTTATGAACCTGGGAAAGGATTTCTGTGACGCCCACAAAATAGGTCCAATCCATCCAACCTATTCTAAGTCGCCAAATATATGGTACAAAAAATAACAAAAACTTTATTACTACAACAAAACATATGTAAAATCCCAAATTTTACAAATAAAGATTTAATTTTCTTGAAATATTTTTTTGAATATTATGGTGTGGATTTGAGATAATGTTATAGTTGTGGGTAGTATTTATAAATTTTGCAAAGTATGCAAGTTGTTATATTATATTCGATTGGTCGGGGAATATTTGTTTTAGCAAGGAATATTCGTACAACGGCGCAATCATTGGTGGACCCCACAACAGAATTATTGTCGGATTGAGAAAACGAAAAAAATATTTTTATGAAAATAATGGCGGAAGTTTTACCGTTAAAACAGTTGAACTACTCAGTAGTAAAAGTACAGTAATACGTGTGGTTGCATATTAACACACGATATTGATTATTGATGCTTACGTGAGAAGTCACTCAGTTATACTCAATTATTGCTACAGTAATTGCTGCATCATATCTCTCATATTATTGATTCGATTATTGTCACAGTATCATCTGCATTATATGTTATATTATTAAATCAATAATTGAGACGGTAAAGTTATTCATATTATTAAATTACAATATTTACAATGTCTAGAAGTTCTGTTAAGGAGAGGTTTGGTCACCTAATTGCGCGCCAATAGGGAGAAATCTTTATTGGAAAGCCCCCTCTTTCATGGGAACAAATTGGTTGTTAAATATTGTGAGTTATAATATTAATGATGAATACGTTCGTGTTTATTAAAGATGAATTTGATAGTTTCATTGTGTTGGAATTATTTGTGTTAGTAGAAATCGACATCTATTCCGATAATAATTGATGTCTGGAGGTTATATTGTTCAATCGGGTACTATTCACAAGTTACTATTCATGAGTTACTATTCACAAGTTACTATTCACGAGTTACTATTCACGAGTTACTATTCACCCGAACAATATATTTTTTTTCGGTTCAAATTATTTTTGGGTACAATATTATTCCATGAGGAGATGTGCTAATTTTTCAGACCGTTGGTTGAAGTTTTCATAGTGAATTAATATGGATCACTTGTTTAATGTTTTAATAGTGAATCAGTATGGATCACTGGTTTAAAGTTTAAATAGTGAATTAGTATAGATCGCTGGTTTAAAGTTTTAATAGTGAATCAGTATGGACTGTTGCTTTAAGTTTTAATAGTAAATTAATATGAACCGTCCGTTTAAAAGTAAATCAATCTGGAACGTTCATGAATTAGTTACTATTCAATCCATTCTCCTATAAATAGAAGCTCATTCCTTCATTATTTCTTACAAATTCATTGAAACTCTAGAGAGAGAAATTATAGAGAGAAAGAAGAAGAGTATTCTGCTACTTCACTACATCTATATCCAGTTGCTTTTACGGTAAGGGGTGTTATTTCTTTTATATTCATGAAGAGAACTTCTGTTATTCCATTCTTCATTGTTCTGTTGGAATAACATGTATACGCGGGCTACCCTATACTTGGTGAAATTCTTCTGCTATTCCATTCCTTATTATTATGTTGGAATAACTTGTTTATGCGAAGTACCGCATACATGGTGAAATTCTTCTATTATTCCGTTCTTTATTATTCTGTCGGAATATCTAGATGCGTGCGTTTCGTGGGACACGGTTCCATTATTTATTATTCTCGCCGGAATATCTCATGCATGCGTTTACGCTAGACCTGGTTCCATTATTTATTATTTTGTCAGAATATCACATGCGTGCGTTTACGCTGACCAAGTTCCATTATTTATTATTACGTAGAATATCCTCGTACATGCGCTTCGTGGGACTGAGTTAAATTATTTATTTTTCTGTCGGAATATCCTATCTGTGCGTTTACGCCGGACCTGGTTCCATTATTTATTATTCGCCGTAATATCCGTCTGCATACATTTACGCTTTGGGACCGGTTCCATTATTTATTATTCGCCGAATATCACATGCGCGCGCGTTCGGGACTGGTTCCATTATTTATTATTCTGTTGGAATAACCTGCCTGTGCGATCTATCTCATGCTTGGTTATTTCTTTTGTTATTCCATTCTTTATTATACTCAGTTGGTTAAAGTTTTGACTTCTATACTCTATGAAATTAGTGGAATATCCTTGATATTTGCGCTTCATCTAGTATCTTTTCAGAAAATATTCTTCTGAGCATTCTTGAGTTTTACTCTATAAAGAAGTATCATGTTGACAATTTGGACGTTATTAGTTCTTGGTTAAATTAATTCTTGAACTTTTTTTATTGAATTCTTATATCACTGTCATCATCCTCATGTTTTTATTTTGTTGAAAGTCATCTGTGGCCTGTAGTGCATAGATGGACTTGGTATGATTATGACCAGGGATTATTCAGTATAATCATGACCGTAGTATTACAAATGATGTGGTAAAAGTCCTCATTGGCCCGAAGTGCATTGATGGACAATTTTTGGTATGATTATGGCTATGGATTCTCTTCGGCCTAGGGTGCAAAGATGAATTGTTTTATGGCATGATCATGACCATTGATGAATACACGAATATCCTTGGCCCGTAGTGCATGGATAATTTGTGGTCGTGATACTAATGAATATCCTTGGCCGTAGTGCAGGGATGATGTGGATTATTTATTAAGCCGAGTCTCAGCGATAAAAGTGATGAAAAACTTTTTAAATCATAAAAGATAGTAGATTTTATTCTCTACTTGACACTTTTAATGGATTGCTTATTCCGCTGCAGTTAAACTTGATGTCTATTGTATTTTATCAGTTTAACATTGTTGAAGGCTAATGATAATTTATCCTGTATTATCTTAGTCATAATATTTCTTACTGGGCTAGTTGAGCTCATCCTTTCTTTCACTATTCTCTTCAGGAAATGAGAACGTAGCAGGGACTAGTCGGGGAACAGAGTGATGGTCCAGAGGATAACATTAGTAGTCCTCACTATTCTATGAAATAGTGTGTTAATAAATGTATTGAGGACTTATTATGAGAGTCGATATTGTCTAGAAGACAATATTTGTATTAAAACTCACAACTCTTGTTGTATATTTAAGATTGTATTTGTATTTTATACCATGTATTTGGCGACTCAAGATGGGTGATGTATACCTATTTTGGGGGCGTCACAGTTGGTATCAAAGCT
This sequence comes from Panax quinquefolius, assembly GCA_020205615.1. Lineage (NCBI taxonomy): Eukaryota > Viridiplantae > Streptophyta > Magnoliopsida > Apiales > Araliaceae > Panax > Panax quinquefolius. Next base: position 80,558,196 of record CM035161.1, read on the forward strand.
TAGGGATATGATCCCTGGCTGAGATGTGAGACAAGAAATAGGAGGGAGGGACGGGGAATTCCTTCGCTAGTATGACCTACCTAAGTTTATTTAGTATTTAATTGGTCGGTCAGAGTATAGGGATAATATGTGATATGTCAATTAACCCTTTTTTTGTGATAGTGTTTGAAAATGGCATCTGAAAATGTTGAGATAAACAATGGAGCAAAATAATATGACCGTATCGCAGTACGAGACTAAGTTTACGGAGTTATCCCGGTTTGCATCCCATTTGGTTGATAATGAGGAGCGAATGCCGTAAATGTTTCTAAGAGGTTTGAAACCCGATATACGTCAATACCTCATTTCTCATAAACTTTGTTTATATTTAGATATTGTTAGTAGGGCTCAGTTATTGGAACATGATAATGAGTCAACCCAACCAAAAGAGTGCATCCGGCAAAATGATAATATTAGTGATAGCAGTCATCGAAGCGGTGATAATAAGTGTGGAGGGAATCAGCATGCCAGAAATGGTAACCACTTCGGTGGTAATCATGGCCAAAACAATAAGAATGGACATTTCAAGAAGAGGAAATTCAAAAATGATAGAAAGACGTCAGCACTAGCACCCGTTGTTAAGGAAGGAGAACGACCACCTATCATATGTTTCAAATGCGGAGGGGAGGGACATATCAGTCCAAACTACGCGATGCCATCCAAAGCATGTTATAATTGTGGAAGAGAAGGTCACCTAGCCTGATTTTGTCGTGCACCAAAGTCAAGTCCAGCTGGGACGGTGGCACCAAAGCCAGATACAGACAAAATAAAGTCGGTGGTTTCAGGAAGAGCATTTTTCGTGAGTCCTCAAAAAGCGATTAACCCGAACGAAGTTAGCACGGGTTAGTTATTATAAATTCTTACGAAGTCTATACCTTATTATATACCGGTTCTACCCATTCTTTTATCTCTCATGCTTGTGCTCAACATTTAAATTTAACTCAGGAGAAGTTAGACTTTGATTTATTGGTTAAAACTTCGTTAGTAGAAACCTTCGTTACCTCCACTGTTTATTAATCTTGTTTGATTCAAATCGACACTTTCACGTTACCTGTCGATCTTATCTCTTTGAAAATACTTGCCTTTGATGTGATTTTAGAAATTGATTGGTTAACTACTCATCATGCTTTCGTAAGGTTGTTAGATTTCATATTCTTAACCAACCTGTTATGCGAATTCAAACAACCAAACCACTAAAGTCAATCATTGTCATATCAAGCCATAAGTAAAGAGCCCTGAGCCTTTATCTGGTGACTTCCTTGTGTGGAATGCACCGAAGCCAGACTTCTTGTAGGCGACGTCATGAATGGTGATGGCAAGTTGATAGGTATCAATGTGACGTACTATCCAAGTCTTGGATGAGGGTCACAGTTTTGAATGATATTTCTATTGTTACTAAATTTCCTAACGTATTTTTGAAGAACTTCTTGGCCTACCTCAGGCGTGAAATCGAATTTTGTATTGACCCTAGTACAAAACCCCATTTCTAAAAACCCTTAAATATTTTCTTTAACTAAAATGAACGTAACATGCGCCAAAGACGTTGGCTCGAGCTGTTGAAGATTATGATAATACCATTCAATATCATTGTGGAAGAGAGAACGTGGTAGCTGATGCGTTGAGTAGAAGATCGTATGCGTTTATGAGTGCGAATATATGAACCTACGTGAAGATAACGAATATATGATTAGAACCAACTTTAGTCGATAAAGTTATAGCCGCTCAAGGTACAGACTCAGAGCTGATGAACACGAAAAAGAAGGTTCAATAGGGCGTTATTCTAGAAGCAAGAGTCGATGAAGAGAGGAAATCTCAACCCTCAATTTTATTGGCCCATTTGAAATCCTCGATCGAGTAGGAACTATGGCTTATAGACTCGTTTTACTGCCAAATATATTGCGTGTTCATAACGTTTGTCACGTATCGATGTTACGTAAATATGTGGACGACCCAAGCCAGATTATTGATTTAGAACCGGACAAGATAGCGGATAATTTAACGTATTAAGATGTACCTGTTAAAATACTGGAATATATTCTACGTTTAAAGGTTATACATCAAGAGTTAGAATCTGACGAAGTGTAATCATCTGTTTGGCATACCAGGTACGTACGTAAATTTCGAGGGTGAAATTTCATAAGGAGGGGAGATTGTAAAATCCCAAATTTTACGAATAAAGATTTAATTTTCTCAAAATATTTTTTTGAATATTATGGTGTGGATTTGAGATAATGTTATAGTTGTGGGTAGTAATTATAAATTTTGCAAAGTATGCAAGTTGTTGTATTATATTCGATTGGTCAGGGAATATTTGTTTTAGCAAGGAATATTCGCATAAGCATTTAATCATTGGTGGACCACACAGAAATTATTGTCAGATTGAGAAAACGACAAAAATATTTTTATGAAAATAATGGCGGAAGTTTTCTCGTTAAAACAGTTGAACTACTTAGTAGTAAAACAGTTTTCCATTCTTCATTGTTCTGTTGGAATAACCTGTATACGCGGGCTACCCTATACTTGGTGAAATTCTTCTGTTATTCCATTCCTTATTATTATGTTGGAATAACCTGTTTATGCGAAGTATCGCATACATGGTGAAATTATTCTATTATTCCGTTCTTTATTATTCGTCGAAATATCACATCGTGTGTTTACTGTGGGACTGGTTCCATTATTTATTATTCGCCGGAATATCACATGCGTGTGTTTACTTTGGACTGGTTCCATTATTTATTATTCTATTGGAATAACCTGCTTATGCGATTTATCGCATGCTTGGTGATTTCTTTTGTTATTCCATTCTTTATTATACTCAGTTGGTTAAAGTTTTGACTTCTATACTCCATGAAATTAGTAGAATATCCTTGATATTTGCGCTTCATCCAATATCTTTTCATGGAAATATTCTTCTGAGCATTCTTGAATTTTACTCAATAAAGAAGTATCATGTTGACAATTTGGACGTTATTAGTTCTTAGTTAAATTATTTCTTGAACTTGTTTTATTGAATTCTTATATCATTGTCATCATCCTCATGTTTTTATTTTGTTGAAAGTCATCTGTAGCCTGTAGTGTATAGATGGACTTGGTATGATTATGACCAGGGATTATTCGGTATAATCATGATCGTAATGTTACAAATGATGTGGTAAAAGTCCTCATTGGCCCGTAGTGCATTGATGGACAGTTTTTGGTATGATTATGGCTATGGATTCTTTTTGGCCAAGGGTGCAAAGATGAATTGTTTTATGGCGTGATCATGACCATTGATGAATACACGAATATCCTTAGCCCGTAGTGCATGGATAATTTGTGGTCGTGATACTAATGAATATCCTTGGCCGTAGTGCAGGGATGATGTGGATTATTTATTAAGCTGAGTCTCAGCGATAAAAGTGATGAAAAACTTTTTAAATCATAAAAGATAGTAGATTTTATTCTCTACTTGACTCTTTTAATGGATTGCTTATTCCGCTATAGTTAAACTTGATGTCTATTGTATTTTATCAGTTTAACATTGTTGAAGGCTAATGATAATTTATCCTATATTATCTTAGTCATAATATTTCTTACAGGGCTAGTTGAGCTCACCCTTTCTTTCACTGTTCTCTTCAGGAAATGAGAACGTAGTAGGGAGTAGTCGGGGAACAGAGTGTTGGTCCAGAGGATAGCATTAGTAGTCCTCACTATTTTATGAAATAGTGTGTTAATAAATGTATTGAGGACTTATTCTGAGAGTGGATATTGTCTAGAAGATAATATTTGTATTAAAACAAATAGCTCTTGTTGTATATTTAAGATTGTATTTGTATTTTGTACCATGTATTTGGCAACTCAAGATGGGTGGTGTATACCTATTTTGGGGGCGTTACAACATATGCTGTGAGTTTTAATACAAATATATACCAACTGTGACTCATGTCCTAACCGTGGATAGCACCTCACAGTGATACCTTATATAAAGGTACAGTCAATAACTATTTTACAAATTAAAATCTTTGGGAAATGCTCAAGGAAACCATCGTACATAGGAGGCCATGAATCTAAGTTATGATAGATATCATATGTCCAGAGAATTATACTTGGTTGATCCAATAGACCCCAAAGAAAATTGAGAAGATTACTATCATGTTTCTTCCATTGCTGAGTCTTCTCTTGACATATAACTATCTCCACCGTCTGTAATTGAACATTATGTTTCAACCAAACTCTAAGATCATATAGGTAGTGCTCGTAGATATACTTAGCAAGTGGATGTGCACAACCATGTCTTATGATAACATGAGGTTGTATGTCAATAGACATCTTGTATGATAGTGGCAAAACACCCTTCCAAAGTTGGGTTAGCCTCACCCTATTCGATTCACCAAAAATAAATATCAAATGACGTATACAATACGACACACTTATCTAAAGTTCTCAATAAAATTATTTCCATACTATTTAGGGAAAACCTCAATAACTGTAGACCACCGTTCTATTCCCCTGTTATCCTCGCTTGACCCAGCTACACTCCTATTACCTAAAATGAATTATGAAGCAAAAGGGTGAGCACAACTAGCCCAGTAAAGAATATCCTGACTAAAGATAATTAAATTATCAATAGCCTTCACAAGAATAAATAAATAGATTTAGAACATATGGTAGATGATAAAACTTTTCAACCATAGTTGCGTGAATGAGCAATCCATTAGAAGAGTCAAATAGACCATAAAGTCTATTATCTTCTCCATGTTAATAGTCCGCCAACAATGTTTTATCCCTGTAACATCAATCAACAGTTCCTGTCCATAGTCATGTGAATAACTCATAATCATAATTGTAGTTCTAAATTCCTCTTCTCATCCAGGACGAAGATAATTTTTGTCACATGTCTTTACCTGAAACATCAAAGATCATGGTTATACCAAATCGCAGTTCCTGTTCATAATCATACTAAAAAATTCATCTTTGCACCACGGGCCAAAGATATTCATCAACAGTTCATCTTTGCACTATATGCCAAAGATATTCAACAACAGGTCATCTTTGCACTACGGGCCAAAGATATGATATCTATCATAACTTAGATAGTCGGGGAACGGAGTGATGGTCCAGAGGATAGCATTAGTAGTCCTCACTATTCTATGAAATAGTGTGTTAATAAATGTATTGAGAACTTATTCTGAGAGTGGATATTGTCTAGAAGACAATATTTGTATTAAAACTCACAGCTCTTGTTGTATATTTAAGATTGTATTTGTATTTTGTACAATGTATTTGGCAATTCAAGATGGGTGATGTATACCTATTTTGGGGGCGTCACAACATATGCTGTGAGTTTTAATACAAATATATACCAACTGTGACTCATGTCCTAACCGTGGACAACACTTCACAGTGATTCCTTATATAAAGGTACAGTCAATAACTGTTTTACAAATTAAAATCTTAGGTAAATGCTCAAGGAAACCTTCGTACATAGGAGGCCATGAATCTAAGTTATGATAGATATCATATGTCCAGAGAATTATCCTTGGTTGATCCAATAGACCCCAAAGAAAAATGAGAAGATTACTATCATGTTTCTTCCAATGGTGAGTCTTCTCTTGACATATAACTATCTCAACCGTCTGCAATTGAACATTATGTTTCAACCAAACTCCAAGATCATATAGGTAGTGCTCGTAGATATACTCAGCAAGTGGATGTGCACAACCATGTCTTATGATAACATGAGGTTATATGTCATTAGACATCTTGTATGATAGTGGCAAAACACCCTTCCAAAGTTGGGTTAGCCTCACCCTATTCGGTTCACCAAAAATAAATATCAAATGACGTAAACAATACGACACACTTATCTAAAGTTCTCAATAAAATTATTTCCATACTATTTAGGGAGAACCTCAACAGCTATAGACCACCGTTCTATTCCCCTGTTATCCCCGCTCGACCCAGCTACACTCCTATTACCTAAATGGAATTGTGAAGCAAAATGGTGAGCACAACTAGCCCAGTAAAGAATATCCTGACTAAAGATAATTAAATTATCAATAGCCTTCGTCAGTAATAAATCAGAGATTTAGAACATATGGTAGATGATAAACTTTTCAACTATAGTTGCAGCGGAACGAGCAATCCATTAGAAGAGTCAAATAGACCATAAAGTCTATTATCTTCTCCATGTTAAAAGTCCACCAACAATGTTTTATCCCTGTAACATCAATCAACAGTTCCTGTCCACAGTCATGTGAATAACTCATAATCATAATTGTAGTTCTAAATTCCTCTTCTCATCCAGGACGAAGATAATTTTTGTCACATGTCTTTACCTGAAACATCAAAGATCATGGTTATACCAAATCACAGTTCCTGTTCATAATCATACTAATAAATTCATATTTGCACCACGAGCCAAAGATATTCATCAACAGTTCATCTTTGCACTACATGCCAAAGATATTCAACAACAGGTCATCTTTGCACTACGAGCCAAAGATATTCATCAACAGTTCATCTTTGCACTACAGGCCAAAGATATTCATATCTCATAGAAACATACAATCATTTCAGAATTTATACAAACCATAATTATAATCATGTTGATCAATTCACCTTTGCACTTAAGCTAAAAATATTTAATTGTAAATTCAATGGTCATGATCATACCAGTCAACGATTCAACTTTGCACTACTGGCCAAAGAGAACCCATAGTCACGATCATACCAATAATCTACCCATCTTTACACTTAAGTCAAAGAGAAATTTCATTACCGGGATTATAAAAATGTTATATATGATAATAAAAACAATATGATCAACAACTGCATTTAATTTCAAAAGTAAGATTCATAAATTAATGATTTCATAACACCTTAATCCAAATGTTATAAATCACTTAATAATATCATAGTCTAATATTATTAATATTACCACAATATTTTCATCATTTCTTAAACGTATAAACAATTTATTTTAATTGTTTACACTTTACTAATTAATGCATTTAATCATCCTAAAATGCCAAACTCATAAAATTTCATCTCCAATAACCAGAACCCTCATAAAAAATCTGCATATACCTTATATAGGATTCCCAAGCCATAAAATCCTATTTTCTAATTTTGTTACTTCACATAACATATTTAATTCATTTACTCATAACTAGTCCATTTTCATGAAAAATACCAAATCAGTCCCAAAAATATTTCTTTTCTGGGATTTAGCAGAATATAGTCCCATATTGAACATATATTTTTCTGGGAATTTTTAAAATTCATTTAATATTTTTCATATAGCCAAAACTGCTGAATATTTAGACATTTATCATAAATTATACTTTTATCCAAATATTCCAAAATTTATAGGGTATATTGATATTATACAGATATACTCTCAATAAAAATTTCATCAATTTTGGAGTTAACCACAAGGAGTTACAAGGGTTTACTTTTAAAATAGTCTTTTCTCATAAAATTCTTAACTCCTAATCTATACATCCAAAAATCGCTATTTTTGGACACAATCAAGAAAACTCATCAAATTATCATTTCAAATTTTTTCAAAATTTTTGAAGGTCGGAAAAATTACGAAACTGAAAAATATAATAACCCTTAAAATCCCTTACCTCAAAAGAGCAGTATTTCTGACTTGAATATCGGATATAATGCTAAACGAACTTGCACCGTATAACAACACTCAAGATATCTAAATACTCACAAAAATAAGCTCGATAGTATAGAGAGAGAAAACTTATGTTTCTTGTGTGATTTTCAATTCTAACATAAGCACCTATTTATAGAAAAATGCTAGAACGCCAAAGGAGACTAAATAATAAAATATTAATATAATTTTATTTTTCTTCCTATGGCTGCTTCTTTGACAATTCTCAGCCACCACACTTGAAAATTAATTCTAGCACATGTTTACCAAACAAAACAAAAGTGGGTCCCACCCATAATAAAAACATTTTAATTTTCGAAACTTCAATAATTCATAATAAATAGCCATTTTATCAGAAAAATATGAATTTTATGTCCATTCCACACGAAATCAAATTCTCTACAACTTTACAGCTTTAAGTTTTTCCAAATTCCAGACAGAAAATATCCGAAATCCACAAACGGATGATTTTCAACACCTCTTAAAATTCATAACAAATCATACGTTAATTTTTAAAGGTTCAAAACTTGTGGACATATACTCAACTTATATATGTATAACATATCCAAAAATCACAACGATCCAACGGTCGGATTAAAATTATTACTCACGCAATAGAGCTTTAAGAACACCGATTTGATCTTTTAATATCTCAAATCCGACAAAATACTGATAAAACACCTCAACATTAACTCCTTCATTTATAACCACATAAATAAATCCATAATTTATATCCGCATCAAATAAATATTTCCTTGTCATATAAATCAATAATTAATTATTCACAAATAATATTACAGAATCACAATTATGACAACCAGGCCGTTCCCAAGAAAGAGGGGGCTTTTTGGTAAGGATTTCTCCTTACTGGCATGCAATTAGGTGACCAAACCTCTCCTTGACAGAACTTTCTAGACATTGCCAATAATGCTATCTAATAATATTATTCAAATAATATGAATTATTGATCCGATAATGGATATCTTGTGCGTTGACAATTATTGAAACAACAATAATATAAAATATCAACGCGACAATTATTGAATCAATAAAATAAAATATTGAAGCAAGAAATTACCGTAATAATTATTGAGTAGTGCCTTCTTCACGTAAGAATCAATAATTCAAAAATACTATGCATCAATACTGCGCCATCGCAATGCAACCACGCGATATTCTTGTATTTTAACCACCAGGTAATCCAACATTGTTAACGGTAACAACTACGCTGTTATTTATAAAAACTCAAACTTGTCATTTTCTTCATCCGACATTTATTCTATTATTGGGCCCACAAATGGCTGTGCCGTCGTACGAATATTCTACGACAACAAGAATATTCCACGACCAAACGAATATTTCCCGACAACAATATGTATTTTTTTTAGCCACTTGCTTATTTTGAAAAAATTTCATATATCACCCTTAAATTTACTTTTTATCAATTTAACCATTTGTTGAATAATAATTATAAGAAAAATTGAATACTTTTATTTCATAAAATTTGGGGTCTTACAATTTCACTTTGATTGTAATAAGAAGATAATAATTACATTCATTATGTTGTGTTTTCAATGGAATGATTGTATAGTAATGAGTACCGTGTAGCACCATATGCCGGGTTAGAAGATACCCGAATTTGGGACCGTCACAAGTTGGTATCAAAGCATTAGGTTATAAAACTTAAGGGGGGAAGAACCTTAGGCTAATAACATCGCAAGGAGGTAAGGTCCGAAGAAAGAAATCCGAGTTGAATGAATTAATAAGGTATTGAGAAAACTCAATACCGAAAGATTTAAAAGATGGAAATTAATCCTAAATAAATTAAATGTGATTTATGCTTATACTATTGTGTATTATGTACTAATCAACGTGTTATGTGTTTTGTAAATGTCAAACGATAGCTTGATGTATAGAGATATTCACGTGATAAGTGAAGAGTCAGTGAACCAAGTGGAGATAGTACCTATGCCAGTGGTGGAGGTACCGTTAGTGGTTCTGGAAGACTCTGATATAGAAGAGTATATTTCTGAGGAGGGGTACTCTGAGTAAATAATGGGGATAACATCATATCTGAATATGATGATAGACGTGGAGGAGGAGATGGAGGTAACATCGATTAATACGGTGGTACCTACTCAGGAGTCCACACCTCCAGATGTAATGAGATCATTGTATCTGGCAGTGTTGGATAGGAATGTGCATCTGCACACTGTGGTGCAGACACAGAATGAGGAGATTACCGCCCTATATGAGGCAAAGAAATCTGCAGAGGCGGATTTTGAGTCGGAGCAGGATGAGAAAGTGTTGATGACGGATAAGGCGAGGGATTATATGAAAAAGGCCGTAGAGCTTCAAAAGAAACACGTTGAAAAAGACCAGAAGATAGCTAGGATGTCATACATCCATGAATGTGCTCACGAGGATTTTAAGCTGAAAATCACTTGTTATTCTATTGAGTCAGGGTAGACTCGACATACAATTAGTCAAGATATTATTTCGATTTTAGAAAATCAGAAACATGAGAATGCCGTACAGCAGTGTTAGTAGATCGTTAGATCTTTTTGGTATATATGGTAGTGACGTAAAACCCTCTTTTGTATAATTAAAGAGTAGTCTTTTTGTAAATCCTAATTTTTGTAGAAGTCAATCGCGAGATAGTAATGTAATATCTTTTTGGCTAAGAAAGTAAAGTGTAAATAGTTTTGACTATGAAAGCAAATTAATATAATGAAGTTTTTGTTTAATGTGCTTGTTGTGGTATAAGTTGTTATTTGGAAATGATAACCAAGTAGTTAAATAAATAATAGTGAAACTTTATTTAATCAGAATTATGCCGCCAAGAAGGAGAAAACGTAACCAAGAGGCCGAGTCTCATAATGAAAATCGGGGGGTCCTAATAGCCCTATTCAAGAGTTCGTTAATTTATTAACGAAAGCATTTAACCAAGTTGGGGGAGGAATTCCTGTAGCACCTAGGGTAGCAAGAACAACTACCTTTAAGGAATTTAAGAGTGTGGGTCCTCCGGAGTTCCGAGGAATGACGTACCCTTTAGAGGCCCAGACATGGGTAAAAGAGATAAAAAAGGCGTTTGTTATTACAAACGTGGGTGAGGCGCAAAAGACTTCTTTTGTGACTTACATGATGAAGGGGGAAGCCAACGACTGGTGGGAGGCTTACTAGGGTGGGGCTAGGACAGAGGCAGTTACATGGGAATAGTTCAAGAAAGTATTCTTCTAGAACTACTTCCTTACTAGCATGCAAGGTAGGATGGAGATTAAGTTCTTGAAACTTAAGTAAGGGGATATGACAGTTCTCCAGTATGCAGCCAAATTCAATGAATTGGCAAGATTTGCTCCACATCAGGTGGACACGGAAGAGAGAAAGGCTCATAGGTTTGAGCAGGGCTTGAAACCCTAGCTCTATAGTAGGATTTCAGTGTTTTAGAGTGCTTTCTACGAGACCATTCTGGAAAAAGGGATAATAGCAGAAGGTGGTGGTGAGGCATTGTCTCAGTATCACAAGGAAAGAAAAAACAAGAATAAAGTAGAGGGAGGAAATAAGGCAAAAGTTGCCAGCGGTAGTGGCAATATGCCTAAGAGGAAGAGTTTTAACCATGGGAATACTGGGGTAAAATAGGGAGATCCTAAACGTAGGACGGAGGAATGCAAGACATGCGGAAAGACTCATATGAGAGTCTGTTTAAAGGGGAAATCGGTTTGCTATAACTATGGGCAGGAGGGACATTTGTCACACAACTGTCCTAACCCTAAGAAAAAATATGGGTGTTTTGTTTGTGGATCGTTGGACAACATGGCAAGAAATTGCCTGAAGAAAGGGTTAGAGGGAAATAAGGGTTCTGGTAGTGGTAAATTAGCCATTACTGGACCAACACCAACAGTGGGTAGACCCTCAGCCCGTACATTTAATATGACTGTCCAAGATGCGGTTGCATCATCGGATGTAGTAGTAGGTATCATTCCAGTTAATGAAATAAATGCTTATGTGTTATTTGACTCGGGTGCTACTTGTTCTTTTATAGCATGTAAATTTGTTAAACGATTAGGATTAATCCCTAAAAAGTTAGCAATACCTTTAGACGTTAAGGTAGAAAATGAAGAGATAATCCTTATTGAACATATTCATAAGGATTGTTGCGTAGATATTAGAGGGAATAAGCTACCGGTAGATTTGGTACCGATAAGGTTAAAAGAATTCGATGTAATTCTTGGTATGGATTGGTTGATTAACCATAAGGTAATAATAGATTGCCATAAGAAAAGTGTGAACCTTTGGCTTTCTAAGAAAACTAAGGTAGTGTTCTTCGGTAGTAAATTACCGAGACGCTCTTGTTGTCTATCGATGACACACGTAAGGAAGATGTTCAGGAAAGGGTGTGTAGGTTACCTATGCCATGTTGTGGATACCCAAAGAGTGGGAACATCCTTGGACCAGATACCTATAGTTCAAGAGTTCGCGGATGTATTTTCGGAGGAATTATCGGGTATTCCGCCGGATAGGGAGGTTGAGTTTCTGATTGATCTGTTACTGGGTACGACACCAATTTCAAGGGCACCATATCGGATGGCGCCAGTTGAGATGAAGGAATTTATTGTTCAATTACAAGAACTATTAGACAGGAAGTACATTCAACCGAGTGTGTCTCCCTGGGTTGCACCAGTATTGTTTGTAAAGAAAAACGATGGGTCGTTACGACTTTGTATCGACTATCGAGAGTTGAACAAGTTGACGGTTAAGAATAAATACCCGTTGCCTAGGATCGATGATCTATTTGATCAGTTGAAAGGGGAAAAGTATTTTTCTAAGATAGATTTGCGTACGGGGTATCATCAGTTAAAGGTTAGAAAGGAGGATGTACCTAAGACGATGTTCAAAACTCGTTATGGTCATTACGAGTTTCTAGTGATGTCGTTTGGGTTGACTAATGCGCCAATCACATTTATGGATATGATGAACAAAGTGTTCAAACAGTGTTTGGACAAGTTCATCGTAATGTTCATTGATGATATTCTAGTCTATTCGAAGACGCCAGAAGATCATGGTGAACATTTAAGGATAATGTTGGAAACACTACAGAAGTAAAAGTTGTATGCGAAATTCATAAAGTGTGAATTTTGGCTTGAGCGAGTGCAGTTTCTATGTCATGTTATTGATAAAGATGACATTTCTGTGGATCCAACAAAAGTAGAAGCAGTTAATGAGTGGGAGCAACCGAAAATGCCAACCGAGGTTCGGAGTTTTCTGGGGTTAGCGAGATACTATAGAAGGTTCATCTAGGACTTTACTAAAATAGCTACTCCATTAACAAATCTGACGAGGAAGTATGTGTGGACTGAAAAATGTGAAACGGTTTTCAGGAACTGAAGAAGAGGTTAAGTGAGGCACTTATATTGTCCTTACCAGATGATACAAGGAACTTTGTAGTATATAGCGATGCTTCGCATAGAAGACTGGGTTGCGTGCTCATGCAGCATGGCAAGGTCATTGGGTATGCGTCACGTCAATTAAAGGATTATGAGAAGGCCTATCCTACTCATGATCTGGAATTGGCAACTGTAGTTTTTGCCTTGAAGATATGGAGGCATTATCTATACGGTGAGAAGTGTGAGATATATACGGACTACAAAAGTCTAAAATATATCTTCACATAGAAGGAGATGAATATGAGATAAAGAAGGTGGTTAGAACTAATAAAGGATTACGACTGTGATATTTTATATCATCCTGGGAAAGCAAATGTAGTAGCCGATGTGCTAAGTAGGAAGGGTAGAGAGAAACTGTTAATATTAATAACTCAGAATGAGTTGGTAACATCAATGGCAAGAATGGAATTAGAAGTTAGATTACCGGAGGAAGTAGAGGAGATGTTATTTTCCATGGAGACTCAACCGACCATAGTGGAACAGGTTAAGGAAGTACAATTGAGCAACGAAGAATGCGAGCAGATGAAGAAGAGGTTAGAAGATGAAGAAAAGACTAAGTATAACCTTGATAAGGAGGGATTACTTCGTTTTGAAGGAAGAATTTGGGTTCCAAATAATCCCAAATTAAAGGAGGAGATAATGATGGAGGCCCATAGTTTGAGGTACTCGATACATCCCGGTAGTACGAAGATGTATCAAGACCTTCGTTATAACTTTTTGTGGCCAAACATAAAAAGGGAGATATCATAATATGTTAGTAGGTGCTTAACTTGTCAAAAGGTTAAGGCTGAACACCAACGACCGAGTGGATTGTTGCAATCATTAGAAATTCCAGAGTGGAAATAGGAGCACATCACAATGGACTTTGTGGTGGGACTTCCAACAACAAGGAAGGGTTATGACACTATTTGGGTGATAGTGGATCGATTGACAAAATCAACTCATTTTCTACCAATAGAAGTTAGGTATAACCTAAAATAATTAGCTAAGTTGTATGTCAAAGAAATTATTTCAAGACATGGAGTACCTGTTTTGATTGTGTCAGATCGTGATCCACGATTCACATCGAACTTTTGGAGGAGTTTGCAAGAGCAAATGGGAAAGAAATTAAGATTGAGTACTGCGTATCATCCTCAGACTGATGGACAGAGTGAACGGACAATTCTAACACTTGAAGATATGCTAAGATCTTGCGTAATGGATTTCAAAGGGAATTGGGACGACCATCTACCGTTGGTGGAATTTGTGTACAACAATAGTTTTCACGCTAGTATAGGCATGCCGCCTTATGAAGCATTGTATGGAAGGAATTGTCGAACTCCATTGTGTTGGAATGAGGTGGGTTAACGTCGAATGTTGGGACCTGAAATGGTACAACAAACGGCGGACATGGTAAAGCTAATACGTACTCGATTGGTAGCGGCTCAAGATAGGCAGAAGAAGTATGCCGATCCTCACAGAGAAAAGAGAGAATTCGATGTAAGATCTCACGTCTTTCTGAAAGTATTGCCTTGGAAAGAAAAGATACGTTTTGGAAAGAAAAGGAAGTTAATTCCAAGGTTTATAGGACCTTTTGAGATTTTAAGAAGGGTAAGAGAGGTAGCTTATGAAGTAGCTTTACCTCCAAAAATGGAACGTATTCATAATGTGTTTCATATGTCTGTGTTGTGTCCTTATAAACCAGACTATAAACACGTAATAGAGTATGAATCTATCCAGATAAAGAAAGATATATCATATGAAGAACTTCCAATTCAAATTATTGATAGGAAGGAACAAGTTTTAAGAAATAAGATAATACCTTCAATGAAGTTGATATGGAGAAACCACAATGCTGACGAAACAATGTGGGAACTTGATGAAAGTAGTATGCACACAAGCCAATCATGTTTGATGATAAAACATATACTTTGTAACAATCTTATTCATTTATTAATTAAAAGTATTAATTTATTAAATGCTTTTAATTATCTACACGATGCTATTTTATAATATGTGATAAACTCATAGTTTTAAACAATGCTTTTAGAATAATGATGATGATCATTCTAATGAGATCTAAATTCTTAGAAAGCTTAAAACTAAAATAGTTCCCAATCGTTGGATTACTAAATTGGGGATTAGTGAATCCGGATAGATTGGTACATACGTTGCTTGCTCTCATTGGATGAGGATGATTGATCTCATGATCATTTGTGTGGAGACACTAAAGCAAGTATGTAGGTGCTTATTAGAGAATAAGTTCACTTTGAGCATTGGCTCGCTAAGGAATACCTAATGGAGTTTTACTTGCCCGTCAATAGGAATTCCTGTAGTGATAGTAGTACAAGTGATCCTTGGACTTGAGATCATCATAGTATCTTATGTATGATGAGTTATACTTTGATTTATTCCTTAAGACCTTTAGGGTATATCAAAGGGTATGCTTGGGTATAATAAGTTGTACATGGAGATAATGTATAATCAATAAAGAATCCACCACTTCTAGTAAAAGAAGAGAAATGTCCTATGTGATTCGATAAATGACAACCGGTAGTCCTTGGCGTTAAGATGAATGAAATTAGAAAGGAGTTTCTAATTTGCATTATTTGGAGTTGTGCATTTAAGAGTCGAAATACATATAATTAAATAAAATAAGACTCGACAATAATTCCATATCTTATATCTAATTGGGACATTATATGGTGGAAGGATTGAATTATACGGTAACTATTTACTCAAAGGTTCTTTTATGATTAATGTTGAAATCTATATTATCTAGAAAGTCGTTAGTCGCTAGGGTGACTTATCCCTATTGTAGAATAAATATTATTTATTTAAATAAATTATTAGTTTAATTTATTTATTTAAATAAGATTAGAATTGTTCTAATTGATTTATTCACAATGGATTTAATATGGAGAACCTAAAGGGTCACACACCATAAAAGAAGAATAATTATTTAAGAAGTTAATGACATAATTGTAATAATAAGTTAAGTATATTTAATTTAATCTATGGTGATAGAATAAATTAAATAGCTTAATATTTATTATTTAATATTTTGGAAATATTAAATATAAATTAATAAGAGGAGTCTTATTATTATTATTTAATTACTAAAGGAGTTTGGGAATTAATTAATAAAACTACTCTCAATTATTCCTAATAAGATTAGGAGGCTAATTAATTAAAAGTTTAATTAATTATTCCTAATTAGATTAGGAGCCTAATTAATTAAAGGAGTTTAATTAATTAAAATAAAGTCCAATTCCTTAATTGTTAAGGAGGGTTGCATACATCTATAAATAAGAGGAGTCTTATTATGGGTGTAGAGTGGTTGTTGACTTTTTCACAACATACGCAATTCCAATAGTTGGGAGTGTACACCATTTTCTCTGAGAGATAGAAAAACTAGGGTTTTACCAAATACCCATCTTCTTGAATCCTTCTTCTTCCTTGGTGGATCACCTCTAGAGGCCAAACACTTGGGTGGCTAACGTTGATCAAAGGAAGGAACCAAACCCGGTGGATTCAAGTTGAACGCGAAAAGGATTGGAGGTGAACTTGTACTTGAGGAAGCTCGAATCTTCAAGGGTATGATTCTTATTCTTTATCTTTCCATTTAATTAATAATTATGCATAAAGGATGATCCGGGTATATGGTTTGTAAAATTTTAAAACTTTGATTTTCCACGTTTTCGCTTATTTTATGCAATTTGATTGTGTTCATGAATATTACAAACCTAACAGTGGCATCAGAGCCAAACCTTTATGCATATTATTAATTGTTTGATTTGATATGTATGTTGATATGTGTTTAGAATAATTTAATTGGGCATAATTTTGTTGTATAAACCTTTACAAACCTAACGTAGTTTTCGCCTACGGACTTAAAACCTAAGGGTTGAGTAGAATGATTTTCGAAAAGGAAATGAGATGCGTATAATGAATTATGATAAATCATACGTTATACAAGTATGATACTATTTAGTATATATGTATAATACAAAGAGTTAATACGAAGTACAATACGATTATTATACGAGTATTATACGGAGAGAATACGCGAATCATACGCATAAAATACGATTGGTATTATGGAATTAAAGTTAAGACATAAATTGATCCAATTATATTTGGATTATATCAAGTACAAACAAGTAAGAGTTTAAGCCCAATGAATTAAGTGGTTAAGCCTAAGTCTAAGCCCAATGTTAGAATTAATTAAGCCTGCTCCAAGAAATTGAACCGTGGGTCGAACCGGTGGGTCACCGAATGGGTAAAACCCATGGGGCAACCCATGGGGATGACCCATGGATCATAGTGGGCTGGCCACTTGGTGTGCATGCTAAGTAATCTACTTGATCACCAAGTATTTTACTTGGCGATAAAGTAGTGAATAGTAAGGAGGTGGGGGAGAATGTCTATTTTGCCCTCTATTTGGTTGCCTATAAAATAGAAGCATATGTTGCCCATTTTGTGATTTTTTCAAAGAACATCCAACATATATTGAGAGAGAGAAAGAGGTAGACTTAATCAACCATTTCACCTTGAAGCTTTTCCTTAGAGTTTCTATCAAGAACACAAAGATCGTTAAGGTAATATTCCTTAATAATAGTTTCCATCCCTTTTGATTTCTTTGAGTATGAAGAATTATAAATTGGTGGAGTATGCCCCTTATGGAGGAATAAGGATGGCTTATAATATGTAAAATCTTTATAAGTCATGATGAAATAGAAATCGTAAGGTTGACGTAAGTTTTAAACCATAGGAAATATGGATTGTTGAGTTTGGTTGTTGATGAACAATTGAACTCCATCAATGTTAATATATGTGCATCTTGCTTGGTTAGGTTGTAGATATGAAATCAATGGAGTATTCGATGCGATTTGCCTTAGAGAACACTAGTAACAAAGTTATGGTGAATTTTACGGAATTAGACGTTAAACATTGAAAACGTAGAAATTCCGGATTGGTAGTCGAAAGTTGCCGTGAGACTTGAAAATGTTAGTTTTAAATATCAACATGTGAGATAGGGTATTTAAGAGTCGTGGGCTCAAGAATCATCGGATTCCGACTTAAAACGAAGATAACGAGTATTGAACGCTCATTAACATTTAACGAACGCACAAAAATGAACTTAATAGTGAATTTTGAGTTAAAAAATTCAAAATTATAAAATTCTTATATGAACACATAGAGTATGTAATTTATGAGTTGTAGGCTTTTGAACGGACCAAATCGGAGTTATAACGAAGAAGTTATGAATACGGGAAGCTCACAAAAATTTTTAACTGTCAAAATTTTCTGGTGTTGAGGTGCAGTCTTGCGGTGCGGACAAGGCTTAATAATGTGTGTGCCAAGCGCTTCTGCAGATGCAGTATTAAAACCTATTGGAGAGTGGCACCGCAGGGCCACTCATGTTAAGTAGTTTCACATCGCAGCACCGAGATCGAAGCTTAGATGTCAGAAAGCTGGCGCAGACACTGTGTTGTTGTATAGAAGATCTCGTCATGTGACAGGAAGGATTTTGTTAGAGAAGCTAGGTTTTGAACTTCAATTGTTCTGAGACCTATATGAATTGAGTTTATATACTCAATGAATGTACTAAGACTATTCTTATGTTACATATACTAATGTATATGGTAATGAACTTAGAAATTGAACGGATGTTACTAATTGTGAACGAGGAACACAAAGTGTTAATAATAAACCGTGAACGATAATCGACATTGGTATTTAACCGATGATGATTGAATCGGTGAGTAACGTAAGATTGTTAACAAGCCGGAATGAAGGGTAGTAAGTCGAATTGACATTATTAATGAAATAAAGTTAACTAAGACATAAAAGAGAAAGAAGTTGGTAGAAACAATATGATCGATTGTTTGGTAGCTAATTACAGTGTGCTATGTGAATATATCATGTAGATTCTGTAAAGGCTGTGAGTAGTCGATTAAATTATTTGAAGAGCTTGAAGGCAAGTTTTCTTAACACTTGTCTAACCTTCAAGTTAGTCAAGTTCTATGTGATTCATTGTACTGAATTGCATGACTGATTGTGAAGAAAGGGTCAATGCTATTTTTAACTCTGCTAGACTATTCGTAAGATATAGATTGATTTGTCTACATATCTTTCTATATAGAACAGATAACACTATCCTATGCCAAGTAATTGGTACGGATTCGAAGGTAAGGTTTGTCTATGAACAAACAAAAGTAGTTTTCATCAATTATTCGATGGGCACGTGAGTTTGCCAAAACTTAAACGTAAATACGTTTAACGGATGAATGTTGATCAACATAGAGTACTATAGGTTGATCACCTAGAAGTGCTCGTAAGTAATTCCAGATGTACAGCCTTATTTCTGTGATGTCCTTTTCAAGTATGAAAATAGAAAGCTACTGTTCATGGTCTATCGACCGGTTCAAAATTCCTAATATATTCTATACTTTGGGAATTGAGGTTATGAATTGTTAAAGTATTAATGTTTCATGATACTTCATAACTATTTATTCAGTTATGTACTATTTGTCATATAATTCACGAATGTGGTATTGATGTTATACTTTGTTAAACTTGCTAAGCTTGTTATGCTCACTTCTTGGGTGAATTATATGATTACAGTTAAGGCTGAACGTACTGAGAATGCTAAAAGAGATAAGGGCAAGGCTAAGATGGATAGCTAACCATCTTGTAATAGATTAGTATGATTGTATGTATTATACTTAAGAACAACGAATGATGTAATCGTTTTATGAACCTGGGAAAGGATTTCACTTTTATTGTAATAAGAAGATAGTAATTACATTCATTATGTTGTGTTTTCAATGGAATGATTGTATAGTAATGAGTACAGTGTAGCACCATATATCGGGTTGGAAGATACCCGAATTTGGGGGCGTCACAGGTACTTATTCATTATTAATATTATAACTCATAATATTTCATAACTAGATCATTCCCAGAAAAGAGGGGGCTTTTCGATAAGGATTTCTCCCTATTGGCGCGCAATTAGATGGCCAAACCTCTCCCCGACAGAACTTTCTAGACATCGTCAATATTGCAATTAATAATATGAATAACTTTGTCGTCTCAATTATTGATTTAATAATAATAAATATTATACAGATGATACTATGACAATAATTGAATAAATAATATGAGAGATATTATGCAACAATTATTGTAGTAATAATTGAGTATAACTGAGTGACTTCTCATGTAAGCATCAATAATCAAAGATACTATACAATATCGTGTGCTACTATGCAACCACGCATATTACTATACTTTTACTACCAGGTAGTTCAATAGTTTAACGGTAAAACTTTCACCATTATTTTAATAAAAAGATATTTCTATTATTTTCTAACTCCGACAGTAACTCCGTTGTGGGGTCCACCAATGATTATGTTGTCGTACGGATATTCTCTGATAAAACGAATATTCCCCGACCAATCGAATATTTTATAACAACTTTCATACTTTGTAAAATTTGTAAATACTACCCACAACTATGAAAGTATATCAAATCCCCACCTTAATATTAAAAAAATATTTTGAGAAAATTAAATCTTTATTCATAAATTTTGGGGTCTTACAACTTCCCCTCCTTATGAAATTTCACCCTCAAAGGTTACGTATGTACCTAGTATGTCGAAGAGATGAGGATACCTCGTCAGATTCTAACTCTTGAGGTATAACCTTTGAGCGTAGAATATATTCCTTCTTATCGAATATTTTAACAGGTATCTCCTCATACGTTAAATCTTCTGCTATCTCGTCTAGTTCTAATTCAATAATGAGGTTCGGGTCGTCCACATATTTACGTAACATCGATACGTAAAAAAATGTTATGAACACGCGACATACTTGGCGGTAAAGAGAGTCTATAGGCCACAGTTCCTACTCAATTGAGGATTTCAAATAGACTAATAAAATCGAGGGTTGAGATTTCCTTTCTTCGTCGATTCATGTTTCTAGAATAACGCCTTCTTAAACCTTCTTCTTCACATTCATCAGCTCTGAGTCTGTAGCTTGAGCGGCTTTAACTTTATCGATTAAAGTAGATTCTACTTGTATATTCACTATCTTCACGTAGGTTCTTGGAGTCTTTAACTCAATCTCCATCCTTTGTAAATTATAAAAATGGGTCTTTGTGTTAACGACGTCGCACTCATAACCGCATATGATCTTCTACTCAACGCGTCAGCTACCACCTTCACTTTTCTAAGATGGTATTGAATGGTATTATCGTAATCTTCAACAGCTCGAGCCAACATGTTTGGCGCATGTTACTTTCGTTCTGGGTGATGAACTATTTGAGGGTTTTAAAAATAGGTTTTGTACTAGGGTCAATAAAAAATTCGATTTCACGCTCTGGAGTAGGCCAGGAAGTTCTTCGAGGTATACGTCAGGAAATTTATTAATGATAGAAATATCATTCAAAACTGTCACTCTCATCCAAGACTTAGATAGCACCTCACATTGGTACCTATCGACTTGCCACCATTTTCACAGCGTCCCCTACGGAAAGTTTGGCTTCCGTGCATTCCCACACAAAGAAGTCACCAGCGAAAGGCTCGGGGCTCTTTACTTATGGCTTGATATGATAGTGATTGAATTTAGTGGTTTGGTTACTTGAATTCGCATAACAAGTTGGTTAAGAAGGCTAACAACCTTACGAAAACCATCAATTTTAGCATGATGAGTAGTTAGTCAATCAATCCCTAAAATAACATCGAATTCAATTATTTTCAAAGGGATAAGATCGACAGGTAACGTGAGGGTATCTATTTGAATCAAACAAGATTTATAAACAGTGGATGTAACGATGGTTTCTCCTAACGGAGTTTCAACAGATAAGTCAAAGTCTAATTTCTCTGGAGTTAAATTTAAACGTTGAGCGCAAGTAGGAGAAATAAAAGAATAGGTAGAACCGATATCAAATAAGGTATAGATTTCGCAAGAGTTTATGATTAACTTACCCGTGATAATTTCGTTCGGTTCCTCACTTTTTTGGGAAGTTACAAAAAGCGCTCTCACTTGAACCACAGATTTTGACTTGTCTAGGACAGTCTTTTGTGTCATCATTACCGCAGTAATTGACTTTTGCTATAGGGCATATTTCACCCTGAATTGCTTCGTCGTACTCCCGATCCATGATTTGAATCATTAATCTTCGATCCATATCGAATTGGGGTTGATCGCAATGTACAGGGTAATTCAAAAAGTCGATGTTGGGTTCTGCCAATTGCTGTCGAAAAAGAGAAATACATATCATCTATTTTAGCCTTCTTGGATCGGACTTCTCTTTCCACAATATCAACGCGTCGTATGGCTTTTACCCATGCATCATTCATTATCACTCGTTCATTTATTTCTTCTTTCAGCTGATCCTTGACATTTGAATTCTCAGATTCCAGCTTTATCATCTTATACTCTACCAAAGAGTGCTTTTGTTCAGGCATTACATATCGGGTAACACAAGCTTGAATTGTTGCATCCTTTTGCTCAACGACCGCCTGACGTTCTTCAGCCTGTTCCTCTAACTCATGAATATGATTTTGCAGTTCTACATTTTGATCATAAAGTTCTCCTAATAAATTCTCCTCAGGTTCCTCTTCTTCCTCACTCTTAGCTGCTACCTCTGCGACTAGCTTGGGTGCAACTATTAATTCTTCACTCACCATATGGATATCTCTAATTTCTTCTTCGCTTGACATCCTACAATCAAGTTTAATAACTTAATTAGTACTCCCCAATAAAATCTTTGTTATAACAACATATTATACTCAAATATGCATTCTTTATATGAATCTTCTCGATTCAGCACTTAAAACTCTATATGAGTTCATTTATTGATTTTCAGATGTCATTCTCAAACACTGCCACAAAACAAGGGTTAATGGACATGCCACATATTATCCCTATACTCTAACCGACCAATTAAATAACAAATAAACTTAGGTAGGTCATACTAGCAAAGGAATTACCCGTCTCTCTCCTCCTAGTTCTAGTCTCAAAACTTAGCCATGGATCATATCCCTAAGCTTTGATACCAACTGTGACGCCCCCAAAACAGGTATACATCACCCATCTTGGGTTGCCAAATACATGGTACATAATACAACTACAAACTTCTTTTATACAACTATCGTGTAAAATATGACAAAACATAGCTGAGAGTTTTAACACGAATATTGTCTTCTAGACAATATCCACACTCAATGGAGTCCTCATTACAATTATTATCACACTATTTCATAGAATAGTGAGGACTACTATAGCCACTTATCCTGGACTATCACTCCATTCCCTGACTTGTCCCAGCAATATTCTCATTTTGTGAAGAGAACAGTGAAAGAAAAGGAAGAGCTCAACTAGCCTAGTAAGAAATATTATGACTAAGATAATGCAGAATAAATTATCGTTAGCCTTCAACAGTATAAAAACTGATAGAATACAATAGACAACAAGTTTTAAATCAACAACTGCAGTGGAATAAGCAATCCATTAGAAGAGTCAAGTAGAGCATGATATCTACTATCTTCTATGATTTAAAAGTTCATCATCAATTTTATCGCCGAGACTCAACTTTAATAAATAATCCACATCACTGAATTATCCATGCACTACGGGCCAAGGATATTCATTAGTATCACGACCACGAATTATCCATACACCACGGGCCAAGGATATTCGTGTTTTCACCAATGGTCATAATCATGCCAAACAACAATTCATCTTTGCACCCTTGTCCGAAGAGAACGCATGGTTATGAGCATACCAACACCTGTCCATCAATTCACTACGGGTCAATGAGGACTTTTACCACATCATTTGTAACATTACGGTCTTGATTATACCGAATAATCCCTGATCATAATCATACCAATCAACAGTCCATCTATGCACATAAGCCACATATGACTTTCATCACAATATAAGCATGAGGATGATGACAGTGATATAAGCATTAATCAAATAAAATCAAGGATAAATATTAAATACTTTATATTTATCCAGAGTTTAAAAAATATTCAAATTGTCAACATGATACTGCTTTGTGGAGTAAAATTCAAGAATAATCTTGTATCAAAAATAATTTTGGATAGAAAAGATATCATTTTTTGTCGTGAATAGTACCCCGGGTGAATAGTATCCGAGTGAATAGTACCCCATGAATAGTACTTCGAGAATAGTACCCCGACATGAAAAGTGTCTCGAATACCCGAGTGAATAATATTCGAGTGAATAGTAAATGAGTGAATAGTAACCCGTGAATAGTAACTCGTGAATAGTACCCCGACATAAAAAGTGCCCCGAATACTCGAGTGAATATTATTCGAGTGAATAGTAACTCGTGAATAGTAACTCATGAATAGTAACTCGTGAATAGTATTTTGACAGGAAAAGATTAATAATTATCAAGAATGCTCAAAATAATATTTCCATGAAAAGATACTGGATGAAGCGCAAATATCAAGGATATTCTACTAATTTCATAGAATATAGAAGTAATACTTCAACAAAATGAGTGTAGAATTAGGGATATGAAACGAAATAATATTACTTATATACTACAGATTATGGAAGAAACTATTATTTCATACGAATATTGAACCAAAATAATATCCCTTACGAATAAGAAATAAATAACATCTCTTACCTCAGAAGAAGACTGGATACTGAAATAGTGAAGTAGTAGACTTCTCTTCTTCTTTCTCATTATAGCTTCTCTCTTTATAGCTTCTCTCTCTATAATTGCTCTTGTGAGTCCTAGTGAATTGGTGAGAATGAAAGAAGAATGAGCTTGTATTTATAGGAAAATATAGTTTTGATAATTGCACATTTTGGGGCTCAAAATATTATAGTATAATACCTTCATCTTTTCCTTCATTTTTAATTTAGTCCTGCAAGTATTATCAAACTTGCACCACGTCCCCTAATAGTACATGCACGTGAATCAATAGTACATTCCTGTGAATCAATAGTTCTATACATGAGAAAAAAATAGTTACAGTATAGTACCTTCATCTATACCTCTATTTTTAATTTAGTCATGCAAGTATTATTAATCTTCCACCACCTCCCCTAATAGTACATGCATGTGAGCAAATAGTTATAAGCATGTGAATTAATATCAATTAATTGCTAATTTATTCGATTAATTACCCGATTGGTCAATATAGCCTCCAAAAATCAATTATTATCGAAATAAATGTCGATTTCCACTAACACTAATAATTCCAACACAATGGAAATATTAATTTCATCTTTAATCAACACGAACTTATTCATTATTAATATTATAACTCATAATATTTAACAACTAGATCATTCCCAGGAAAGAGGGGGCTTTTCGATAAGGATTTCTCCCTATTGACGTGCAATTAAGTGACCAAACCTCTCCTCGACAGAACTTTCTAGACATTGTCAATATTGCAAATAATTGAATCAATAATATGAGAGATATTATGCAGCAATTACTGTAGAAATAATTCATTTTAACTGAGTGACTTCTCACGTAAGCATCAACTATCAAAGATAATGTATAATACCATGTGCTACTATGCAACCACGCATATTACTGTACTTTTACAACCGGGTAGTTTAACAGTTTAACGGTAAAACTTTCTCCGTTATTTTTATGAAAAGATATTTCTGTCGTTTTCTAACTCTGACAGTAACTCCATTGTGGGGTCCACCAATGATTGTGTCGTCGTACAAATATTCCATGATAAAACGAATATTCCCCGACCAATTGAATATTTTATAACAACTTGCATACTTTGCAAAATTTATAAATATTACCCATAACTATGAAATTATATCAAATCCCCACCTTAATATTAAAAAAATATTTCGTGAAAATTAAATCTTTATTCATAAAATTTGGGGCTTACACAAGAAATCACCCATTCATTAGCACTAAGTAGGTCTTCAGAAACAAGATGAATGAAGATGAGGTGATAACAAGGAACACGGCAAGACTAGTAGCCAAAGGTTACTCTCAAGAAGAAGGCATCAACTATGACGAGACCTTCGCTCCTGTTGCCAAATTAGAAGCCATCATGATATTTTTGCCTTTGTTACACACATGAAGTTCAAGGTCTTTCAAATGGATGTCAAGAGTACAGTCCTAAATGGTGAAGTTCAAGAAGAAGTATATCTGGAGCAACCTCCAGGTTTCATCAATCCAACTCTCTCTAATTATGTCTATAGATTAGACAATGCCTTATATGGTCTTAAACAAGCACCTAGAGTATGGTATGAAACACTCACTAACTTTCTTATTGAAAATGGTTTCACTAGAGGTAGAGTAGATACCACATTATTTCTTAGAAAGCACAAAGACAAAATCCTATTAGTTCAAATATATGTTGATGACATTATCTTTGGCTCTACTGATGAAAAACTGTGTAAGAGATTTGCCAAGCTTATGTGGAGCAAGTTCGAAATGAGCATGATGGGTGAGCTGAATTTCTTTATTGGATTACAAGTAAAGCAGACTGATGAAGGTATCTTCATAAACCAAGCCAAGTACATTAAAGATTTACTTAAAAAGTATGGCATGAAGTCTGCCTCTCCCATGAAAACACCAATTGCTCCAGCAACCAAGCTTGACAAAGATGAGAAAGGTAAAAGTATTGATATAACTCAATACAGAGGTATGATAAGCTCTCTTCTATATCTAACTGCCAGTAGACTAGACATAATGTTTGCAACATGCATATGTGATATATTCCAAGCTAATCCTAAGGAATCACACTTAACTGCTGTAAAAAGGATTTTCAGGTATCTCAAAGGCACACCTCACTTAGGACTTTGGTATCCCAAGGAGTCCTCCTTTGAACTGACAGGATATACAAACGTTGATTTTGCAGGCTGCAAGATCGATAGAAAAAGTACCAGTGGCACCTGTCAGTTGCTAGGAAATAGACTTGTGTCTTAGTTTAGCAAGAAGCAAAACTCAGTATCTACCTCAATAGCAGAAGATGAATACATTGCTGCTGGCAGCTGCTGTGCTCAAATCTTATAGATGAAAAATCAACTAGCAGACTATGGGTTTGATTTCAAATCTATACCTGTTCATTGTGATAACACAAGTGCCATAGCAATAACATACAATGTAAGACCCCAACTTTTATGAATAAAGATGAATTTTCTATAATTATCATTTTTGAATATTATGGAATAAATTTAATATAATGTTATAGTTGTGGTTAATATTTATAAATTTTGCAAAGTATGCAAGTTGTTATATAATATTCGATTGGTCGAGAAACATTCTTTTTATCGGGGAATATCTGTACGACGGTACAATCATTGGTGGACCCCACAACAGAATTATTGTCGGATTGAGAAAACGACAAAAAATATTTTATTGAAAATATCGGCGGAAGTTTTACAGATTATCTTTGTTGAACTACTCGTAGTAGTAAAAATGCGATGTCTGGGTGGTTGCATAGTAGCACACGGTATTGATTATTGATGCTTACGTGAAAAGTCACTCAGTTTTGTTCAATTATTGCTACAATAATTGCTGCATAGTATCTCACGTTATTTGATTCAATTATTGTCAGTATTTTATATATTATTAAATCAATAATTGAGACGACGAAGTTATTAATATTATTATTTACAATATTAACGATGTATAGAAGTTCTACCAAGGAGAGGTTTGGTCACCTAATTACGCGCCAATAAGGAGAAATCCTTATTGGAAAGCCCCCTCTTTCCTGGGAACGACCTGGTGGATTAATAGTGTGAATTATAATAATAATGATGATGAAGTTTTGTTTTATTAGTATTATTAATGTAATAAAATAGAAAATCTTTTTATATAAAACAGAATACTTTTATAAAGTTATCCGTTTTATTAGACTATAAATAGAATATATTATATTCTATTATGCATAGTATTTTGCATAGTAAAATCTTTTTATATAAAACATAATACTTTTATAAAGTTATCTGTTTTATTAGACAATATTTAGAATATATTATATTTTATTATGCATAGTGTTTGCATAGTGCCTGCATAGTGTTTGCATAGTAAAATCTTTTTATATAAAACAGAATACTTTTATAAAGTTATTCGTTTTATTAGATTATAAATAGAATATATTATATTTTATTGTAAACCAATCTGGATCGTCCGTTTAAAAGTAAATCAATTTGGACCATTTAGGAATTAGTTACTATTCAGTCCATTCTTCTATAAATAGAAGCTCATTCCTTCATTATTTGTTACGAATTCACTGAAACTCTAGAGAGAGAAACTATAGAGAGAAAGAAGAAAAGTGTTCTGCTACTTCACCACTTCTATATCCAGTTTCTTCTAAGGTAAGGGATATTATTTGTTGTCTTAGTAAGGGGTATTATTTCTTTCGTATTCATGAAGAGAACATATGTTATTCCATTCTTTATTATTACATTGGAATAACTTTGTATCTGTGAGCTACCCTATACTTGGTGAAATTCTTACATTATTCCATTCTTTATTATTACATTGGAATAACACATACATCTTACAATCCGCATGCATGGTGAAATTATTCTGTTATTCCATTCTTTATTATTACATTGGAATAACACCGTCTATGCTAATCTTAGTATACATGGTGAAATTTTTCTATTATTCCATTCTTTATTATTCTGTTGGAACATCCTGTTGGTGCAAATTTTGCCTGACCTGCTTCCGTTATTTATTGTTCTGTTAGAACATCTTGTATGTGCATTTCGCACGACACTGTTACGTTATTTATTATTACATTGGAACATCCTATCGATGCGAATTTACTTTGACACGGGTTCCGTTATTTATTATTACATTGAATATCACATGCGTGCGTTTACACATGACTGGTCCCGTTGTTTATTATTACCTGTTGGAATAACACATGCATGCGGATCTATCGCATGCACGATGATTTCTTTTGTTATTCAATTCTTTATTATACTCAGTTGGTTAAAGTTTTGACTTCTATACTCCATGAAATTAGTGGAATATCCTTGATATTTGCGCTTCATCGATATCTTTTCATGAAAATATTCTTACGAGCATTCTTGAATTTTACTCTATAAAAAAGTATCATGTTGACAATTTGGACGTTATTAGTTCTGGATAAATTAATTCTTGAACTTGTTTTATTGAATTCTTATATCATTGTCATCATCCTCATATTTTATATTATGTTGAAAGTCATCTATGGCGGTAGTGCATAGATGGACTTGGTATGATTATGACCGAGGATTTATCGGTATAATCATGACCGTAATGTTACAAATGATGTGGTAAAAGTCTTCATTGGCCCGTAGTGCATTGATGGACAGTTGTTGGCATGATCATGACCATTGATAAATACACGAATATCCTTGGCCCATAGTGCATGGATAATTTGTGGTTGTGAAACTAATGAATATCCTTGGCCGTAGTGCAGGGATGATGTGGATTATTTATTAAGCTGAGTCCCAGCGATAAAAGTGATGAAAAACCTTTTAAATCATAAAAGGGAGGAGATTTTATTCTCTACTTGACTCTTTTAATGGATTGCTTGTTCCGCTGCAGTTAAAATTGATGTTTGTTATATTGTATCAGTTTAACATTGTTGAAGGCTAACAATAATTTATTCTGTATTATCTTAGTCATAATATTTCTTACTGGGCTAGTTGAGCTCACCCATTTACTTTCATTGTTCTCTTCAGGAAATGAGAATGTAGTAGGGACTAGTCGGGGAATGGAGTGATGGTTCAGATAATAGCATTAGAAGTCCTCACTATTATGTTAAATAGTATGATAATAAATGTAATGAGGACTCAATTGAGTGTGGATATTGTCTAGATGACAATATTTGTATTAAAACTCACAGTATATGTTTTGTCGTATTTTACATGACTGTTGTATAATTAAGTTATATTTGAATTTTGTACCATGTATTTGGCGACTCAAGATAGGTGATGTATACCTATTTTGGGGGCATCACAGTTGGTATCAAAGCTTAGGGATATGATCCCTGGCTAAGATGTGAGACAAGAACTTGGAGGGGGGAGACAGGGAATTCCTTCACTTGTATGACCTACCTAAGTTTATTTGGTATTTAATTGGTCGGTCAGGGTATAGGGATAATATGTGATATATTAATTAACCCTTGTTTTGTAGCAGTATTTGAAAATGACATCCGAGAATGTTGAGAACATCAATGGAGCACATGAGACCATTGAGTCTCCACAGATCAATAATCAGGATAATGTGCATTACGAAGGCGACACTCCTCTGGCAAACAACAACACTGACCAGATGATGAACGATGGAATGTTCAGAGGCTTTATGCAATTCATGCAACATCAGGCAAGAGCGGCTCCTATACAAAATACAGGTGGAAACACTGGAAACTCTCGGATGGTCACCGCTAAGCAGTTCAAGGAACTGGGACCACCAGAGTTTTTTGGAGAGCCAAAACCACTTAAGGCAGAGACATGGATAAAACAGATCTGCAAGATATTTGATGTCCTGGGATGCTTTGAGGAGCAAAAGGTTCCCTTTGCCACCTTCGTGTTTGCGTCTGATGATTCTTGGTGGGAATCGAAAGCGTACTCAACCTGCCGCACTGAAGATGACTTGGGAGAAGTTCCAAGAATTGTTCAACGACAAGTACTTTCCCGAAAGTATTCGTCACATAAATGAGGTAGAGTTCATCAAGCTAGAGAAAAACAACATGACCGTGTCGCAGTACGAAGCCAAGTTTGCCGAGTTGTCCCGGTTTGCATCCCATTTGGTTGATAATGAGGAGAGAATAGCGCGAATGTTTCTAAGAGGTTTGAAACCCGAGATAAGTCAATATCTTATCTCTCATAAACGTTGTTTGTATTCAGATGTTGTTAATAGGGCTCAGTTATTGAAGCGCGATAATGAGTTAACCCAACCAAAAGAGAGCAACCGACAAAATGATAATACCGGTGATACTTGATCGTGAGCGGTGACAATAAGCATGGAGGGAATCAACATGCCAGAAATTGTAACCACTTCGGTGGTAATTATGGCCAAAACAATAAGAATGGACATTTCAAGAAGAGGAGATTCAACAACGATGGAAAGGCGTCGGACTGACACCCGTTGTTAAGGAAGGAGAACGACCACCTATCATATGCTTCAAATGCGGAGGGGAGGGACACATCAGTCCAAACTACCCGATGTCGTCCAAAGCATGTTATAATTATGGAAGAGAAGGTCACCTAGCCCAATTTTGTCGTTCACCGAAGACAAGTTCAGCTAGGATGGAGGCACCAAAGGACGTCCCAGAAATGTTAAAGCCGGTAGTGCAAGGGAGAGCATTTGTCGTGACCTCCTAGAAAGCAAGGAACCCGAACGAGGTCATCACGGGTAAGCTTATCATAAACTCTAGTGAAGTATATACCTTATTTGATACTGGTTCTACCCATTCTTTTATTTCTCCTACTTGCGCTCAACGTTTAAATTTAACTCCGGAGAATTTGGACTTTGACTTATCTATTAAAACTCCGTTAGGAGAAACCTTCATTACATCCACTTTTTATAAGTCTTGTTTGGTTCAAATCGGTACCCTCACATTACCTATCGATCTTATTTCATTGAAAATACTTGCATTTGACGTAATTCTAGGGATTGATTGGTTAACTACTCATCATACAAAAATTGAGTGTTTTCGTAAGGTTGTTAGCTTTCATATTCCTAACCAACCTATTATGCAAATTCAAGCAACTAAACCATTAAAATCAATCACTGTCATCTCAAGCCATAAAGCTATTCGTTTATTGAAAAATGGATGTCAAGCTTTCTTAGCTCATGTCACGGATCAAAACAAAAATACGTCAGTTTTGAATGATATTTCTATTGTTAATGAATTTGCTGACGTATTCCCTGAAGAACTTCCTGGCCTACCCCCAGAGAGTAAAATTAAATTTTGTATCGACCTTGAACCCGGTACAAAACCTATTTCCAAAGCCCCATATCGAATGGCTCCTATTGAACTTTAGGAGTTAAAGACCCAACTGCAGGAATTGTTAGACATTGATTTCATTCGTCCTAGTACGTTTCCTTGGGGTGCTCCTATTCTATTCGTGAAAAAAAAGATGGGAGTATGCGACTTTGTATTGATTATCGAGAGTTGAATCATGTCACCATCAAAAATAGGTACCCATTGCCACATATTGATGACTTATTTGACCAGTTGCAAGGCGCCAAATTCTTTTCAAAGATTGATCTTCGTTTTGGATATCACCAATTGAAGATTAGAACCGATGACATTCCAAAGACGGCTTTCAGAACTCGGTATGGGCATTATGAATTCCTAGTCATATCTTTTGGATTGACTAATGTTCCTGCTGCCTTCATGGATATAATGAACCGAGTATTCAAGGAATATTTGGATCACTTTGTGGTCGTCTTTATTGATAACATCCTTATTTATTCCAAAAGCCATGAAGATCATGAGCAACACTTGAGGCTGATACTCCAAAAGCTTCGTGAATATAAGCTTTATGCCAAGTTAAAGAAATGCGAGTTCTGGCTTGAGGAAGTAGCATTCCTTGGGCACGTAGTATCAAGTCATGGAATATCTGTTGACCCTGATAAAGATTGAAGCTATTCAAAGTAGGAGCAACCAAAATCGTTGATAGAAAGCACGTAGCTTTCTCGGCTTAGCTGGTTATTATCGGAGATTCGTAGAAGGGTTTTCTCGAATCGCTACTTCCTTAAATCAGCTGACTCGGAAAGATACAAAATTCGGTTGGAACGAGGAATATGAGAAGAGTTTTCAAGAACTCAAGAGGAGACTCATTTTAAGACTGCTTACGATAATACCATCTGGTTCGGAGGGATTTGTCATCTACAGTGATGCTTCGGGCAAAGGGTTAGGACGTGTTCTCATGAAACATGGGAAAGTTATAGCCTATGCCTCTTGGCAACTCAAAGAATATGAGAGGAATTATCCTACTCATGATCTAGAGTTGACAGCTGTTGTCTTCGCACTTAAAATTTGGAGGCATTACTTATATGAGGAGAAAGTGGAGATCTATACGGATCATAAAAGCCTCAAATATTTCTTCACTCAAAAGGAACTCAATATGCGACAACGACGTTGGCTTGAACTGTTGAAAGATTATGATCATACCATTGAATACCATCTTGGAAAAGCGAATGTAGTAGCTGACGCATTGAATAGAAGATCATATGCTGGTACAAGTGCGATATTGTCAACACAAAGGCCCATCTTGTATGACTTGCAAAGGATGGAGATAGAGATAAAGACTCCAGGGGCCCATGTGATGATGGCGAATATACTAGTAGAACCGACTTAATCGATAAAGTTAAAGCTGCGCAAGTTAAAGACCTGGAGCTGATGCGTATGAGGAAGAAAGTGCAAGAAGGTGTTATCCCAGAAGCAAGAATCGATGAAGAAGGAATACTTCGAGTCAACTCCAGACTTTGTATTCCTAACGACCCTGATTTAAAGTATAAAATCATGATGGAGGCGCACAACACACCGTTTACAATCCATCTTGGGAGTATTGAAATGTTGAAAGATTATGATCATACCATCCAATACCATCTTGGAAAAGCAAACGTGGTAGCTGACGCATTGAGTAAAATATCATATGCGAGTACGAGTGCGATATTGTTAACACAAAGACCAATTTTGTATGACTTGCAAAGGATGGAGATAGAGATAAAGACTCTAGGGACCCACGTAATGATGGCGAATATACAAGTAGAATCGACTTTAATCGATAAAGTTAAAGCTGCCCAAGCTACAGACTTGGAGCAGATGCGTATGAGGAAGAAAGTGCAAGAAGGTGCTATGTCGAAAGCAAGAATCAATGAAAAAGGAATACTTTGAGTCAACTCCAGACTTTGTGTTCCTAACGACCCTGATTTAAAGTATAAAATCATGATGGAGGCGTACAACACACCGTTTACAATCCATCCTGGGAGTACCAAAATGTATCGTGATCTTCGACATACATTTTGGTGGAGCAATATGAAGAGAGAGATATCGCTGTTTATCTCAAGGTGTCTAACTTGTCAACGAGTCAAGGCGGAGCATCAAGTACCAAAAGGTCCATTGCAACCACTTGAAATTCCAGAATGGAAGTGGGAGCACATTATCATAGATTTCGTTACTGGTCTTCCCAAGGTTTCTCAAGGAATAGATGCAATTTGGGTCATTGTTGATAGATTGACCAAGTCTGCTCATTTCTTACCAATACGAGAAACTTATACACTTGAACGTCTTGCTCGTATATACATAAATGAGATTGTAAGATTGCATGGTATGCCAGTATCCATAGTTTCTGATCGAGACCCAAGATTTATTTCACGATTTTGGGTTAGTTTGCAAAAAGCTATGGGCACGGATTTACGATTTAGTTTGACATATCATCCTCAGACGGACGGACAATCAGAGAGGACTATTCAAACTCTTGAAGATTTATTAAGACTCTGTGTCCTTGACTTCAAGGGAAGTTGGGACAAGTTCTTACCATTGGTGGAGTTTTCCTACAACAACAGTTATCAAGCAAGTATTGGCATGACTCCATTCGAGGCATTGTATTGAATAAAGTGTCGTTCTCCAGTATGTTGGGATGAGGTGGGTGAAGCAATGTTGTTGAAACCGCAGTTGGTACGTATGACTACGAAAAAGATTCAAACGATCCAACAATGTATAAAAACCTCACAAAACCGAAAAAAGAGTAATGCTGATCTTCATCGAAAGGACGTGGAATTCGATATTGGAGATCATGTGTTGTTACGTGTTGCTCCATGGAAAGGAGTTACGAGATTTAGAAAGAGAGGAAAGCTCAATCCTCGATTCATTGGCCCATTTTTAATCCTCGATCGAGTAGGGACTGTAGCCTATAGACTCGTTTTATCGCCAAGTATGTCTCGTGTTCATAACGTTTTTCATATATCCATGTTATGTAAATATGTGGAAGACCCAATCCACATTATTGAGTTAGAACCGGACGAAATAGCGAAGGATTTAACGTATGAAGAGGTTCCAATTAAAATCTTGGATAAGAAAGAACATATTCTATGCTCCAAGGTTATAACTCAAGTCAAAGTTTTATGGAGGAACCACGATGTTGAGGAAATGACATGGGAGTTAGAATCTGAAATGAAATCAATGTATCCTTACCTCTTCGACATACCAGGTACGTACCCTAATTTTGAGGGCAAAATTTCATAAGAAGGGGAGATTGTAAGACCCTAAATTTTATGAATAAAGATGAATTTTCTATAATTATCATTTTTGAATATTATGGAATGAATTTAATATAATGTTATAGTTGTGGTTAATATTTATAAAATTTTCAAAGTATGCAAGTTGTTATATAATATTCGATTGGTCGGGAAATATTCTTTTTGTCGGGGAATATCCGTACGACGGTACAATCATTGGTGGACCCCACAATGGAATTATTGTTGAATTGAGAAAATGATAAAAATATTTTATTGAAAATATCGATGGAAGTAGCATTCCTTGGGCACGTAGTATCAAGTCATGGAATATCTGTTGACCCAACAAAGATTGAAGCTATTCAAAGCTGGGAGGAACCTAAATTAGTGACCGAAGTACGTAGCTTTCTCGGCTTAGCTGGTTATTATCGGAGATTCATAGAAGGGTTTTCTCGAATCGCTACTCCCTTAACTCAGCTGACTCGAAAAGATACAAAATTCAGTTGGAACAAGGAATGTGAGAAGAGTTTTCAAGAATTCAAGAGGAGACTCATTTTAGCACCTGTTCTGACAATACCATCCGGTTTGGAGGATTTATCATCTGATGATGCTTGAGCAAAGGGTTAGGATGTGTTCTCATGCAACATGGGAAAGTCATAGCCTATGCCTCTCGGAAACTCAAAGAATATGAGAGGAATTATCCTACTCATGATCTAGAGTTGGCAGTTGTTGTCTTTGCACTTAAAATTTGGAGGCATTACTTGTATGGGGAGAAAGTGGATATCTTTATGGATCATAAAAGCCTCAAATATTTCTTCAATCAAAAGGAACTCAACAGGCGATGTAACATTCCTGAATTTTAATTGTTATATTAAATATTTATTGAATTATTTAAGTATTTAATGGATGTGTTTATGGTTGAATTTGTAATTGTTCAAATTTGATTCAATTGGTTAACTATCTGTTAAATAAATAATTAAGGAAATTATTATATTTGCTAATTTAATTTAATTATTAAGTTAGAGAGTTTTGATTAATTGAATTATTATTCTTTTATTTGAATTTTATAATTAAAAGGATGTGTTAGTTGGTTAAATAAAGTTATAATTATATAGAAAATTTTAATTTTGTGGTATTGATTTATGCGTTAAAGTAATTTAATATATTGTTTTTAAGATTAATTTAATTTATTAAAAGTGTGACAAATAACCTTTTATAAAGTAGTTATTAAAATAACTTAAAAGAGTTTTAATTCAGTTTTGCCAAATAATGCCTAATGCCTATTAAGCCTTTATTCTAATTGTGTTTTACCAAACAAGGCATAAGGATTAATTG
This sequence comes from Panax quinquefolius, assembly GCA_020205615.1. Lineage (NCBI taxonomy): Eukaryota > Viridiplantae > Streptophyta > Magnoliopsida > Apiales > Araliaceae > Panax > Panax quinquefolius. The sequence continues at coordinate 80,594,869 of CM035161.1, forward strand.
GTTATTTTTTTAGTGACTAGCCAAACAAGCCTTATGGCTTTTGGTTTTCAAAACTTAGATAGCTGATATCAGTTATATCTATATTTATATTATATAATTAATATAAATTATATCCTATATACGTTATAATGTTAGTACGTAGTTAGAGTTAGGAAGAAAAGAGAAAACTTAGAGGAAGAAGAAGAAGAAGAAGAGAAGAAGAAAAGTGAGAGAGAAAAGAAGAGAGGAAGAAAGGCTAGGGAATTGGTGAGAAGAAAAGCTTGAGAATCAAAAAAAAAAAAAAGAATAGCCATCATCATCTTCTTCAAGGTATTATCCTATTCTTTTTAGTTTTAAAGGTTTAGTTTTTTCTCTTCCCTAATTCTTTGTAAAATCTTTGTGTAAGGATAAATTATTTGTTATGTATGTGACTTTATATGATAATCTAGTGTTGTTAAACTATTTTCTTAAGCTATAATGGAGAATAGTCCATGAATTTGTAATATGTATATGGTTGTGAAGAAAAGCTATTTTTACAGAGAGTTTTTGTGTATATATATATATATTGTTTAGTTTAAAGTAAAAATTAAGGGTAATTAGTTGTTTAATTGATAAATTAACTGTTGAGTTTGATAGAGTATGTTTAAACATTGATAAAATGCTTTAAATTAACTGTTTTGGTTGAAAAACAAAATCACAGTGTTTATTTTCATTAAAAACATCAAAAAGTGAGTTTTTATCAAAAACAGTGAAATTGTATGTGTTAAATTTGTTGTTAATATTGTTTTATGAGTAGAAACATGTTTACAATCTTTGAATTATATTTACATGAAGTCTTTGTATGAATTGAATGTGAATTAGGCAGTTAGAAAGGAACTTTTAGGCCAAAATTGGCTTTTTCTTATCTTTATGCCAAGTCGTCAATCGAAAGCTATGATTTGGAAGCATGTGGCTGACCCATCGATTCATCTTCGTGTCAACAATTGATACTTACTACCACAATGACTGACCTTGTAGCGTTTATTCTCTTGTAGCAATACTATCTCCACACATGATGCTGCACCTGATATAAATCGTGGCCATGCAGCATAAATATGAAGTTAGCGTAATGGTCTCGACGATGTACTTTTGTACTCGAAATTTTAAAGAATTGTTATGTGATGATAGTAGGACTGTAAGAAGTTGATTTTAGTACTTCTATACTATGAATAAGTATGATATTAACGATTAACTTGTGTTATAACTTGATTATGTGATTAAATAATCAAACCTACATGATGAATGTAGTTAGTGGTAGTGACTAAGTATGTCATGATATATATATATATAAATATATATTTATTTATATATAGGGTATTGTGATTCGAATTAATTCGGTTTAGCCTACGAGCAAGGCAAGTTTTCTAATCTTTTATCTTGTTGAACTAATTATGGTTTCCAATTCGATTACCTTATAAATGATGCAAGTTCTCTAATCTATTTTATTGTTGAATCAATTTTTGTTCCCAATATAATAATGCAAGGTTTCTAAACTTTGATTTTTGATATTGAACAAGTTATTCTTGTATTTAACTTGTTGTTTAGCATGCCCAAATATATTTGAATAGTTTTATTGTTCATATTGCCATGCATGCTTAGTTTTCAATTCTAAATAACCTTGGCTTAATGTTGTTCAAGCAAGGTGTATTATATTTATTCAAGTTGTATGCTATTAGATTATTCCTAAAGCATGACTTTAATTTACCATGTTGATTCAATTACGATTATTCTATAGTATGATGTTATTGGTTTCATTCAACTAATCCTTAGTTGATGTTCATTGAATTCCAAATTACCCTAAAATGTATCCAAACCAAACTCACTTTGGTGCGGACTTGTACTCTAAATACTGAGATGAACAACCCTATTATTAAGGGTAACTTACGCTTAGCGCTGAAATATTTGTGTACAATACATTGTACGAAGGGTTGATCCCCCTTAGTACGAGGAGTCCCTATAGTCTTATGACTGTTAAAGTTTAAGTTGAAACATTACTTATAACTATGGACATAGTTTGTGGTCTTAGGACCCTCAGTTATTTACTTCAGATTGTTGACAAATTATAATTGTTTAAATCTATTGAGCTTCTTATTTGTTGTAAAGGTTTTTCATTCATTATTGTATCAAGTGAGCTTTGTTTGCTCACTCTTGTTTATATAATTATTACAGTTAAGGATGAGAAGGTTGATGTACCTAGCACCAGTAAGGGAAAAGAAAAGATGAACAAGTATTGAAGACTTGTAATTTGATGATATTTTATTATCAATTTTTAATGGAATGGTTGTAATAAAGATTATTTATTTTCCGCATTTGAATGATTGTGTTTAAAGGTTAGACAACCTAGGAGATTTTTTTATGTAACCCTTTAATGGGGAAGGTTATATTTATCCAATTTTATTGTGATTAGGTAGTTAGATATGAATGTTTGATTAAGTGAACACCAAATCCTGTGGAAAAGAAGTACCTGGGTTTGGGGGTGTCACAAGTTGGTATCAAAGCCTTAGGTTATGAACCTTAGGTGGGGGAAAAGCGTTAGGAAGTAACCTTCGAAAAGATAGTGATGATGAACTCTTATCGAGTTTTAAGAAAGAAGTAATAAAACACTTATGTGCTTATGTGTTTACAACTTATGTGCTCATGAGTGTCGAGTAGTAATGATTAGTAATTAAAACTTAAACTTTGGTTGACAGGATGTCTAATATAGGAGGATCCAGTCAAACTAGGGAAGAAGAGCCTCGAGATATTCAGGTAGTTTGGGAACAATTACGGTATTACGGAAAGCAGATTACATTGGTCACAGAGAGTGAAAGGAGAGAGAGAGTACCTGATGAGGATGATGAGATAGAGACGGATGAGGAAGATCCCTTGGAGTTGCCACAAACAGATGAAGAGGACGAGGAGGAAAGGATTCCATTTAACTCGATAGCTGGCCGTATATACGATGAGGTGTATGACCGTAACGTGGAACTTCAAGATACTGTTGAGGAATTGCAAGAGATAGTAGCTGAACAACAAACCTCAATGGCACAGAAGGACGATGAGATCCAGGATCGAGAAGAACGATTGAACAATGTTGAAGAGAAACTGGTTCACACTGAAGAAGAGAACGACCAAATGAGAGCAGAGATTACAGAGTTGAAGAGCAAGTTGAGAGAAGAGTCTGCAAAAAGGGCAAGAGCCAAAGACGCGTATGAGGAAGCTGATCAATGGGCCGAAATAGCAGAGGGAGAAGCACAAGCAAAGAGAATAAAGATGCAGGAAATGAATAACGTGTTCAACGCTGTGGTTAATCGAGCTCAAGATCGGGTCATGAGTTACCCGATTTAGTTCGAGATGCTACCCTCGTACATATTAGATCGTCGAACCATGTTCCGAATTATGGAAGAAGAGCGTCGTAAGGCTATGCAGTATCTTAGTAGGACATCGTAGGAAGTGTACTTGATTTATGATTTATGTTATGATAAGTATTATGTAAATCCCAAGTGTTATGTAACTTGTGGATATGATGATGATGTCCTGGAACTTTAGTAGTTCAGGAAAATAATGTAAATAGCAGTGATGCTATGGATATGATGTTTTTCAAAGAATTAAGTATGAATAAAAGTTATTATCTTCTTTTATCCAAAGTATTATGTGTTATGTGGTGATTACTTTTTTTTTTGGGGCAAGTTAATTAGAAATTACTTGAAAGAGTTGAGTAATAATCTAATGAGTGTATTTTTAGAAGAAAATGCCTCCAATACGTCAACCACCCCGTCAGAGAACCACGGAAGGAACCAACAACAATAATGTTGAAGCTAACCCTATTCAGCAGCTGGTGATGTTGTTGATAGGTGCACTACAGAATCAACCACAAAATCAACCTCAGAACCAAGGTTCTACTTTTAAGGACTTCAAGGCGGTTGCACCATCAGAATTCCATGGATCCATTGTATATTGTTAATGGAAAGGCCCATTTTGTATGACTTGCAAAGGATGGAGATAGAGATAAAGACTCCAGGGACCCACGTAATGATGGCGAATATACGAGTAGAACCGACTTTAATCGATAAAGTTAAAGCTGCTCAAGCTACAGACCTGGAGCTGATGCGTATGAGGAAGAAAGTGCAAGAAGGTGCTATGCCGGAAGTAAGAATCGATGAAAAAGGAATACTTCGAGTTAACTCCAGACTTTGTGTTCCTAACGACCTTGATTTAAAGTATAAAATCATGATGGAGGTGCACAACACACCGTTTGCAATCCATCCTGGGAGTACCAGAATGTATCGTGATCTTCGACATATATTTTGGTGGAGCAATATGAAGAGAGAGATAGCGATGTTTATCTTAAGGTGTCTAACTTGTCAACGAGTCAAGGCAGAGCATCAAGTACCAAAAGGTCCATTGCAACCACTTAAAATTCCAGAATGGAAGTGGGAGCACATTACCATGGATTTTGTTGCAGGTCTTCCCACGGTTTCTCAAGGCATAGATGCAATTTGGGTCATTGTTGATAGATTAACCAAGCCTGCTCATTTCTTACCAATACGAGAAACTTATACACTTGAACGTCTTGCTCGTATGTACATAAACGAGATTGTAAGACTGCATGGTATGCCAGTATCCATAGTTTCTGATCGAGACCCAAAATTCACTTTACGATTTTAGGGTAGTTTGCAAAAAGCTATGGGCACGGATTTACGATTCAAACTCTTGAAGATTTATTAAGACTCAGTACAAGATCTTAACAGGTACCTCCTCATAAGTTAAATCTTCAGTTATCTCGTCTAGTTCTAACTCAATAATGTGGTTTGGGTCTTTCACATATTTATGAAGCATAGATATGTGAAAAACATTATGAACACGAGACATGGTTGGAGGTAACGCGAGTCTATAGGCAACATTTCCTACTCGGTCAAGAATCTGAAATGGACCAATAAATCGTGGATTGAGCTTTCCTCTCTTCCCGAATCTTGTAACTCCTTTCCATTGAGCAATATGTAACAGTACATGATCCCCAATACCAAATTCCACGTCCTTTCGATGAAGATCCGCATAACTCTTTTGTTGATCCTGTGCTGTTTGTATACGTTATCGAATCGTTTGGATCTTTTCCGTAGTCATACTTACCAACTCTGGTCCCAACAATGTTTCTTCTCCTACCTCATCCCATCATACTGGAGAATGACACTTTCGTCCATACAATGCCTCGAATGGAGCCATGCCTATACTTGCTTGATAACTGTTGTTGTAAGAGAATTCCACCAATGGCAAGTACTTATCCCATCTTCCTTTGAAATCTAGGACACAAAGTCTTAATAAATCTTCAAGGGTTTGAATAGTCCTTTCTGATTTCCCGTCCGTTTAAGGTTGGTATACCGAACTGAATCGTAAATCCGTGCCCATAGCTTTCTGCAAGATAACCCAAAATCGTGAAGTAAATCTTGTGTCACGATCCAAAACTATGGATACTGGCATGCAATGCAATCTCATAATCTCATTTATGTACATATGAGCTAGTCATTCAAGGAAATAAGTCTCACGTATCGGCAAGAAATGAGCAGACTTGGTTAATCTATCAACAATAACCCAAATCACATTTATACCTTGAGAAACTTTAGGAAGACCTGTAACGAAATCCATAGTAATGTGTTCCCACTTTCATTTCAGAATCTCAAGTGGTTGCAATGGACCTTTTGGCACTTAATGCTCCACCTTTACTCGTTGACAAGTTAAACACCTCGAGATAAACTCCGCGATCTCTCTCTTTATATTGTTCCACCAAAATGTGTGTTGAATATCATGATACATTTTGGTACTCCCAGGATGGATTACAAACGGGGTGTTGTGTGCCTCCATCATGATTCTATGCTTCAAGTCAGGATCGTTAGGAACGCAAAGTCTAGAGTTGACTCGAAGTATTCCTTCTTCATCGATTCTTGCTTCTGGAATAGCACCTTCTTGTACTTTCTTCTTCATACGCATCAGCACCAGGTCCGTAGCTTGAGCAGTTTTAACTTTATCGATTAAAGTCGGTTCTACTCGTATATTCGCCATCATCATGTGGGTCCCTGGAGTCTTTAAATTAATCTCCATCCTTTGTAAATCGTACAAAATGGGTCTTTGTGTAACAACATTGCACTTCTGTGATTCATGCCGCATCGATCTTCTACTCAATAAATCACTACTACGTTTACTTTTCCAGGATGATATTGAATAGTGTGATCGTAATCTTTCAACAGCTCAAGCTAACATCATTGTCGCATGTTGAGTTCTTTTTGGGTGAAGAAATATTTGAGGCTTTTATGGTCCACATAAATCTCCACTTTCTCCCCATACAAGTAATGTCTCCATATTTTTAACACGAATACGATTGCTGCCAACTCCAGATCATGAGTAGGATAATTCCTCTCATATTCTTTGAGTTGTCGCGAGGCATAGGCTATGACTTTCCCATGTTGCATGAGAACACATCCTAACCCTTTGCCTGAAGCATCGTTGTATATAAAAATCCATCCGAACCCGGATGGTATTGCGAAACAGTGCTTGAAATGAGTCTCCTCTTGAGCTCTTGGAAACTCTTCTCACATTCCTCGTTCCGTATAAATTTTGTATCTTTCCGAGTCAGCTGAGTTAACGGAGTAGCATTCGAGAAAATCCTTCCACGAATCTCCGATAATAACCAGCTAAGCCTAGAAAGCTGCGTACTTCGGTCACCGACTTCGGTTGCTCCCAACTTTGTATTGCTTCAATCTTTGTCAAGTCAATAGATACTCCATGTTTTGACACCACGTGCCCAAGGAATGTTACTTCCTCAAGCCAGAACTCGCATTTCTTCAGCTTGGCATAAAGATTGTTTTCACGAAGTCTTTCAAGTATCAGCTTCAAATGGTGCTCATGATCTTCTCGACTTTTGGAATAGATGAGGATGTCATCAATAAAGACAACAACGAATTAATCCAAATATTCCTTGAATACTCTGTTCATCATATCCATGAAAGCAGCAGGAGCATTAGTCAATCCAAAAGACATAACTAAGAATTCATAATGCCCATACCGAGTCCTGAAGGCAGTCTTTGGAATATTCTCAGTTTTAATCTTCAGCTGATGATATCCAGAACGAAGATCGATCTTTGAAAAGAATTTTGCTCCTTGCAACTGGTCGAACAGGTCATCAATGCGAGGTAACGGATACTTATTCTTGATGGTGACATGGTTTAATTCTCGGTAGTCAATACAAAGTCGCATACTCCCGTCTTTCTTCTTTACGAATAAAATAGGAGCACCCCAAGGAGATGTACTAGGGATTTAATGAAACCGATGTCTAATAACTCCTGTAGTTGGACTTTTAACTCCTGAAGTTCAATAGGAGCCATTCGATATGGGGTTTTAGAAATGGGTTTTGTACCCGGTTCAAGATCAATAAAGAATTCAACATCACATTCTGAGGGTAGACCTGGAAGTTCTTCAGGAAATACATCAGGAAATTCTCTAACAACAGAAATATTATCCAAATCTGACTTGTCTTTATTCAAATCCATAACATGAGCTAAGAAAGCTTGGCATCCATTTTTCAATAAACGAATAGCTTTGTGGCTTGATATGCGGTGACTGATTTGAGTGGTTTAGTTGTTTGAATTCGTATGACAGGTTGGTTAGGAATATGAAAACTAACAACCTTACGAAAATAATCAATTTTGGAATGATGAGTGTTTAACCAATCAATTCCTAAAATCACATCAAAAGAAAGTATCTTTAAATTGATAAGATCAACAGGTAATGTGATAGTGCCAACTTGCATCAAGCAAGATTTATAAATTGTAGATGTAACGAAGGTTTCACCTAACGGAGTTTCAACAGATAAATCAAAGTCCAATTTCTCCGGAGTTAAGTTTAAACTTTGAGGACAAGCAGGAGATATAAAAGAATGGGTAGAACCGGTATCTAGTAAGGTATAAACTTTGCAAGAATTTAATATTAGCTTACTCGTGATCACCTTGTTCGGATTCTTCACGTTTTGGCTAGTTACGAAAAACGCTCTTCCAGGAATCGTTGATTTTGACTTATCCGGGACAGCCTTTGGAGTCACCATCCCTGCTGAACTTAGTTTTGCTATAGAGCAGTCTCGAGCTATATGGCCCTCCTTTCCACAGTTATAACATACCTTGGATTGTTGTGGACAGTTTGGGCTAATATGTCCCTCTTTCTCGCATTTGTAACATCTAATTGGTTGTCGATCTCCTCCCCTAGAATTTGTTGTTGGTGCTGGTGCTGCTGCTGATGTCTTCCCGCCATTGTTGAATCTCCTCTTTCTGAAATTTCCACTTGATTCACCTCTCCTATTATTATGGCCACGATTACCACCCGAGTGGTTACCGCCTTTTTTCGTATTTTTCCCTCCTCGCTGGTTATCATCGTTCTGATGACTATTGTCACCGATATGACCCTGGTTGTGGTCCCTTGGTTGAGTATACTCAATATCTCGCTCCAATAATTGAGCCCTGTTGACAACATCTGAATACAGAGAAAATTTATGAGAGATAAGGTATTAACGAATCTCGGGTTTTAGACCTCTCAGAAACATCCGCGTCATACGTTCCTCATTTTTTACCAAATGAGGTGCAAACCTGGATAACCTCGCGAACTTCGCCTCGTACTAAGAGCGTCGTCGTTGTTGTTGCATTCGATCTAATAAACTCTACCTCCTTCATATAGCGAATACTTTCGAGGAAAGTACTTGTCATTGAGCGATTTCAAATCTTTCCCAAGACATGTTGAGTCTTGGTACGACTGGGTACGCTTCACCTGATTCCAACCGATGTCTGCCTCTCCACGGAACATAAAGGTGGCGAATGGAACCTTTTATTCCTCCGTGCATCCCAAGACATCGAATATCTTGCTAATTTGCTTGACCTATGTTTCTGCCTTAATTGGATCGGGCTTTCCCCAAAAATCTGGTGGTCCCAACTCCTTGAACTGCTTGGCTGTGACAAACCGCGTGTTGCCATCATTTCCACCCGTATTTTGTACACGAGTCTCCCTCGTTTTATTTTGCATGAACTACAAAAAGCTCCTAAACATTCCATCATTCAACGTTTGCTCGGTAGTGTTATTTACAGGAGGAATATTGTCTTCCTATTGCACGTTCTCCTAGTTTGTGACTAAAGGTTGTTCCACAGTCTCATACACTCTATTGTTAACGTTCTCAGCAGCCATTCTTAAATACTACCATAAAACAAGGGTTAATTAAACAAATTAACATATCACATAATATCCTATATTATGTCCGACCAATAAATAAGCTTAGATATGACACAAATAGATAGAAATTCCACAAAAAAAACATCTTCACGCTTCATGAATAGTACTCGTGAATAGTAACTCGTGAATAGTAACTCATGAATAGTAACTCGTGAATAGTAACTCGTGAATAGTAACCCCGACATGAAAAAGTTCCAAATTTGATAAAAAATTCCAACCAATATTTCAGCATAATGATATTGAAGAAATAATATCATTTGAGAAGAAAATAACATCCCTTACCTCAAAGAATCAGTACTTCGGAAGGAAAGGTCGGAAGTGATCTTTGAATGAAACTTATCTTGAACAACAACTCTCAAAGTATCTAAATACTCACAAAATACGCTCAATAATAGAGAGAGAAAGATGAGAAAACTTTGTTTACGGTGTGATTTTCAATTCTAACTTAGCCTCTATTTATAGGAAAATGTTAGCCTGGTCGAAGGCAGACTTGACTGCTACTTGATGGCTTTACGCTACTATTGCCACCCACCACATTTGAAATAAAATTCAGCACATTTTTCACCAACCACAAGTGGGGCCCACTCAATTCTAGAATTTTCCACCAAAATCAATTATAACCCTACTTTCCTAATCAAACACCTCTTAAAATTTATAACAAATCATTCGTTCATTTTAACGGTTCAAAAATTTGTAGACATATATTCAACTTATATATGTATAACATATCCAAAAATCATAACGATCCAAGCGGTCGATTAAAAATTATAACTCACATAATATATCGTAAAAATAATCGATTTGATTTTTAATACCTCCATTCGACAAAAAATCTTCGATAAAACACCTCAACATTAAATCCTTCAATTATAACCACATATAATAAATAAATCCATCATTTATATCCATATCAAATAAATATTTTCTTATCATATAAATCAATAATTAATTATTCCCAAATAATATTCTAGAATCACAATTATAATGACCAGGCGGTTCGAGGAAAGAGGGGGCTTTCAATAAGGATCTCTCCTTCTTTGGGCGCAATTAGGTGACCAAACCTCTCCTTAGATGCAGAACTTTCTAGACATTGCCAATAATGTTATCTAATAATATTATTCAAATAATATGAATTATTGATCCGATAATGGGAAAATTTGTGCGGTGACAATTATTGAAACAACAATAATATAAAATACCAACGCAATGACAATTATTGAATCAATAAAATAAAATCTTTGAGCGAATAATTCGTAACAATTATTGAGTAGTGCCTTCTTATGTAAGGATCAATAATTCAAAAATATCGTATATAAAACCGTAGCTGCTCTTCATGCAAACACGCATATTATTGTATTTTAACCATCGGGTATTCAATAAATGTTAGCAGTGAGCGATTACGTCGTTATTTATAAAAACTTAATTTTGTCGTTTTCTTCATCCCGACAATTATTACATTATGGGCCCACAAATAGTGCTACCGTCGTCACGAATATTCCCAAACGTAAAGAATATTCCACGATCAAACGAATATTCACGACAATAATGAATACTTTATACCCCTTGCGTATTTTGAAAAAATTTCATATATCACCCTTAACTTTAACTTTTATCAATTTAACCATTTCTTGAAGAGAAAAAATTGAATACTTTTATTTCATAAAATTGGGGTCTTACAATCTCCTCCTTATGAAATTTCGTCCCGAAATTTACGTACACAGTATTTCAAAGAGTTGAGAATACCTTGTTTTCATTTGATTCTATCTCCCTGTCATCATGATTTCTCCATTGCTCATCTCCTATATTTCAGATATCATTCTAGAATACAGCTTCAAAACAAGGGTTAATTTAACAAATTAACATATCACATAATATCCCGATATTATGACTAACCAAAAATAAGCTTAGGTAGGATACACTAGCGAATGATTTGCTTATCTTTCCCCTCTTAGTCCTATTTCCCAATCTCCGCCAGAGATCATATCCCTAAGCTCTGATACCAAATGTAACAACCCCAAAATAGGTCCATTCCATCCAACCCATTCTGAGTCGCCAAATATATGGTACAGAAAACAACTACAACTTTATTACAACAATTGTCGTGCAAAATACAACAACACATATCTTTGTGAGTTTGGATACAAATATATACCAATCTGTATGTACGTCACAATGACACCTTACATAAAGGTATAGTCAAAAAGCTGCTTTTAGAAATTAGAATCTTTGGGAAGTGCTCAAGAAACCTTCGTGACATGGGAGAGGCCATGCTTTTTAGGTTATGGTAGATATCATATGGCCACGAATTATCCTTGGTTGACCCAATAGACCCCAAAGAAAAATGAGAAAATTACTATCGTATTCTTCCCAATGGTGAGTCTTCTCTTGACATATCATTATCTCCATTGTCTCTAATTGGGTATTATACTCCAAACAAACACCAAGATTATATAAGTAGTGCTTGTAAATATACTCAAGCAAGTGGATGAGCACAACCATGTCTTATGATAACACGAAGTTTGTATGTCATTAGACATCTGTATGATAGTGACAAAAACACCCTTCCAAAGTTGGGTTCGCCTCACCCTATTTAATTCACCAAAATAACTATTAAATGATGTATAAAATCTGACACACTAAAGCCCTCAATAAAATTATTTTCATACTCTTTTAGGAGAACCTCAACAACTATAGACCACCGATTCTATTCCCTTGTTATCCCCCGCTCAACCCAAACTACACTTTTATTACGAAGGAATTGTGAAACAAAAGGGTGAGCACAACTAGCTCGATAAAGAATATTATGACTAAAGATAAATAAATTATCAATAGTCTTCATCGGTAATGAATCGTAGATTTAGAACATATGGTAGATGATAAAACTTTTCAACCATAGTTGCGGTGAACGAGCGATCCATTAAAAGAGTCAAATAGACTATAAAGTCTATCATTGTCTTCTCCACGTTAAAAGTCCACCAACAATATTTAATCCCTGTAACATCAATCAGCAGTTCCTTTCCACAATCATATGAATAACTCATAATTATAATTGTGATTCTAAATTCCTCTTCTCATCCGGGACAAAGATAATTTTCATCACTTGTCTTTTACCGAAACATCAAAGATCATGGTTATACCAAATCACAGTTCTGTTCATAATCATATATTAATAAATTTATCTTTTGCACCACGGGCCAAAGATATTCATCAATAGTTCATCTTTACACTACTGTGCTAAAGATATTCAACAACGGGACATCTTTGCATTACAAGCCAAAGATATTCATCAATAATTCATCTTTTGCACTACAAATTTAAAGATATTCAACAACGGGTCATCTTTGCATTACAAGCAAAGATATTCATCAATAATTCATCTTTGCACTGCGAGGCTAAAGATATTCAACAACAACAGTCATCTTTGCATTACGAGGAAAAGATATTCATCAATAATTCATCTTTGCACTACAAAGCTAAAGATATTCAACAACAAGTCATCTTTGCTCTACGAGCCAAAGATATTCATATATCAAAGAAATACATAATCATCTCGAAGTTATATAACAATAATTATAACCATGTTGATCAATTCACCTTTGCACTTAAGCTAAAAATATTCAATTGTAAATTCAATGGTCATGATCATACCGATCAACAATTCAACTTTTGCACTCATCGGCAAAGAGAACCTATGGTCACGATCATACCAATAATCTACCCATCTTTACACTCAAGTCAAAGAGAAATATCATCATTAGGGTTATAAGAATGTTATATAAAAATAATATAATCAAAACATGGTTTTAATTTCAAGAGTAAGATCCATAAATCAACGATAATTTGGTCAGAGAAGAAACCAATTTGTCGTGAATAGTACCCGTATTCGTACATAGTCCAGTATATATGCATAAGTAGTAGTAACTCGACACGAAAAGATAAAGTTTCATAATAAAATTCATATCCATATTTATAACACCTTAATCCAAATGTTATAAATCACTTAGAAATCTCATAATCTAATATTATCAATATTATAATAATATTTTAATCATTCCTCAAACTTATAAATAATTTAATCCAATTATTTACACTTTAATAATTAATGCATTTAATCATCTAAAAATGCCAAACTCATAAGATTTCATCATCATTAACTAAAACTCTCATAAAATCGCATATATCTCATATATGATTCTCAAAGCCAATAAATCATATTTTCCAATTTTCTTACTTCACATAACATATTTAATTCATTTACTCATAACTAGAACATTTTCATGAAAAATACCAAATCGGTTCTAAAAATATTTCTTTTCCGGAATTTAGTATAAAATAGTCCCATATTGAACATATATTTTTCTCAAAATTTTAAAATTCATTTACTATTTTTCATATGGCTAAAACCCATAGAATATTTAAACATTTATCATAAATTGTACTTTTATCCAAAATTCGAAATTCACAGAGTACTTCGATATTATATAGATGTACTCTCAATAAAAATTTCATCAATTTTGGAGTTAACCGCAAGGAGTTATAAATAGTTACTTTTAAAATAGTCTTTTCTCATAAAATCCATAACTCTAATCTATACATCCAAAAATACCTCAAAATAATCATAGTGGTGTAAAATTCAAGAATGATCAAAACATGGATACAATCAAAGCTAGTATCCGAATAGATATTTTAGATTTAAAAGAAAAATTTTCATTTTAAATTGAATAGTCTTAGTATTCGTGAATAAGGTCAGAGTATCGTGAATAAGGTCGTATCGTGAATAGTAACTCCGACACCAAAAGATAGAAATTCCACAAAAAAAACATCTTCACGCTTCATGAATAGTACTCGTGAATAGTAACTCATGAATAGTAACTTATGAATAGTAACTCGTGAATAGTAACTCGTGAATAGTAACCCCGACATGAAAAAGTTCCAAATTTGATAAAAAATTCCAACCAATATTTCAGCATAATGATATTGAAGAAATAATATCATTTGAGAAGAAAATAACATCCCTTACCTCAAAGAATCAAGACTGCCGGAAGGAAGGAAAGGTCGGAAGTGATATTGAATGAAACTTAGATTGAGCAAGAACTCTCAAAGTATCTAAATACTCACAAAAAATACGCTCGATAATATAGAGAGAGAAAGAGAAAACTTTGTTTCGGTGTGATTTTCAATTCTAACTTAGCCCTCTATTTATAGGAAAATGTTAGCCGTAGAAAGCAGACTTGACACATTACACGATGGCTTTACTGCGCTACTATTGCCACCACCACATTTGAAATAAAATTCAGCACATTTTTTCACCAACCACAAGTGGGGCCCACTCAATTCTAGAATTTTCCACCAAAATCAATTATAACCCTACTTTCCGAATCAAACACCTCTTAAAATTTATAACAAATCATTCGTTCATTTTAACGGTTCAAAATTTGTAGACATATACTCAACTTATATATGTATAACATATCCAAAAATCATAACGATCCAAGCGGTCGGGATTAAAATTATAACTCACGTAATATATCGTAAAAATATTGATTTGATTTTTAATACCTCCATTCAAAACAAAAATCTTGATAAAACACCTCAACATTAAATCCTTCAATTATAACCACATATAATAAATAAATTCATCATTTATATCCATATCAAATAAATATTTTCTTATCATATAAATCAATAATTAATTATTCCCAAATAATATCACAGAATCACAATTATGACAATGAGGCGGTTCCGAGGAAGAGGGGCTTTCAATAAGGATCTCTCCTTCTTGGCGCGCAATTAGGTGACCAAACCTCTCCTTAGCGAACTTTCTAGACATTGCCAATAATGTTATCTAATAATATTATTCAAATAATATGAATTATTGATCGATAATGGGAAATACTATGCGTTGACAATTATTGAAACATCAATAATATAAAATACCAACGCATGACAATTATTGAATCAATAAAATAAAATATCTTGAATAAAGTAATTCTTTGTAACAATTATTGAGTAGTGCCTTCTTATGTAAGGATCAATAATTCAAAAATATCGTAGTAAAATCGTGTACTCTTTGTGGCAAACACGCATATTATTGTATTTTAACCATCGGTATTCCAACGGTGTTAGCAGAACGATTACGTCGTTATTTATAAAAACTTAATTTTGTCGTTTTCTTCATCAAGGCGGTTTATGGGGCCCACAAATAGATGTAAAATTAAATGCGAATATTTCCCGACGGAAAGAATATTCCACGACCAAATGAATATTCACGATAATAATGAATACTTTATACCTTCTTGCGTATTTTGAAAAAAAAATTCATATATCACCCTTAACTTTAACTTTTATCAATTTAACCATTTCTTCAAGAGAAAAATTGAATACTTTTATTTCATAAAATTAGGGGTCTTACAATCGTATCGTGAATAGTAACCTTACACAAAAAGGTAGTAGAAATTCCACAATAAAATTTATAACAATATCTCAAAGATAATGATATTGAAGAAAATAATATCATTTAAGAAGAAAATAATATCCCTTACCTCAAAGAATCAAGATACTGCCGGAAGAAAGGTCGAAAGTGATCTTTGAATGAAACTTATCTTGAACAATAACTCTCAAAGTATCTAAATACTCACAAAATACGCTCAATAATATAGAGAGAAGAGAGAAAGCTTATGTTTACGGTGTGATTTTCAATTCTAACTTAGCCCTCTATTTATAGGAAAATGTTAGCGCAGCAAGCAGACTTGACTGCTCACTACACGATGGCTTTACCTGCTACTATTGCCACCCACCACATTTGAAATAAAATTAAGCACATTTCTTCACCAACCACAAGTGGGGCCCACTCAATTCTAGAATTTTCCACCAAAATCATTATAAACCTAATTTTCGAATCAGTCACCTCTTAAAATTTATAACAAATCATACGTTCATTTTAAACGGTTCAAAATTTGGGAACATATACCCAACTTATATATGTATAACATATCCAAAAATCACAGCGATCCAACGGTCGGATTAAAAATTATAACTCACGTAATATATCGTAAAAATACTGATTTGATTATTTAATACCTCCATCCCGACAAAGATATTGATTAAACACCTCAACATTAAATCCTTCAATTATAACCACATAAAATAAATAATCCATCATTTATATCCACATCAAATAAATATTTTCTTATGATATAAATTAATAATTAATTATTCACAAATAATATTACAGAATCACAATTATGACAACCAGGCCGTTTCCAAGAAAGAGGGGGCTTTCCAATAAGGATTTCTCCTTACTGGCGCGTAATTAGGTGACTAAACCTCTCCTTAGACAGAACTTTCTAGATATTGCCAATAATTTTATCTAATAATATTATTCAAATAATATGAATTATTGATCTGATAATGGGAAATACTGTGCAGTGACAATTATTGAAACAACAATAATATAAAATATCAACGCATAAATTATTGAATCAATAAAATAAAATATTGAAAACTAATTACTGTAACAATTATTGAGTAGTGCCTTCTTACGTAAGAATCAATAATTCAAAAATATCATGCAATACTGGTGTCTTCTTTATGCGAACCACAGCCAGACATCGTATTTTAACCACCGGGTATTTCAACAGTGTTAACATTAACAACTACGCCGTTATTTATAAAAACTCAAACTTGTCGTTTTCTTCATCCGACAGTTATTCTGTTATGAGGCCCATGAATGGCTGCGCCGTCGTATGAATATTCCCCGACCAAAAGAATATTCCACGACCAAACGAATATTCCCCGACAAAAATGAATATTTTATAACCACTTGCTTATTTTGTAAAATTTGCACATTTCACCCATAACCAAAGTATTATATCAAATTAACTCCTAATTATTTCAAGATAATAAATAGAGAAAATTTAATTTTATTCATAATAAGTTGGGGTCTTACAATAATGTTATATATGCAAGATAAATCAGATATGGAATCCAAACCCTACTTTTGGATTTTGACTAAGGAATGAGAACAATAATATAATATTATTTTTATTTCAGTGCTATAAATATGTACTGTATGTGTGGACCGACAATGGTTAGTCAATTATGTTGTATCATTGCCAAACCCTAGCATTAATTAGTTAAACCTTATTTTTGAAATTCAAATAGGAGTTCAAAACTGTGTAGTGATTGTGTTATATGATTTATGTCACGTAATATAGAATTTAAGGTTAATTAGGAAAACCCTAAATATGCATAGAAAACCCTAATTAATATTTAGAAACCCTAATTTCTAAAATTAGAAACCCTAATTAGTAATTAGAAACCCTAATTACTAAACTAGAACCTTAATTTTTAAATAATTAATCTTAATGATAATTAGGGAAAATTTTATTTATTACTTAGAAAACCCTAATTATAAATTTATAACCCTAATTGTCATATTAGGAACCCTAAATGCTAAAATGAAAACTCTAATCGCTAATTTAGTCATCTTAATGCTAATTAGTAAATTCTTAAACTAATTTTCAAGTCTATATAATTAGTAAACCTAATCTAATTAGGGAACCCTAATTTGTATTTTTAGAGACTTTAAATTTTAATTTTTTTTCTCTAATTAGAAATCTTATAAATTTTTGTACTAAACCTTAGGGTTAAACCCTTAGGGTCAAACCATAAGGGTTTATCAAGTGTACTTTGTTGCCATTAAAATCATAAGGCAAATGACCAAATTGCCCTTATTGAATTATTGATGCTAACTTGTACATTTTGCCCTATTGAAGTTGGTGAACCACCCTAAACCTAGCCATGTGCTACTAAGTTCATCAACTCAGCCTTTACATAATCCAAATACATTCTATACAAGTCATATATATAGCATTAGAGAGAGAAAAGTATTCATTTCTTGCTCATTTGTGCTCATACACTTCACCAAGACCCTCTCTATCTACTGATAAGTGAATTTTATATTCACAAAACGATGTTCATTTCAAGCTTAATTGTTGTTAACTTCTTGCTTTCATGTTCGTTTTTACTTGTTTTGTGTTATTTTATGTGTAAGGTGGTTGGTGTGGCAAGTAGCAAAGAAATGGAGATGTTGGAAGCAACATTGGAGCAAGTGTAAAGAGATAGCAAACTCAAAAAGCAGAAGGTACCCCTTGATGCAGCCCATTTTGTTTATATACCCAATGGCAAAAGGGGTCTTCAATCTTGGTTTACAGAATACATGCCCACCAGGGCGGGCTTTTACAAGGCATATACCCCCACTAGGGCGGGGGGGGGGGGGTCTCGAAAGTTGGCATTCTTGGTTTACTTAAAACTCTGCTGGAACGTGGATTTTAGTGCATGTAATGTGTTTGGACTCTATATGACATGAGATTTTAACCAGAAGTTGGAGATTGGTTATATATTAATACAAACACGAAATCAATAACATAGAAGGCAATATACATAGATTAATTCCAGAATTTCATAGCAAGCTTTGGAGGAAGACGTTGAAGAGATTTTCGTATCGATTGCGAATTAAGGCAATGTGAAGGGTGTTCTGCATTATTTTTCTTCTTAGTCTTATATTTGTTATTGAAAAGATGTTATCTTTGATTTATTCAGTAATTAATTCATTAATGATGAACTAATTTACTTTTTAGACTTATGATGAATCGTTAAGTGAAACAATGGTTTTATAACTTTGATTTTCAATTTAAGAAGCTATTTTCCAGTTTTTCTATATTAATTTGAGCTTGAATTTATGAATTTCCTGATCAACAATTCTTTGGGGATTTGTATAAATTCGAGAGAGAAAGTATGGATCTAGACTTAGTTAATATAGCATGTGTACTTGAATTTTGTGAATGAACAGAATCTTGTTGAATGACAAGGTAGAGATATGCTTGACATCGTATGTAATCGGATAGGGAACTTAATCTTAAACCTTCTTTAATTATAACTCACATAGAGATATAGTGAGTTAGTTTATTAAGGTGTTTAACTTGTTTCTATCTAAATTGTGGATTTAGGTTAATATGGTATTAGTGCATCGAGAGGTGGGTAGTGCTACATTCGTGTTCTTGATTAATATACTGGGATAATGAGTTGAATTGGAATAAAGGTGTAAAAATCAGAGTGAAGCTTAGGGTGAAATCATAAGTCTAATTCTCCATTAATTGTATAAATTTTCAGTTTTTGATATTTGTGATTGTTTTGAGATCATATATGTAAGACCCCGAAATTTTTTTTAAATAAAAAGGAATTTCCTTTATTTATTATTTTGAAATAGTAAGGGTTGATTTGATTAATGTGGATAGTTAAGGGTTAAATACATAAATATTTCAAAATAAGCAAGTGGTTATAAAATATATTCATTTTGTCGGGGAATATTCGTTTGGTCGTGGAATATTAAATCTTTGTCGGGGAATATTAAATGCGACGCCTTGACCATGTGTGGGCCCCCATATAAAAAGCGATTGGATGAAGAAAAGCGAATATAAGTTGGTTAAAAATACTTGCAGGCGTAGTTATTCTGAATTTAAGACATTGGAATACCGGTGGTTAAAATACGATGTCTGGCGTGGTTTGCCGATAGCTTTGCGGTATTGCGAAAGATTGTTGAATTATTGATCCTTACGTAAGAAGGCTTTACTCAATAATTTTTACGGTGAATTCTTATTCGATATTTTATTTTATTGATTGATAATTCTGCGTTGATATTTTATATTATTGTTGTTCGATAATTGTCCTTGCACATTATCTCCATTATCGGATCAATAATTCATATTATTTAAATAATATTATTAGATAGCATTATTGGCGATGTCTAGAAAGTTACATCGAGGAGAGGTTTGGTCACCTAATTGCGCGCGCTAGTAAGGAGAAATCCTTATCGGAAAGCCCCTTTCTCGAGGAGCACTTTGGTTGTCATAATTGTGATTACGTAATATTATTTGTGAATAATTAATTATTGATTCATATGATAAAGAAATATTTATTTTATGTGGATATAAATGATGGATTTATTTATGTGGTTATAAATGAAGAAATTATTATTGAGGTGTTTTATCGGTATTTTACAGTTGGAGGTATTAAAAATTAAATCGGGGTTTTGAGATATATTCATGGGATTATAATTTTTAATCCAAATAGTTGGATCTTGATGTAATTTTTGGGTATATTATACATATATAAGTTGAGTATATGTCCACAAATTTTGAACCGTTAAAAATGCACGAATGATTTGTTATGAATTTTAAGAGGTGGTGATTAGGAAATTAGGGTTATAATTGATTTTGGTGGAAAATTCTAGAATTGAGTGGGCCCCACTTGTGGTTGGTGAAGAAATGTGCTGAATTTTATTTCAAATGTGGTGGGTGGCAATAGTAGCGAAGTAAAGCCATCGGAGCAGTGAGTCAAGTGCGCTTGATGGGCTAACATTTTCCTATAAATAGAGGGCTAAGTTAGAATTGAAAATCACACGAAACAAAGTTTTCTCTCTTTCTCTCTATATTATTGGCGTATTTTGTGAGTATTTAGATACTTTGAGAGTTCTTTATTCAAAGACAAGTTTCATTCAAACATCACTTGAGCCTTTCCTTAGGAAGAAATCTTGATTCTTTGAGGTAAGGGATATTATTTTTTTCGTAATGATATTATTTCTTCAATATCATTATGTTGAAATGTTGATCTGAAGTTTTTATCAAATTTGGAACTTTTTCATGTCGGGGTTACTATTCATGAGTTCTTATTCACGAGTTACTATTCATGAGTTACTATTCACGATTCTTATTCACGAAGTACTATTCATGAAAGCGTGAAGATGTTTTTGTGGAATTTCTATCTTTTGGTGTCGGATTTTTACTATTCATGTATACGGTATTATTCACGTATCTGACCTTTATTCACGATATCTGGCACTATTCACGTTATCGACGCACTATTCACCAAAAAATAAAATTTCTTCTTTTTGTCCAAAACATCTATTTTGGATACTAGCTTTGATTGTATCCATGTTTTGATCATTCTTGAATTTTACCACCGTGATTATTTTTGGGGTATTGTTGGACATGGATAAAACAAAGTACGAATCCTTAATCCTTAATCCTTGTCATTTTGTTTCTTTGGATTCGTTCTTTAAAAATATTTTCATCATCCTCGGTCTTAAATGATGATATTATTGAATATCTTTGGCTGTAGTAAAAAGATGAATGATTTTCTGAAGAATATCTTTGGCACAGTAGCTAAAAGATGAGCAGTGTTGAGATTGAGATGAACATGACCGGCGATTAATATCTTTGGCCTGTGTAGTGCAAAAGATGAGCAGTGTTTAAATGAACATGACGGTGATGAATATCTTTGGCACGTAGTGCAAAGATGAATATTTGATTCGAGATGTATATTGATTGTTGTTCTGAGGGGATAAAAGATAGGCGATGAACTTTTAAATTCATACATAGAAGATAGTAGTTTGCATTCTCTACTTAACTCTTCTAATGAATTATTATTTCATTGCGAATATTGATTGAAAATTTGTTGTCTATTGTATTCTATTAAATTTTTTTCCTGTTGAAGACTAACGATAATTTGTTGTATATTATCTTAGTCATAATATTCTTTCTTGAGCTAGTTGAGCTCACCCTTTTCCTTTTGTTCCATTCTTCTCGGGAGGCGAGAATATAGCGAGATGCAGTGGGGTATGGAATGAAGGTTTTAGAAAGGATTGTTTAGTAGTCCTCACCATTTTTGTAAAATAATGTATCAATAAATGTGATGAGGATTTATGTGAGTATAAATATTGTCAGAAGATAATATTTGTATTTAAACTCACGAGTTTCTTGTTGTAATAATAAAGTTGTAGTTGTTTACGTACCATGTATTGTGACTCGAGAATGGGTGATGTATACCTATTTTGGTGGCGTCGCGGTTGGTATCGAGCTTAGGGATATGATCTCTGGCGGAGATCGGGGAATAGAACTAGGAGGGAGGCGAGTAAATCCTTCGCTAGTGTGTCCTACTAAGCTTATTTGTTAGTTAGTCGATATATAGGGATATTATGTGATATATTGATTTCCTTAATTAACCCTTGTTTTATAGCGGTAATTGAGAATGTCGATTGAGAATATTAATAGTGGTGTAAATGAGACCAGTGGAGATGCTGTACTTAACAGCGAGGAGAGCGTGCAACAAGTGGCAATGTTCCTCTGTGAACAACACCTTTGGCGAGATGATGAGCGAGGGGATGTTTAGAAGCTTTTTGCGGTTCATGCAAAATCGGAGCGAGGGAGACTCGTGTTCAAAATCTGAGGAGAAATGATAGTAATTCACGGGTTGTCACATTGACAAGCGATTCGAAGAGTTGGGACCACGAATTTAAGGAAAGCGGATCCGATCATGGCGGAAACATGGGTCAAACAAATTACCAAGATATTCGATGTCTTGGGGGATGCGGAGAACAGAAGGTTCCATTCGCCACCTTATGTTAAGTGGCGTGGCAGACTCATTGGTGGGAGATGCGTGAAGCGTACCCATCGGTACTTTTCGGCATGTCTTGGGAGGCGTTTGAGAGACTATTTAATGACAAATACTTTCACGAAAGTGTTACGTCGTATGAAGGAAGTGGAGTTCATCAGTTAGAGCAAAACAACATAGCGGTGTCTCGATGACGAGGCAAAGTTTGCGAGTTATCGAGGTTTGCACCTCATTTGGTGGAGAATGAGGAGCATTATGACGCGGATGTTTCTTAGAGGTTTGAAACACGGCATACGTCGGTATCTCATTTCTCATAAACTTTCTCTTTATTAGGATGTTATAAGCGAGGGCTCAATTATTAAGCGAGATAATTAATGCAGTCATTTGAGGACCATAACGAGGATCGTACCGGAGATAGCGATCAGCGAATAGTGATAACTGCGGAGAAAAGAAAGAGCGGACGACGAAATGGTAACCACTCTGGTGGTAATCATAGTCGTGAAAAGCGAAGAAGCGAGTCGGGGAGGAGATTTTAAAGAGGAGATTTAACAGCGACTATGTGAAGACTAGCAGTCTTGACAAGCCCGGTTGGTTCTAAGGAGGAGAAACGACCACCGGTCGTATCTACAAATCACGGAAAAGAGGACATATCGGTCAAAGCGCCCTAGCAGTTCAAGGTATGTTATAGTTGTGGAAAGGAAGGACATATCGCTTTCGAGATTATGCAGATGGCGAAACCTAGTTCAAACCGGGACGGTGACTCGAAAAAGTATCCCGAGAAAAGTCAAAGTCAGCGATTAGGGAAGGCGTTTGTTGTATTTGGTCATAATCGACGAGGAACAAGCGAGGTGATCACGGGTAAGCTATTTATAAATTCTTGCGAAGTTTATACCTTACTTGATCTTTGGGTGCTACCCATTCATTTATCTCTCTCTGCTTGTGCTCAGCGTTTAAACTTGACTCAGGAGAAATTAGACTTTGACTATCTGTGGAAACTCCGTTAGGAGAAACTTTCATCACATCCTTTGTTTATAAATCTTGTTTGATTCAAGTTGGCACCATTACCTTACTGTTGACCTTATCTCTTTAAAGATACTTGCTTTTGATGTGATTTTAGGGATTGATTGGTTAACTACTACTCATCATACCAAAATTGATTGTTTTCATAAGGTTGTTAGTTTTCATATTCTAACCAACTTTTGTTATGCAATTCAAGCAACTAAACCATTAAAATCAATCAACATCATATCTAATCATAAAGCTATTCATTTATTAAAAAGCGGATGTCGAGCTTTCTTAGCCCATGTTATGGATTTGAATAAAGACACGTCAAATTTGAATAATATTCTGTTGTTATTGACTTTCCGGCGTATTTCTGAAGAACTTCCGGTCTACCCCGAGCGTGAAGTTGAATTCTTTATTGATCTTGAACACAGTACAAAGCCCATTTCTAAAACCCCATATCGAATGGCTCCTATTGAACTTGAGGAGTTAAAGGTCCAACTTCTGAGGAATTGTTGGACATCGGTTTCATTCGTCTAGTACATCTTCTTGGGGTGCTCTGTTTTATTCGTAAAAAAAAAAAGGCGGGAGTATGCGACTTTGTATTGACTATCGGGGAATTGAACCATGTCACCATCAAGAATAGGTATCCTCTACCTCGTATTGATGACTTGTTTGACCGATTGCAAGGGCACAATTCTTTTCAAAAATCGATCTTAGATTACGGATATCATCATTTGAAGATTAGGCGAGGATATTCAAAAGCGCCTTGAGAACTTCGGTATGGGCATTATGAATTCTTAGTCATGTCTTTCGGACTAACTAATGCTCTGCGACTTTCATGGATATGATGAGCCAAGTATTCAAGGAATATTTGGATCGATTCGTTGTTGTCTTTATTGATGACATCCTTATATATTCCAAAAGTCGTGAAGATCATGAGCACCATTTGAAAATTTGGTACTCCAAAGGCCGTGAAAACCAACTTTATGCCAAATTGAAGAAATGCGAGTTACGGCGAGGAAGTAGCATTTCTTGGGCATAAGTGTCAAAACATAGAGTATCTGTTGATCCGTGAAGATTGAAGCAATCAAAGTTAGAGCAACAAAAGTCGGTGGTGAAGTCACGTAGCTTTTGGGCTTATTTGGTTATTATCGGAGATTCGTGGAAGGGTTTTCTCGAATCGCTACTCCATTAACTTCGGCTAACTCGAAGGATACAAAATTCGTTTGGAGTGAAGAATGCGAGAAGAGTTTCCAAGAGCTTAAGAGGAGACTTATTTGGCACTGTTCTAACAATACCATCTGGTTCGGATGGATTTGTTATCTCTGACGATGCTTGAGGCAAAGGGTTAGGATGTGTTCTCATGCAGCGTGGGAAAGTCATAGCCTATGCCTCGCGACAACTTAAAGAGTATGAGAGGAATTATCCTACTCATGATCTAGAGTTAGCGGCCGATCGTTCAGCGCTAAAGATATGGAGGCACTATCTATATGGGGAGAAAGTGGAGATATATTCGGACCGTAAAAGCCTTAAATATTTCTTCACTCAAAAAGAACTCAACATCTTGGCGTGACGTTGGCTCGAACTATTGAAGACTACGACCACACTATTGATACCATCCTGGAAAAGCGAGCGTGGTAGGCGGCGTTGAGTAGAAGATCATATGCGGGAGCGAGTGCGATGATGTCAGAGTATCGCGTAGAGCCGACTTTAATAGAAAAAGTTAAGGTTGCTCGAGCCCAGGCAGGAAATGATCGTATGAAGAAGAAAGTACAAGAAGGAGCTATTAGGGCGAGAATTGATGAAGAAGGAATACTTTGAGTCCACTCTAGACTTTGTGTTCCTAACGACTACGATTTGAAGTACAAGATTATGATGGAGGCACACAATACACCATTTGCAATCCATCACGGAAGTACTAAAATGTATCGTGATCTTGACATACATTTTGGTGGAACAATATGAAGAGAGAGATTGCAAAGTTTATCTCGATGTGTTTAACTTGCCAACGTGTAAAGGCGGAGCATCTAGTACCTAAGGGTCCGTTGCAACCACTTGAGATTCCGAAATGGAAGTGGGAACACATTACCATGGATTTCGTTACGGGTCTTCCTACGGTTTCTCAGGGCATCAATGCTATTTGGGTTATTGTTGATAGATTAACCAAGTCTGCTCATTTCTTGCCGATACGGGAGACTTATTCACTTGAACGTCTTGCTAGTATATGCGTAAATGAGATTGTGAGGTTGCATGGCATGCTGTATCCATAGTTTGGATCGTGACCCAAGATTCACTTCAAGATTTTGGGTTAGCTTGCAAAAAGCTATGAGCGCAGTTTGCGATTTAGTTGGCATACCATCCCCAAGCAGACGGACGATCGAGAGAGGACTATTCAAACTCTTGAAGATTTATTAAGACTACTGTGTCCTAGACTTCAAGGCGGTTGGGATAAGTATTTACCATTGGTGGAATTCTCCTACAACAACGAGTTATCGAGCAAGTATAGGTGTGGCTCCATTGAAGCATTATATGGGACGAAAATGTCGTTCTCGATATGTTGGGATGAGGTGGGTGAAGCAACATTGTTGGGACTAGAGTTGTTAATACGTATGACTACGAAAAGATCCAAATAATTCGACAAGCGTATACAAAGCGGCTCAAGATCGACAAAAGAGTTATGCGGATCTTCATCGAAAGGGCGTGGAATTTAATGTAGGGGATCATGTATTGTTGCGAGTTGCTCCGTGGAAGGAGTTACAAGATTTGGGAAGAGAGGAAAGCTCGATCCACGATTTATTGGTCCATTTCAAATTCTTGACCGAAGTAGGAAATGTAGCCTATAGACTTGCGTTACCTCAAGTATGTCTCGTGTTCATAATGTGTTTCACATATGCTCTGTGCCCGTAAATATGTGAAAGGCCGAACCACGTTATTGAGTTAGAAGCAGGACGAGATAGCAGAAGACTTAACGTATGAGGAGGTACCTATCAAGATCTTGGATAGGAAGGAGCATGTCCTCTGTATGAGAAAGGTCATACCACAAGTTAAAGTTTTGTGGAGGAATCATGCTTATAGGAAATGATTTTGGGAATTGGAAGCGGAAATGAAAGCGAGGTATCCTCACCTTTTGAAACACCAGTCGTCGTCGATTTCGAGGGGCGAAATTTCATAAGGAGGGAGGTTGTAAGACCGAAATTTTTTTAAATAAAAAGGAATTTCCTTTATTTATTATTTTGAAATAGTAAGGGTTGATTTGATTAATGTGGATAGTTAAGGGTTAAATCATAAATATTTCAAAATAAGCAAGTGGTTATAAAATATTCATTTTGTCGGGGAATATTCGTTTGGTCGTGGAATATTAAATCTTTGTCGGGGAATATTCGAGCGGCCAGTATGACCGTATGTGGGCCCCATGTGAAGCGATTGGATGAAGAAAGCGACAAATATAAGTTGGTTAAAAATAACGGCGTAGTTATTACTGAGATTAAAATTTGTTGGAATACCCCGGTGGTTAAAATCTGATGTCTGGCGTGGTTACTTGCGATAATACCACGGTATTGCATGTATTGTTGAATTATTGATCCTTACGTGAAGGCCTTTACTCGATAATTTTTACGATGAATTCTTATTGATATTTTATTTTATTGATTGATAATTCTTTGCGTTGATATTTTATATTATTGTTGTTCAATAATTGTCCTTTGCACATTATCTCCATTATCGGATCAATAATTCATATTATTTAAATAATATTATTAGATAGCATTATTGGCAATGTCTAGAAAGTTACATCGAGGAGAGGTTTGGTCACCTAATTGCGCGCGATGAGGAGAAATCCTTATCGGAAAGCCCCTCTTTCTGAGGAGGCGGCTGGTTGTCATAATTGTGATTACGTAATATTATTTGTGAATAATTAATTATTGATTCATATGATAAAGAAATATTTATTTTATGTGGATATAAATGATGGATTTATTTATGTGGTTATAAATGAAGAAATTATTGTTAGGGTGTTTTATCGGTATTTTGCAGTTGGAGGTATTAAAAATTAAATCGGGGTTTTGAGATATATTGCGGGGATTATAATTTTTAATTCGAATAGTTGGATTCTTGGTAATTTTTGGGTATGTTTTACATACATAAGTTGAGTATATGTCCACAAATTTTGAACCGATTAAAAATGCACGAATGATTTTTTATGAATTTTAAGAGGTGTGGTGATTCGGAAATTAGGGTTATAATTGATTTTGGTGGAAAATTCTAGAATTGAGTGGGCCCCACTTGTGGTTGGTGAAGAAATGTGCTGAATTTTATTTCAAATGTGGTGGGTGGCAATAGTAGCGAGTAAAGCCCATCGAGTAGTGCTTGGTCGAAAGTGCCTTGGTGGGCTAACATTTTTCTATAAATAGAGGGCTAAGTTAGAATTAAAAATCACACGAAACAAAGTTTTCTCTCTTTCTCTCTATATTATTGAGCGTATTTTGTGAGTATTTAGATACTTTGAGAGTTCTTTATTGGTACAAGTTTCATTCAAACATCACTTGACCTTTCCTTAAGAAATCTTGATTCTTTGAGGTAAGGGATATTATTTTTTTTCGTAATGATATTATTTCTTCAATATCATTATGCTGAAATATTGATCTGAAGTTTTTATCAAATTTGGAACTTTTTCATGTTGGGGTTACTATTCATGAGTTCTTATTCACGAGTTACTATTCATGAGTTCTTATTCACGAGATTCTTATTCACGAGTACTATTAATGAAGCGTGAAGATGTTTTTGTGGAATTTCTATCTTTTGGTGTCGGATTTACTATTCATGTATACGGTACTATTCACGTATACGGCACTATTCACGTATACGGCACTATTCACGTATACGGCACTATTCACCAAAAAATAAAATTTCTTCTTTTTTGTCCAAAACATCTATTTTGGATACTAGCTTTGATTGTATCCATGTTTTGATCATTCTTGAATTTTACACCACAAGTGATTATTTTTGGGGTATTGTTGGACATGGATAAAACAAATGCGAATCTTTAATCCTTAATCCTTGTCATTTTGTTTCACTTTGGATTCGTTCTTTAAAAATATTTTTCATCATCCTCGGTCTTAAATGATGATATTATTGAATATCTTTGGCACGTAGTGCAAAGATGAATGATTTCTGAAGAATATCTTTGGCACGTAGTGCAAAGATGAGCAGTGTTGAGATGAACATGGATGAGTGATTAATATCTTTGGCTGTAGTGCAAAGATGAGCAGTGTTTAAATGAACATGATTAAGTGATGAATATCTTTGGCTGTAGTGCAAAGATGAATATTTGATTCGAGATGTATATTGATTGTTGTTACGGGGATAAAAGATGAGCGATGAACTTTTAAATTCATCATAGAAGATAGTAGTTTGCATTCTCTACTTAACTCTTCTAATGAATTATTATTTCATTGCGAATATTGATTGAAAATTTGTTGTCTATTGTATTCTATTAAATTTTTCCTGTTGAAGACTAACGATAATTTGTTGTATATTATCTTAGTCATAATATTCTTTCTTGAGCTAGTTGAGCTCACCCTTTTCCTTTTGTTCCATTCTTCTCGGGAGGCGAGAATATAGCGAGTGCGAGTAGGGGTATGGAATGAAGGTTTTAGAAAGGATTGTTTAGTAGTCCTCACCATTTTGTAAAATAATGTATCGATAAATGTGATGAGGATTTATGTGAGTATAAATATTATGCAGAAGATAATATTTGTATTTAAACTCACGATTTCTTGTTGTAATAATAAAGTTGTAGTTGTTTCTGTACCATGTATTGACAACTCAGAATGGGTGATGTATACCTATTTTGGGGGCGTCACAATATATTTATTATAATTTAGTTTTTATAGTTTTAAACTTTGAATTGGATAGTTTAATAAAATTAGGATTAATAGGAAATTGATAAATGTGAGGTTAAATTTCTTACTAAATTGTCTCTATGGGAACGATACTCTACTCACTATTATATTACTTGTTGTCCACGTATAGTTGCGTGTTGTGCGTAATTAGATTTTACCCAACAAGTTTTTGGCCCCGTTGCCGGGGATAATGTTAGTATAGATTTTAATATTTCACGATATCAGTTTAATTAGTCCAGTTTTACTTAAACAATTTTTATTTTTGCTTTGTTCCTTTTATTTCAGGTTTTTGCAGTGGTTTGTGCAAACTCTGTCCAAAATCCAGACTTGCGACATTTTGAGGACGACATTGAGAAACGGTTCCAGAGGTTAAGTAAGTGGATCAAGGAAACAAGAGAAGAATTCGAAAACTCTGAAAAAGAAGAGGTAATGGTAGCCGAAGATCAAAAAGCGTTGAGGGATTTTGCAACACCAAGGTGGTGAGCTGCGATCCAAGTATCACCCAGTTGCTAGGCGTAAACACATTTGAAATCAAGCCTGGGACGATTCAAATGATTCAAAATTCAGTTCAGTTTGTGGGATTGGCAAATGATGATCCGAATGAACATCTAGTCAGCTTTATGGAGATTTGTGACACTTTTAGGCACAATGGGGTGTCAGATGATGCGGTGAGACTTCGCTTGTTCCCACTCACCTTACGGGACAAGGTGAAGAGTTGGTTACACTCTCTACTGCCGGGATCGATAACTACTTGGGAAGACCTTGCTCAGAAGTTTCTTCCAAAAATTTCCCCACTGGCGAAAACTGCAAAAATGAGGAATGATATAACGATGTTTGAACAACAACATGGGGAATCACTGTATGAGGCTTTGATTTGGAAAATGAGGATTGGTTTTGATTTTAGCTCGGATTTGATGTTTTCAAAAATCTGGAAAATTTTTATGTGTTGTCTGATAACCAAATGTCAGGTCTTGTAGATCTCTTTCTGTTTATGGTTTTTGTGTTTTAGATGTTTGAATTTGTAGTATGCTATGAGATCTGTATTTTGGAACTTAAATGAAGGCCAGAGCTTGAACAGATTGAAAGTTATGGGTGGTCAAACCCTGTTGACCGACCATGACTTTCAATTTTCGAGGTAACCCAGATTTGCCCAGAAGCTTCTGACAACTT
Organism: Panax quinquefolius; assembly: GCA_020205615.1. Classification (NCBI taxonomy): domain Eukaryota; kingdom Viridiplantae; phylum Streptophyta; class Magnoliopsida; order Apiales; family Araliaceae; genus Panax; species Panax quinquefolius. The sequence goes on from CM035161.1 coordinate 80,625,654, forward strand.
ATTTGCAGCCTCGGATCTTGCAGGTGTTGTGTGTTATGAGTTTATTGTTGCAACTATGTTGTAGTATGTTAGTTTAACTTTAGATCCATGCTTTTAGAGACTCTAGATATGTTACCTCCTTTTTAGTTGTAGTAAAAGGACTCTAACTCATGCAAGCATACATGGGTCAACAAGTAGTACATAGTAAGAACATTTCGATCCACGAGAGAAAGGTTTCAAAAAAAAATTATTATGCATCAACTGTATCACTATTTATATATGCTTAAACGAATACTATAATTTTGAATTAATCTAAATTCAATTACGAATAAAGGAAAAATAATAGAATAATAAATCAAATATGGAAATAATGGGATTCTAACTTCAATTCATATTTCATCTAAATAATACCATCATGAAAGATTATACATGTATCATGAAAAATTAGCCAAGAGCACAAAAACTAGACATAAACATTTTTCAATGCATTATGACCTACTTACATAACCTCTATGTGTAATAGAAATCATGAAATCATCAATAAAACCAAAATCACTATATTTCTATGTGACTTTGCAACAATATTGAATTAAAGCGTAAGCTCTGATATAACTACACACGGTGAAACAATATATTTCTATCTGGTTCACGAAATATAAAGCTAAACAATTCAGCCTCATAAACGTATGCTATCATGATTACAACCACACTCACATGACATTTTTCAATTCCATATAAGTATATAAAACGAATGGTGATCAAACATTCATGCAATCCAATCAATCATAATTGAAATTCCATGACAACCACACAATCAAGCAATCATGACATTGATTTTAGATTACATATCAATTTCCGTTAGAATACCATAATGGAATTTAGTTCATCTCTGAACCTAAAGCCATCATGGTATTATAGCAACACATGGAAAATAAATAAAACAATTGAGAGAGAAGATAGAATCGATCAAACCCAATTGCAGATTATATTCCACAAATACTGTTCAAATCTCCAATATTTTCCAGCAAAATAAAAGTAGTTCTTATTCAATGAATCAATCCAGAAGAAGATGAAGAAAATCTTCAATGTATGCTCAACCCTCTTTGGAAAATGTATTCAACGCTTAGAACCCTAGTTTTTGATATCAAAAACTTATAAAAGCAATAATAAAATGCGTTTGGTACCAACCAGAGTAGTTTAGACCAACTCAAACACTTCAAATTTTAAATTTAAAATATAGTCAAACAACATCATTCACTTGGAGCGGCTTGTGTATGCATGATCCCAATACATAACGGTAGCGTAGCGCTACTGTATGGAAAATTAAGCTTCATCGGGTTGATGGGTATGACGCTTTGGAGTTTTAAACCTGCTTGATCGCATACGGCCACGTGCTCTACATCCTTGAGTTTTGCTTTGCTGCTGCTGCTGCTTCTGTGTCCAACTACTAATACTTCTTCCTTCATCAATGCTTAGTTGCTTATCTCCACTTGGCCCTCGTGCCATGCCTTCACTAGTCTCATTGCCACCTACCAACACCGAGCTACACCATGTCCTGCATTTTCACACCAGAGGAGTTCTCATTACATGCAGTGCAAAATAACACAAAATGCAACTAAATACATACTAAAATGTACTTGAGATGGGCATAGTTCGCGTGAATTGATATCCAATAAGTAGGTATAAAACCTACTTATCAAATACCCCCAAAATTGAACTATTGCTTGCCCTCAAGCAATGCATACGACATAAAACACTAAAAATGCAACTACATGTTATGCAACTAGATTATGATGCAAATGAGTCTCACATTCTTCCAGCTAGAATAGAATTTCAGTCCAAAAATGCCTCAACGAATTATCCAGATTCAAGAAAGAAACTTCAAACTAAGCCATAGACATAATATCATACACTCAAATAATCCATACATGCTATAAAAATGTTTTGTGTGTATGTTGTGTTTACCAAAACTTGACTAAAGCACATAATACACATATTAAACTGCTCAAAACAGAAAATTGCAGTCTAAATCAAGATTTATGTATACTAATGCAACAAAGACTACTCTGACATATCAAAACCAACTAAGGTTCAATAATGGGTTTAGACTGCTTTCTTTTTACTCACGAGGGCGATTTTCGCTCTTTTTCGCGGTGTTTATTGCTATTTTTTTTTACAGCGAGGTCGTTTTACGCTCCATCTCGCCCTTCCAAAGAGTCAATAATTCAGCTCAAGAAGGTTTCAAGCTAGCTTTTTTTTTTAATATATAGCATACCCATGTGTCCCCAAAGTTTGATTATCAATGTTTTTCATAGTCCAAATCCATTTTCCACATAATTCTCTTTTTAAAACCACATTTCCTATCAAGCAATGCAACACATAATTCTTATGCCTACAAGAAATTGTGAACACGACAGTGCAAACCGAAAGCACCTAAACAGCATCATGGATTACATCATTTAAATGTTATATCTAAGCTTATGATATCCATAATACTCAAAAATCCTTCAAAAATTCACATTCATCATTAGCTGGACATAACTTCCACAAAGCTATAATTTATGAGACATGCACTGAACATCAAATGCAACTAAACATATACTAACATAAATAATAATAATGACTAAAAGCAGAAAAATTTTCTGCAATTATTATCTAACACATAAAACATGCAAAATATAAACTAATCATGCAAACACTATATGCAACTACCTTACTACCCAATACCCCCAAACTTAAAATATTCACTGTCTCAATGAATGAAGGTATAGGGTTAGAAAAACTCGCCTATTCATCAGCTGCACCACCCTTTTTCGGGTGGTGAATCCGGTGGTGGAAATGGCACGACAGTCCCAAACTATGGCCACTTAAGCATAGTCCCCTGTTGTGCAAATGCCTCTGCTAGTGACCTTGTCAAACCCATAGCAAACGCTGCGAAATTGTCATACATAGCGTTGACCTTCCGCTCCAACCTTTGGAGCTGTTGCTCCCCAGTATTTGCAGTTGCTTGGGTTAACGTGCCTGCTTCATCTGTCTTGGAGGGCTGCGATGAAGGCGTAGACGAGGTTGGATGAAGAATAAACCCCTTTCCTCTTGGATGCGGAGTACCCCCTTTCCAATCTTCAAATCTGGCTATTATAGCATGCGTAATATCCTGGCTCGGGAAATGTAACTGCTCATCCATCCACCTAATTCCTGCTTTGGCACACAAATGAGTCACTATTGAGGCATGTGTAATACTGCCCGTCGTACTTCCCCGCATGTATCTCAACATGTTCTGATTCATCAGATAACCTATGTCAATATCCTTGCCCACGATAATCCCCCATAGTATAATCGCTCACTCAACTGTAACTTCATGCTGATGAGAGGATGACATGAGTTTGGCACACATAAACAAATTCTAGGCCTTTGCATAATAATTAAGAATGGACGCCAAAAATGTCTTAGGGTGATTAGTGCCCGGAGTGCATGTCTACTGAGTCCTTAGAATACACAGATCGGTGATAACAACGTCAAAATCTGTCTCCAAACGTTCAGCCTCCACCTAGTTTGTTCTTCCAGCCGGAGGGTCGGGTAAATTGAACACTTTACGAATAGTTCTCGGCCTGTAGTCCACTTAAATTCCACGAACAAAAGAGAACCCATTCATCATTTCCCTCGAATTAACATAGAACTCCCTTTGATAACCATAGGTGTAAATGCTGGCGTAGAGCACACACACCATGCCACCTCTCTTTAATCATCCTGAACTAAGCGTATAATCCTGCACTGTGCGGCTTGAATCCTCTCTCCCGTACAAATGACTTTCCCACAATTCGGTAGTATTCTATTTGAGCATCCAGGTTGATAAATTTTGAAAAATCAACATTATCCCCACTTTGACTGCTTGCAGGTGATGATTCAGGGGTACAAGATCTCGTACGGTTAATTCCCATTTGAGACTAACAAAGAAGAAGAAGACTTGCTTGATAGTGAATGATTGTCGATGACTGAATACCCCCAAACTTTTTTTGCACAACCCACTGAAACCCTAGTTTTATAATGTAGATATTAATCGTGGGTAGGATATTTGATGCAACAATCACGTAGTGGAGCAATTGGTAACGGTTTGAAGATGAGAAGTCGTGCGTGTTGTGGAGAACAAGGGAAGACGTCTCTGTGATATTTCAAATGATGGAAGTTATGTGTTTAAACACGTCTTTAAAACCATTTTTTTTTCAAAGTCGGTGTCAGGCGCGGTCGGGCGGCTTTTCAATGGAGATATGGTGCGCGATCACAGACATGCAACGCAGGCGCGTGGTTTTGTACTGCTATTATAGCGCGGCCGCGCGACCCTACTTCCTGCACTTCCAATTTTCATTTCCAATACTTCAAGACAGTGATGCCTTCTTTTCAATTCACCTTCATAAACACCAATTAACCATGTCAAAGTATGAACTATTGAATACGCAAAAATGACCATCTAATCATCATACTCTTTATACTATTCTCAAACACAGCCCAATGCAATTTCAGCTCCCAATGCACTTATGGAGAACAAATCAAACTATCACAGTTAAAAATGAAGATGAACTACCAAAAATAACCTAAATGGAATAAATAAAAAGTAGAGATAGAAACAATGGGTTGCCTCCCATCAAGCGCTAAGTTATAGTCAATTAGCTTGACTGTCTCTGCCTTTTCAGGTTAAAGAAAGAATTGAGGTGACTTTTTGTCTGTCAACCTCGCCACCAAAGTAATGCTTCAGCCGCAATCCATTAACTTTAAACGGCTTGTCGGGGAACTTATCAAACACTTCTATTGCTCCATGTGGGAAAACTATCTTCACTGTGAATGGCCCTGACCACCTTGATTTGAGCTTCCCAGGAAAAAGTTTAAGTCTAGAGTTGAAAAGCAACACTCTTTGTCCTGGCTCAAATGTTCTCTCTATGATCTTGCGATCATGCCATTTCTTCACCTTCTCCTTGTACAGCTTTGAATTTTCATACGCCTGTAATCATAATTCGTCCAACTCATTGAGTTGGAGTAGGCATTTCTCTCCTGCAGCTTTCAAATCAAAATTGAGCTTACGAATCGCCCAATATGCCTTGTGCTCTAGCTCCATAGGAAGATGACATGCTTTTCCATAAACTAGTTGAAAAGGTGACATGCCCAATGGAGTCTTGTATGCAGTTCTATATACCCAGACAACATCATCAAGCTTTAAGGACCAATCTTTTCTTGTGGGATTCACAACTTTTTCCAGAATTCTTTTAACTTCCCAATTTAACACTTCTGCTTGGCAATTCGTTTGGGGATGATAAGCTATAACAATGCGACGATTTACCCCATACTTAGCCAACAAAGCTATGAACTGCCTATTGCAAAAATGATTGCCTTCATCACTAATGATGACCCTTGGAGTCCTAAACCTCGTGAAAATACTCTTCTGCAAAAATCTGAGGACTACTTTGGCATCATTTGTTGGAAGAGCTGCCACTTCTACCCACTTCGACACATAATCCACTGCGAGCAAGATGTAAAGATTTTTGCATGAAGAAACGAAAGGGCCCATGAAATCTATCCCCCACACATAAAAAATTTCCACTTCGAGGATTGTGTTCAATGGCATTTCATTTCTTTTCGAAATGTTCCCGACTCTATGACATCTGTCACATCTCTGGATGAAACTGTACACATCCTTAAAAATTATCGGCCAGTAGAATCCTGCTTGTAGCACTCTAGCCGCTATTCGCTCTCCACCGTAGTGACCCCCATACAAAGAAGCATAACAATCCTATAAAATACCCTCTATCTCATTATATGGGATACACTTCCTTATCATCTGATCAACGCATTATTTGAACAAATATGGTTCATCCCATATAAACCATTTAACATCATGCATGAATTTCTTCTTTTGATGACCCACCAAGTTAGAAGGTACAATCTTACTCACCAAGTAGTTCGTGTAGTCTGCAAACCATGGCACTTCCCCTTTCTCAACTGTTCATCTGGAAAGGATTCATTAATTACAACTTTGTCATCTGCCTCTCTTTCCGGATTCTCTAGTCGAGATAAGTGGTCCACCACTTGGTTCTCAGTTCCCTTTCTGTCTTTGATCACTAAATCAAATTCCTGCAACAATAATATCCATCTGATAAAACGGGGCTTTGCATCCTTCTTTGCCATTAAATGTTGAATTGTCGCATGTTCGGTGTACACAATCACCTTCATAACAATCAGATACGCTCAGAATTTATCAAAAGCATACACAACTGCCAATAACTCTTTCTCTGTGGTGGTGTAGTTCAACTGTGCAACTGTAAGAGTCTTGCTAGCATAATATATCACGTGAAAAAGATTTTCCTTTTGCTGACCCAAAACAACCCCCATAATATAATCACTGACATCACACATCAATTCGAACAACAAGTCCCAATCCGGTGCAGTAATAACTAGTGCTGAAGTTAATTTCCCCTTCAAGTGCTCAAATGCCGACACGCAGGCCTCATCAAATTTGAACTGTGCATCCTTCTCCAATAAACTACATAATGGTTTAGTTATCTTGGAGAAGTCTTTTATGAAACTGTGGTAGAAGCCTGCATGTCCAAGAAAACTGCGAACACCTTTAACTAAAGTAGGTGGTGGCAAATTCTCAATAGTATCTAGTTTAGCCCTGTCCAACTCAAGTCCCTTCTTCAAAACCTTGTGTCCCAGAATTATTCCTTCTTGTACAATAAAATGGCACTTTTCCCAATTCAATACCAAATTTGTTTTAACGCATCTTTTCAAAACCATCACCAAATTTTCAAGACATAAATCAAACGAATCCCCAAAGACTGAGAAATCATCCATGATTAGCTCCACATTATGTTCCACCATATCTGAAAAAATAGCATTCATACATCTCTGAAAGGTGGCTGGAGCATTGCATAGACCAAAAGACATCCTTCTGAAAGCAAAAGTTCCATACGGACATGTAAAGGTTGTCTTTTCTTGATCATTTGGAGCTATAACTATTTGATTGTAGCCTGAATATCCATCCAGAAGGGAATAATACTCATGACCCGCCAGTCTATCCAAGATCTGATCGATAAATGGCAGTGGGAAGTGATCTTTCCTTGTAGCTTTGTTAAGCCTGCGATAATCCATGCAGACTCTCCACCCCGTCACTGTTCGTGTTGGAATCACCTCATTATTTTCATTAGAAACCACAGTCATGACAACCTTCTTTGGTACACATTGCACTGGGCTCACCCATGAACTATCTAAAATCGGATAAATTATGCCTACATCCAGCCATTTCAATACTTCTTTCTTGACTACTTCCTTCATGATCGGATTAAGTCTTCTTTTTTTCTCCACCGACGGCTTACTATCATCTTCCAACAGGATCTTATGCACGCAAAAAGAAGGGCTGATCCCTTTTATGTCTGCTATAGTCCATCCAATAGCCGACTTGGACTTTCTAAGGACTCGTAGCAGTTTTTCTTCCTGAAAAGATGTTAGTGCAGAAGAAATAATCACAGGTAGCTTTGAATCTTTATTTAAAAATGTATACCTAAAATGGTCTAGAAGTGGTTTTAATTCAAGTTCTGGAGGTGTCTTTTAAAAGATGGCTTCAATTTTATTGACGTATCTCCAGCTTTCTTCAATGGCTCAACAGGTGTTTTGAATTTTTTGAATTATGGAGTAGTATCAAGAAATTTCACAAGTTCTTCAAATTCCTCATCCTCTAATTCTGAATTCCCAGTAATAAAACTTATCAATGGTTCATTATCCACCAAAATCTCTACTTCATCATTTAAGACTTGGTTCACCAAATCAACTCTGAAGCATTCCTCTTCATCTGTCAGAAACTTCATTGCCTTGAATACGTTAAAGGTAACCTCCTGATCTTGCACACGCATAGTGAGTTCCCCTTTCTGAACGTCTATCAAGGTCCTCCCTGTGGCTAGGAATGGTCTTCCTAGTATGATTGGTATACTTCTATCTTCTTCATAATCTAAAATGATGAAATCAGCTGGGAAGATGAATTTATCCACTTTTACCAATACATCTTCAATAATTCCCCGTGGATAAGTAATGGACCTGTCAGCTAGCTGTAGAGAAATATTCGTCGACCTTGGAGTCGGTAATCCCAACTGATTGAATACTGACAAGGGCATCAAATTTAAACTTGCCCCAAAATCACATAGACATTTACTAAAGCTCATCCTTTCGATCGTGCATGGAATTGTGAAACTACCCGGATCCTTTAGCTTTGGAGGTAATTTGCGCTGAAGCACCTATGCTGCATTCTTCTGTCAAGGCCACTGTCTCAAAATCTTCTAACCTCTTCTTCCTTAACAAAATACCCTTCATAAACTTTGCAAAACTCGACATCTGTTCCAATGCCTCAGCGAAGGGTATGTTAATCTACAGCTTTTTAAAGACCTCCAAAAACTTGTTAAACTGCTTGTCTTCCCTCTGTTTACTCAATCTCTGTGGATACGGAACCGGAGGGTGAATTAGTTGTATTTTACTCACAGGCTTCTCAACTGAACCTGCTTTATTCTTCTTTTCCTGCTATAACTCAGAATCTTCATTATTTACTTTCTTCTCAGACAACTTTTCTGCCTCACGCGGCCGCGCGTCTTCCCCTTGTAAACATAGCGCGGCTGCACCATGCTCATTTTCTACAATCTGTCTCCCAGACCTGAGTGTGATTGCCTGACATTGTTCCTTCCCTTCTCTTCTTGGATTTGCCTCCGTAGTACTTGGCAATGAACCCTAGGGCCTATTGTTAAGCATGCTCTCCATCTGACTCATTTGAGTTTCTAGATTTTTAATAGCCACTTCTTGGCTTTTAGTCATTACCTCTATATTCGCCATGCACTTCATCATCATCTCCTCCATTTTTGATTTCTTTTCTTGCTGAGGTGTAGATGGAGTGTGATGTTGTTGTTGAGAAAATCCAGATGGATAAGGTGCTCTTGGTGTAAACTATTCTTTGAAATTTGTTGTGGTTGAAATTGGTTATTAATTTGGCCCGACTCATTGATTTCCCTGATTATTTGACCAACTAAAGTTTGGATGGTTGCGATTGTTGGAGTTGTATGTGTTCTGAATTTGTCCTTGATCCTTCCTATAATTGCTCACATACTGTATAGACTCTGAGCTAATTGCACATTGATCCGTTGAATGTGACCCTGCACAAATTTCACACACAAAGGCAACTATCTTCGCCTTGGTCTCTATCAACGAATCAATTTTCTTCACCACGGATGCCATCTGTGCTAACAATTGTGTGATAGCATCCACTTCTAACAAACCTGCAACTTTGGGCTGTGGCATCCTAGCTGTAGGGTTTTGAAAATCATTAGCTGCCATTGTCTCAATGAGGTTATAGGCCTCTTAATAACTTTTTGCCCATAAAGCTCCTCCTGCATCTGCATCTACAATCGGCCTTGACTGTCATCCCAATCCATTATAGAATGTGTTGATAACCATCCAATCTGGCATGCCATGGTGTGGACACTTCCTTAGCATATCTTTTGTATCTTACCCAAGCTTCATATAGAGATTCACCCTGTTGCTGCTCAAACTGGGAAATTGATGTCCTCATCTTTGCAGTCTTAGCCATTGGGAAAAACTTGGCTAAGAATTTCTATGCTAGGTCCTCCCCCACATAGTTATAGAACCCGAAGGTAAAGAGTGAAGCCAACTTCTTGCTTTATCCCTTAATGAAAACGGAAACAGTCTAAGTCCGATAGCATCCTCCGTCACCCCGTTATTTCAGAAAGTATCACATATTTCAATAAAACTCAACAGGTGTTCATTAGGATCATCTGTAGCCGCACCCCCAAATTGTACCGAATTCTGCACCATTTGAATAGTGCCCGACTTTATCTCAAAGGTATTAGCTGCTATCGCTAGCCTGACTATACTTGACTGCAATCCATGTAAGACCCCAACTTTTATGAATAAAGATGAATTTTCTAAAAATTTCATTTTTAAATATTATGGAGTGAATTTAAATGTTATAGTTGTGGGTAATATTTAAAATTTTTGAAAAGTATGCAAGTTGTTATATAATATTCGATTGGTCGGGAAATATTCATTTTAACAGGGAATATCCGTACGACGGCATAATCATTGGTGGACTCACAGCGAAATTATTGTCGGATCGAGAAAGCGACAAAATATTTTTATGAAAATAATAAATGGAAGTTTTACAGTTAAGCTGTTGAAACACCCGGTGATAAAAGTATAATGTCTGGCGTGGTCGCATAGTAGCACAAGGTATTGATTATTGATGCTTACGTGAGAAGTCACTCGGTTTTGTTCAATTATTGCTACAGTAATTGCTGCATATTATCTTATGTTATTTGATTCAATTATTGTCAATATTTTATATATTATTAAATCAATAATTGAGACGAAGTTATTAACATTATTATTTTACAATATTAACGATGTCTAGAATTTCTGCCAAGTAGAGGTTTGGTCACCTAATTGTGCGCTTGATAGGAGAAATCCTTATTGGAAAGCCCCTCTTTCCGAGGAGCGACACAGTCGATTAATAGTGTGAATTATAATAATGATGATGAAGTTTGTTTTATCAAGATTATTAATGTAATAAAAAGCAGAAAAACTTTTATATAAAATAGAATACTTTTATAAAGTTATTTGTTTTATTAGACAATAATTAGAATATATTATATTTTATTATGCATAGTGTTTTGCATAGTAAAATCTTTTTATATAAAGCAGAATACTTTTATAAAATTATTTGTTTTATTAGACAATAATTAGAATATATTATATTTTATTATGCATAGTGTTTGATATAGTGCACTGCATAGTCTTTGCATAGTAAATTTTTTTTATATAAAATAGAATACTTTTATAAAGTTATTCATTTTATTAGATTATAAATAGAATATATTATATTTTATTTAAAAGATTTTGTTTTATTAGAATATTTTATTAAATCAATCTGGACCAAATCAGTTTAAAAGTGAATCAATACGACCGTTAATGAATTAGTTACTATTCAATCCATTCTCCTATAAATAGAAGTTCATTCCTTCATTATTTCTTACGAATTCACTGAAACTCTAGAGAGAGAAACTATAAAGAGAAAGAAGAAAAGTATTCTGCTACTTCACTACTCCTATGTCCAGTTCTTCTTTATAAGGTAAGGGATATTATTTCTTTCTTATTCATGAAGAGAACTTCTATTATTCTATTCTTTATTATTTTGTTGGAATAACTTGTATACGCGGACTACCCTATACTTGGTGAAATTCTTCTGTTATTCCATTCTTTATTATTATGTTGGAATAACCTGTATATGCAAAGTACCACATACATGGTGAAATTCTTCTGTTATTCCATTCCTTATTATTATGTTGGAATAACCTGTATATGCAAAGTACCACATACACGGTGAAATTCTTCTGTTATTCCATTCTTTATTATTACGCCGTAATATCACATGCATGCGTTTACGTATGACTGGTTCCATTATTTATTATTACTCATTGGAATAACTCGTATGCATGCGATCTATCACATGCATGGTGAATTACATTGTTATTCCATTCTTTATTATTACGTCGAAAATATCACATGCGTGCGTTTTACGCGTGACACAATTCCGTTATTTATTATTACATTGGAACATCCGCTCGGAATGCAATTTCGTCGACTGGTTTCGTTATTTATTATTCTGTTGGAATATCTTATCTGTGCGTTTACGCAAGACCAGGTTCCGTAATTTATTATTCGTTTAGAATAACCTGTCTGTGCGGTCTATCGCATGCCTGGTGATTTCTTTTGTTATTCCATTCTTTATTATACTCAGTTGGTTAAAGTTTTAACTTCTATACTCCATGAAATTATTGGAATATCCTTGATATTTGCGCTTCATCCAGTATCTTTTCATAGGAATATTCTTCTGAGTATTCTTGAGTTTTACCCCACAAAGCAGTATCATGTTGACAATTTTCACGTTATTGGTTCCTGGATAAACTAATTCTTGAATTTGTTTTATTGAATTCTTATATCATTGTTGTGACGCCCCCAAAACAAGGTATACATCACCCATCTTGAGTCGCCAAATACATGGTACAAAATATAAATACAAACTTAATTATATAACCGTCGTGCAATATATGACAATACATAAACTTAGAGTTTTAATAGGAATATTGTCATCTAGACAATATCCAAACTCAAAGAAGTCCTCATTACATTTATTGTGACACTATTTAACAGAATAGTGAGGACTACTAATGCTATCATCTGGACCGTCACTCCTTTCCCCAACTCGTCCCAGCTATATTCTCATTTTCTGAAGAGAACAGTGAAAGAAATGGTGAGCTCAACTAGCCCAGTAAGAAATATTATGACTATGATAATGCAAAATAAATTATCAATAGTCTTCAACAATGTTAAACTGATAAAATACAATAGACACCAAGTTTAACTGCAGCGGAACAAGCAATCCATTAAAAGAGTCAAGTAGAGAATAAAATCAACTTTCTTTTATGATTTAAAAATGTTTTCATCAATTTTTATCGCTGAGACTCAACTTAATAAATAAACCACATCATCGAATCATCCCTATACTACGGGCCAAGGATATTCTTTAAATAAATGGTTATGACTATACTGAATAATCCCTGGTCATAATCATACCAAGTCCATCTCTGCACGTAAGCCAAAGATATACAACAATAAAATCAATAATCTACAATCCATCTTTGCACGTAAACCAAAGATATATAATTCAATAAACAACAGTCTATCTTCGCACGTAAGTCAAAGATAACTTTTATCACTATATAAGCATGAGGATGATGACAATGATATAAGCATTAATCAAACTAAAATAAGGATAAATATTAAAGACTTTAAATTTATCCAAATATTATCAATCACTTAATAAACTCATAATCTAATATTATTAATATTATAATAATATTTTAAATATTGAAATGGTCATAACTTTCTCATTTTAAGTCAGAATGAGCTCATTTTTTGGACAGGAGGTACCTTATACCATATACTTTCATGTCCCAAAAGGCCGTAATTTTTCGCATAAATTAAGTGGCCAAAACAGCCCTTACAAAATTATGGGCAGTAGCTTTTTGCTATTTTCTAGCTTTTGACTCCTTTGCTAAAAATAGTCCACACAAAAATCTACAACACCTTTTCTAGTGATTCCACTTGGATAAGTTAGTAAACTCATAGATCTAACTCTAGGACTTGACCACACTCAAAAATTCGAAATACAATAGGAGTTATGGTCAATTGAATTTCATGTTCCATTTTCACCAAAATCTGATTTTCAACTCTTTGTGATTTCTAAGAAACTTTCATGTTTTCACATAATAACCAACATAAATCCTCATGACAATGACATAATAATTCAATAACACAAGTTCAAGAATAAACTTTAAACACTTATAAATTAATTTATCCTGAACTCAATAATGTCCAAATTGTCATCATAATACTTCTTTGTAGAGTAAAATTCACGAATGCTCAGAAGAATATTTCCATGAAAAGATACTGTATGAAACGCAAATATCAAGGATATTATACTAATTTCCTGGAGTATAGAAGTCAAAGCTTTAACCAACTGAGTATAAGAGAATATATGAAACTGCAAATGGATTTTCACCCGCCATGCGGTAATCCACGTAAACAGATCATTTCCACAATTTAATAAGGAATGAATACGAAGGATCATTCACCATGCATGTGAAAATCCACATAGACATGTTATTCCAACAGAATAATAAAAAATGAAATAACAGAAGGATTCACCATACATGCGATAGAGGCCGCACAGATAGGTTAATCCCAATAGAATAATAAAGACGAAACTAGGTCCGGCGTAAAATGCACAGACAGGATATTCCAACAGAATAATAAAGAACGGAACAAGGTCTGGCGTAAAATGCACAGACAGGATATTCCAACAAAATAATAAAGAATGGAACCAGGTCTGGTGTGAAATGAACAAACAGGATATTCCAACAGAATAATAAATAATGGAACCAGGTCAAAGTAAAAACACGCATGTGATAGGATATTAGGCGCGAATAATAAAGAACGGAATAATTGAAGAATTTCACCATGTATGTGGTACTTCGTATAAATAGGTTATTCCAACAGAATAACAAAGAATGGAATAAAAACTCTTACGAGTATTGAAATAAATAATTCTCTTCATGAATACAAAAGAATAATACCCCTTACCTTAAAAGAAGACTGGATACTGGAATAGTGAGGTAGCAGACTTCTCTTCTTCTTTCTCTCTATAATTTCTCTCTATAATAATAGCTCTAAAGCTTTAGTGAATTGGCGAGAAATGAAGGAAGAATGAGCTTCTATTTATAGGAAAATATAGTTTCGATAATTACACGTTTTGGGGCTCGAAATATTACAGTACAATACCTCCAACTTTTTTTTCATTTTACTTCAGTCATCCAAGTATTATCAAACTTGCACCACCTCCCCTAATAGTAAATCATGTGAAACAATAGTAAATCATGTGACTCAATAGTTCTAAACAAGTGAAAAAATTAATTACAGTATAGTACCTCCATCTATACCTCCATTTTTAACTTAGTCATGCAAGTATCATCAATCTTGCACCAACTCCCCTAATAGTAAGTGAATGTGACTCAATAGTAACTCGTGAATATTAACTCGTGAATAGTACTCTGACACGAAAAGTGCCCTGAATACCCGATTGAACAATATAATCTCCAGACATCAAATATTATCGAAATAAATGTCAATTTCTACTAACACAAATAATCCCAACACAATGGAACTATCAAATTCATCTTTAATCAACATGAACTTATTCATCATTAATATTATAAGTCACAATATTTAACAACCAAGTTTTTCCCAGGAAATAGAGGGCTTTCCAATAAGGATTTCTCCCTATTGACGCTCAATTAGGTGACCAAACCTCTCCTTGACAGTACTTCTGGACATTGTAAATATTGTAATTTAATAATATGAATAACTTTGTCGTCTCAATTATTGATTTAATAATATATCATATAATGCAGATGATACTATAACAATAATCGAATCAATAATATGAGAGATATGATGCAACAATTACTATAACAATAATTGAGTATAACTGAATGACTTATCACGTAAGCATCAATAACCAATACCGTGTGTTACTATGCAACCAAGCGTATTACTGTAATTTTACTACCGAGTAGTTCAATAGTTTTAATGGTAAAACTTCCGCTGTT
The DNA here is from genome assembly GCA_020205615.1 of Panax quinquefolius. Lineage (NCBI taxonomy): Eukaryota > Viridiplantae > Streptophyta > Magnoliopsida > Apiales > Araliaceae > Panax > Panax quinquefolius. The sequence continues at coordinate 80,640,899 of CM035161.1, forward strand.
ATTTTCAATAAAATATTTTTGTCGTTTTATTACTACGACAGTACTTCCGTTGTGGGTTCACCAATGATTGTGCCATCGTACGGATATTCCCGACAAAAAGAATATTCTCTGACCAAATTAATATTTTATAACAACTTGCATACTTTGCAAAATTTATAAATACTACCCTCAACTATAACATTATATCAAATCCATACCATAATATTCAAAAAAATATTTCGAGAAATTTAAATCTTTATTCATAAAATTTGGGGTCTCACAATCTCCCCTCCTTATGAAATTTCGCCCTCGAAATTTACGTACATACCTGGTATGCCGAAGAGGTGAGGATACCTTGACTTCATTTCATATTCCAACTCTTGAGGTATAACCTTTGAGTTCAAATATGATCCTTCTTATCCAAGATTTTAACACGTATCTCATCATACGTTAAATCTTCTGCTATCTCGTCTAGTTATAATTTAATAATGTGGTTCGGGTCGTCCACATATTTAAGTAACATCGATAAGTGAAAAATATTATGAACACGAGACACACTTGGCGGTAAAACGAGTCTATAAGCCACAGTTCCTACTCGATCAATGATTTCAAATGAGCCAATAAAATCGAGGGTTGAGATTTCATTTCTTCATCGATTCTTGTTTCTAGAATAACACCCTCTTGAACCTTCTTCTTCATATTCATCAACTTCGGGTCTGTAGCTTGAGCAACTTTAACTTTATCGATTAAAGCCGATTCTACTCGTATATTCGTTATCTTCACGCGGGTCCCTAGAGTCTTTAATTCTATCTTCATCATTTGTAAGTTATACGAAATAGGTCTTTGTGTTAACAGCATTGCACTTGTAAACGCATACGATCTTCTACTTAACACATCAGCTACCACGTTCGCTTTTCCACGATGGTATTGAATGGTACAATCATAATCTTCAACAACTCGAGACAACGTCTTTGGCGCATGATACGTTTGTTTTAAGTAAAGAAATATTTGGGGGTTTTAGAAATGGGTTTTGTACTGAGGTCAATATAAAATTCAATTTCACGCACTAGGGGTAGGCTAAGAAGTCTTCAAGAATACGTCAGGAAATTTATTAACAATAGAAATATCATTCAAAACTGTGACTCTCATCCAAGACTTGGATAACACATGTAATGAAGGTTTCTCCTAACAGAGTTTCAACTGATAAGTCAAAGTCTAATTTCTCCGGAGTCAAATTTAAACGTTGAGCGCAAGCAAGAGAGATAAAAGAATGTGTAGAACCGGTATCTAATAAGGTATAGACTTCGCAAAAATTTATAATTAACTAACCCGTGCTAACTTCGTTCGGGTTACTAGCTTTTTGAGAAGTCATGAAAAATGCTCTTCCTGAAACCACCGACTTTGTTTTGTCCTTATCCGCCTTTGGTGCCACCGTCCCAGCTGGACATGACTTCACTATAAGACAAAATCGAGCTAAATGACCTTCTCTTCTTGAAATTTCCACTTCTATTATCTTGGCCATGATTACCACCGAAGTGGTTACCATTCTTGGCATTATAATTTACCCCACGATGGTCATCATTGTTCCGATAACCATTGCCACCGGTACGATTATTATCGTGTTGTTGGTCGTTACCTTTTGGTTGTGCTAACTCATTATCGCGCTCCAATAACTGAGCCCTATTCACAACATCTGAATATAAACAAAGTTTGTGAGAAATGAGGTATTGACGTATATCGGGTTTCAAACCTCTTAGAAATATTTGCGTCATTCACTCCTCATTATCAACCAAGTGGGACGCAAACTGAGACAACTCGGTAAACTTAGCTTCGTACTGCGCCATGGTTATATTGTTTTTCTCAAGCTTGATGAACTCTACCTCCTTCATGTGATGAATACTTTCAGGAAAGTACTTGTCGTTGAACAGCTCTGGGAACTTCTGCCAAGACATCTTCAGTGCGGCAGGTTGAGTGCTTTACAGATTCCCACCAGTAATCTACCTCTGCACATAACATGAAGGTGGCAAAGAGAACCTTTTGCTCCTCGGAGCATCCCAAGACATCAAATATCTTGTTGATCTGCTTTATCCACGTCTCCGCCTTAAGTGGTTTTGGTTCTCCAAAAAAACTCCGGTGGTCCCAGCTCCTTGAACTGCTTAGCGGTGACCGATCGTGAGTTGTCAGTGTTTCCACCTGTATTTTGGACAAGAGCCGCCTTTGCCAGATGTTGCAAAAATTGCATAAAGCCTCTGACTATCCCATCGTTCAACATTTCATCGGTGTAATTGTTTTTGTGAGGATTATTGTCTTTCTGTTGGACATTACCCTAGGCTTTGATCGTTGGTGACTCAACGGTCTCACGTGCTTCATTGCTTATCTCAACATTTTTGGATGCCATTTTCAAATACTGCAACAAAATAAGGGTTAATTAACATATCACATATTATCCCTATACTCTGACCAACCAATTAAATAACATATAAGCTTAGGTAGGTCATACTAACGAAGGAATTCTCCGTCTCTCCCCTCCTAGTTCTTGTCTCACATCTCAGCCAGGGATCATATCCCTAAGCTTTGATACCAACTGTGACGCCCCCAAAACAGGAATACATCACCCATCTTGAGTCGCCAAATACATGGTACAAAATACAAATACCAACTTAATTATACAACCGTCGTGCAATATACGACAATACATAAACTGAGAGTTTTAATAGGAATATTGTCATGTAGACAATATCCACACTCAAAGGAGTCCTCATTATATTTATTGTCACACTATTTAACAGAATAGTGAGGACTACTAATGCTATCATCTGGACCGTCACTCCTTTCCCCGACTCGTCCCAGCTATATTCTCATTTCCTGAAGAAAACAGTGAAAGAAAGGGTGAGCTCAACTAGCCCAGTAAGAAATATTATGACTATGATAATGCAAAATAAGTTATCAATAGTCTTCAACAATGTTAAACTGATAAAATACAATAGACACCAAGTTTAACTGCAGCGGAACAAGCAATCCATTAAAAGAGTCAAGTAGAGAATAAAATCTACTATCTTTTATGATTTAAAAATGTTTTCATCAATTTTTATCGCCGAGACTCAGCTTAATAAATAAACCATATCATCGAATCATCCCTGTACTACGGGCCAAGGATATTCTTTAAATCATCAATGATTATGACTATACCGAATAATCCCTGGTTATAATCATACCAAGTCCATCTCTGCACGTAAGCCAAAGATATACAACAATAAAACCAATAATCAACAATCCATCTTTGCACATAAGCCAAAGATATATAATTCAATAAAAAACAGTCCATCTTCGCACTTAAGCCAAGGATAACTTTCATCACTATATAAGCATGAGGATGATGACAATGATATAAGCATTAATCAAACTAAAATAAGGATAAATATTAAAGACTTTAAATTTATCCAAATATTATCAATCACTTAATAAACTCATAATCTAATATTATTAATATTATAACAATATTTTAATCACCTTTAAACTTATAAACAATTTATTTTAATTGTTTACATTTTACCAAATAATGCATTTAATTATCCAAAATGCCATACTCATATGATTTCATCACCAATGATCAAATCCCTCATCAAAATATACATATACCTTATATAAGATTTCCAAGCCATAAAATCCTATTTTCCAACTTTGTTACTTCACATAACATATTTAACTCATATATAAGTAATTAAACCATTTTCATGAAAAATACCAAATTAGTCCCAAAAATATTTCTTTTCTCGGGATTTAGCAGAATATAGTCCCATAATGAACATATATTTTCTCTAAAATTTTAAAATTCATTTACTATTTTTCAAAAATCAATTTCTAATTACTTCCTTAAGAAATTAGCTACCTCAAGTTTAACTCCAGAAATTCCCAAATCTTGGCAGGATCTTACACATGTTAATGTGAGCTTCCAGTTTAAATTTCATGGTAATCGGAGCTTTAGAACTCCGGTTATGGTATTTTTCGTCGGAAAAACCTAAATATTGAAATGGTCATAACATGCTCATTTTAAGTCGAAATGAGCTCATTTTTGGACAGGAGGTACCTTATACGGTATACTTTCAAGTCCCAAAAGGCCCGAATTTTTCTCATAAATTAAGTGGCCAAAACAGCCCTTACAAAATTATGGTTAGTAGCTTTTTGCTATTTTCTAGCTTTTAACTCCTTTGCTAAAAACAGTCCACACGAAAATCTACAAAACCTTTTCTAGTGATTCCACTTGGATAGGTTAGTAAACTCATAGATCTAACTCTAGGACTTAACCACACTCAAAAATTCAAAATATAATAAGAGATATGATCAATTGAATTTCATGTTCCATTTTCACCAAAATTTGATTTTCAACTCTTTGTGATTTCTAAGAAACTTTCATGTTTTCACATAATAACCAACATAACTCCTCATGACAATGACATAATAATTAAATAAAACAAGTTCTAGAATAAATTTTAAAGACTTATAAGTTAATTTATCCTAAACTCAATAATGTCCAAATTGTCATCATAATACTTCTTTGTAGAGTAAAATTCAAGAATGCTCAGAAGAATATTTCTATAAAAAGATACTGGTTGAAGCACAAATATCAAGGATATTATACTAATTTCCTGGAGTATAGAAGTCAAAGCTTTAACCAACTGAGTATAAGATAATATATGAAACTTCAAATGGATTTTCGCCCGCTATGCGGTAATCCACATAAATAGATTATTTCCATAATTTAATAAGGAATGAATACGAAGGATCATTCACCATGTATGTGGTAATCCACATAGACAGGTTATTCCCACAGAATAATAAAGAATGGAATAACAGAAGGATTCACCATGCATGCGATAGAGACCCCACAGACAAGTTATTCCCAACAGAATAATAAAGACGGAACCAGGTCCGGCGTAAAATGCATGAGCGAGGATATTCCAGCGAGAATAATAATAAAGAACGAGAAAGAACCGGTCTAGCGTAAAAGCGCGAAAGATAAGATATTCCAACAGAATAATAAAGAACGGAACCAGGCCCGGCGTGAAATGCACAGACAGGATATTCTAACAGAATAATAAAGAACTGAATTATAGAAGAATTTCACCATGTATGCGGTACTTCGCATAAAAAGGTTATTCCAACAGAATAATAAAGAATGGAATAAAAACTCTTACGAGTATTGAAAGAAATAATTCTCTTCATGAATACGAAAGAATAATACACCTTACCTCAAAAGAAGACTGGATATTAGAATAGTGAGGTAGCAGACTTCTATTCTTCTTTCTCTCTAAAATTTCTCTCTATAATAATGGCTCTAAAGCTTTAGTGAATTGGTGAGAAATGAAGGAAGAATGAGCTTCTATTTATATGAAAATATAGTTTCGATAATTGCACGTTTTGGGGCTCAAAATATTACAGTACAATACCTCCAACTTTTCTTTCATTTTACTTCAGTCATCCAAGTACTATCAAACTTGCACCACCTCCCCTAATAGTAAATCATGTGAATCAATAGTAAATCATGTGACTTAATAGTTCTAAACATGTGAAAAAATTAATTACAGTATAGTACCTCCATCTATACCTCCATTTTTAACTTAGTCATGCAAGTATCATCAATCTTGCACCAACTCCTCTAATAGTAAGTGAATGTGACTCAATAGTAACTCGAGAATAGTAACTCATGAATAGTAACTCGTGAATAGTACTCTGACACGAAAAGTGCCTTGAATACCCGATTTAACAATATAATCTCCAGACATCAATTATTATCTAAATAAATGTCAATTTCTACTTACACAAATAATCCCAACAGAATGGAACTATCAAATTCATCTTTAATCATCATGAACTTATTCACCATTAATATTATAACTCAAAATATTTAACAACCAGGTTTTTCCCAGGAAAGAGGGGGCTTTCCAATAAGGATTTCTCCCTATTGACGCGCAATTATGTGACCAAACCTGTCCTTGACAGAACTTCTAGACATTGTAAATATTGCAATTTAATAATATGAATAACTTTGTCGTCTCAATTATTGATTTAATAATATATCATATAATGCAAATGATACTATGAGAGATATGATGCAACAATTACTATAGCAATAATTGAGTATAACTGAATGACTTATCACGTAAGCATCAATAACCAATAGCGTGTGCTACTATGCAACCACGCGTATTACTGTACTTTTACTACCGAGTAGTTCAATAGTTTTAACAGTAAAACTTCCGCCGTTATTTTCAATAAAATATTTTTGTCATTTTATTACTACGACAGTACTTCCGTTGTGGGTTCACCAATGATTGTGCCGTCGTACGGATATTCCCGACAAAAAGAATATTCCCCGACCAAATAAATATTTTATAATAACTTGCATACTTTGCAAAGTTTATAAATACTACCCTCAACTATAATATTATATCAAATCCATACCATAATATTCAAAAAAAAATTTCGAGAAATTTAAATCTTTATTCATAAAATTTGGGGTCTCACAATCTCCCCTCCTTATGAAATTTCGCCCTCGAAATTTACGTACGTACCTGGTATGCCGAAGAGGTGAGGATACCTTGACTTCATTTCATATTCCAACTCATGAGTTATAATCTTTGAGTTTAAATATGATCCTTCTTATCCAAGATTTTAACACGTATCTCATCATACGTTAAATCTTCTGCTATCTCGTCTAGTTCTAATTCAATAATGTGGTTTGGGTCATCCAAATATTTAAGTAACATCGATACATGAAAAACATTATGAACACGAGACACACTTGGCGGTAAAATGAGTCTATAAGCGACAGTTCCTACTCAATCAAGGATTTCAAATGAGCCAATAAAATCGAGGGTTGAGATTTTCTCTCTTCATCGATTCTTGTTTCTATAATAACGACCTCTTGAACCTTCTTCTTCATATTCATCAGCTCTGGGTGTTAGGTTTGTAATATTCATGAAAGCAATCAAATTGCATAAAAGAGCGGAAGCGTGGTAAAATCAGAGTTTTAAAAAAATTTACAAACCATATACCCGGATCACCCTTTATGCATAATTATTAATTAAACGAAAAAGATGAATAAGAATCATACCCTTGAAGATCGAGCTTCCTCGGTACAAGTTCACCTCCAATCCTTTTTCGCGTTCAACTTGAATCCACGGGTTTGGTTCCTTCCTTTGATCAACGTTAGCCACCCAAATGTTTGGCCTCTAGAGGTGATCCACCAAGGAAGAAGAAAATTCAAGAAGAAGGGTGGTTGGCTAAACCCTAGTTTTTCTATCTCTATAGAAAGGTGTACTCTCCCAACAATTGGAATTATTACATTATGTTGAAAAAGTCAACAACCCTTTCACCCATAATATGACTCCTCTTATTTATAGATGTGGGCAACCCACCTTAACAATTAAGGAATTGGGTTTTAATTAATTAATTAATTTTTTTAATTAATTAAGCTCCCTAATCTTATTAGGGATAATTAATTAAACTCCTTTAACTAATTTTCCTCCTAATCCTATTAGGAATAAATGAGAGTACTTATATTAAATTAATTTCTAAACTCTTTTAGAAATTAAAATAATAATAATTGTAATAATATTAATAAGACTCCTCTTATTAATTTATATTTAATATTTCTAAAATATTAAATAATAAATATTAAGCTATTTAATTTATTCTATCACCATAGATTAAATTAAATATACTTAACATATTATTACGATTATGCCATTAACTTCTTAAATAATTATTCTTCCTTTTATGGTGTGACCCTTTAGGTTCTCCATATTAAACCTAGGTTGTGAATAAATCAATTAGAACAATTCTAATCTTATTTAAATAAATAAATTAAACAATTAATTTATTTAAATAATATTTATTCTACAATAGGATAAGCCTCCCTAGCGATCAACGACTTTCCAGATAATATAGATTTCAACATTAATCATTAAAGAACCTTTGAGTAAATAGTTACCGTACAATTCAATCCTTCCACCATACAATGTCCCAATTAAATATAAGACATAGAATTATTGTCAAGTCTTATTTTATTTAATTATATGTATTTCGATCCTTAAATGCACAACTCAAATAATGCAAATTAGAAACTCCTTTCTAATTTCATTCTCGCTTCGCCAAGGACTCTTTGGGTTGTCATTTATCGAATCACATAGGACATTTCTCTTCTTTTATTAGAAATGGTAGATTCTTTATTGATCATACATTATCTCCATGTACAACTTATTATACCCAAGCATACCCTTTGATATACCCTAAGGGTCTTAAGGAATAAGTCAAAGTATAACTCATCATACACAAGATACTATGATGATCTCAAGTCCAAGGATTACTTGACTACTATCACTACTGAGAATTCCTATTGACGAGCAAATAAAACTCCATTAGGTATTCCTTAGCGAGCCACGTTAACGTTCAGTGAACTTATTCTCTAATAAGCACCTACATACTTGCTTTAGTGTCTCCACACAAATGATCATGAGATCAATCATCCTCATCCAATGAGCAAGCAACGTATGTACCAATCTATCCGGATTCACTAATCCCCAATTTAGTAATCCAACGATTGGGAACTATTTTAGTTTTAAGCTTTCTAAGAATTTAGATCTCATTAGAATGATCATCATCATTATTCTAAAAGCATTGCTTAAAACTATGGGTTTATCACATATTATAAAACAAACATCATGTAGATAATTAAAAGCCTTTAATAAATTAATACTTTTATTAATAAATGAATAAGATTGTTACAAAGTATATGCTTTATCATCAAACATGATTGGCTTGTGTGCATACTACTTTCAATCTCCCACTTGCACTAAAGCCAATCGTCATGGTATCTCATACTCTTCTTCTCTAAGTGGCGATTATCCTGGCTGTTGGATAAGCTTTAGTTAATGGATATGTAATGTTGTTCATGAGAGTCCACTATCTCTATAGTGATTTCCCATCTTTCAATGATACTAATAATCAAATGAAAGTGCCACAACACATGTTTAGATCCAAGATGAGACTTAGGAACTATTCCTAGTTACGTAATGAACTTTTAATCCAAACAATCAACTTGCAGACTTCATTTATAGCTATATACTTTGTCTTTATCACTAAACCAAAGAACTCTTTCTTTGTTTGGAACCTTTCAATTCAACGCACCACCGCTCAAGGTAACACTTTACCTTAAAGTGGATTTTACGTAAATCTTGGTGCGCTCCGAAAAACTTGAGTGCATTAAGCCCTCTAGTTTTAATTAAGACCCACTATGAATATGATCACATCCTTAGTGCCGGTTAAGAACTTTTAGATGTTTTTCACTGACTCATAGTGATCTTCTCCAGAATATGACCGATCGATATCAGGTCTCGTATATTTCATTGCATACATGATTGTCACTCATGCGATCTCTCTTCTTTGGAGTCTATGGGGACTATTAAGAGAGATACACTCCATGGCTCATTAACATGAGACATCTCTTGGAGTTTGCCATGCTAAACGACTTTAGCATCAAATGAATATACGTTCTTTGGGTTAAGTCGAGCATCCTCTTAAATCTATCTATATAGATTTTATCCCCAATTAAGATACTCTTCCAAATCATTCATGGAGGAATGTTTAGACAACTTTATCATTACTGATTGTAGCATTAGTATGTCATTCCTTATCCGTAGTATATCAACATATAGTACTAGGAATGTCACGATGCTCCTAATCGACCCTTTTGTACACACTAGGTTCATTCTTATTTTTGATAAAATCAAACTCTTTTGATTGCCTCATCAAAACGAATGTTCCATATTTGAGAAACTTGCTTCAATCCATTTCTTTGAGTGACTACAACACTTACCTCATCGTATTTAACTGGATCATCATCTTCTATGATGTGTACCTCATCATCATCATCTATGATGAATCCATACCTCCAGTATCTTCTTGACTATTCAGATTTACGATTCGGTTGTGGTACAATAGGTATATCTATAGGTTCCTCTTATTTGATTTATAGTGTTTTGTGGTTCTTGAACTCTTCAAGATCTATTATCCTCCCACTAGCCCTTTCAATGATAAACACCTTTATCTTAGAAGGAAGCGTGTTTCGCAACAAACACCTTTTGCTAAGTAGAATTATAGAACATATACCCTAAACTTACTTTAGGATGTCCCACAAATCTGTACATGTCAAATCTTGTCCCAAGCTTATCCTTTGAAACCTTTTCACACAAGTTGGAACCCCTTATCTTAACATACTTAAGATTAGGAATCCTCCCTGTCCATAACTTTTATGGAGTCTTGGGTAGGATTTAGAGGTTACCATTTTCAGTGAGATATGCTGACCATTTCTAGGACATAACCCTAGAAGGATCTTTGGAATGTCAGTAAAATCATTATGGACCGCACGATGTCCAACAAGGTACGATTTTTCATTCAGATACATCAATCAATTATGCGATCGAGGATGTGTCCATTATGAGAAAACCATTTGAGATGATCTAGAAACTTATTGCACAAGTATTTATTCCTTGATCTAATCAAAGAATCTTAATACATTGCCAATTTATTTCACTTCTGAATTCTTTGAACCTTTCAAATAATTCACAATTGTATTTCAAACAAATACACACATTCAACTCTTTGAATGATCATCTCCTTTTCTTATACTAATTTGTTCAATATGCAAAATTATTTTCATGTAAGTCAAGTATACAAAATTTATTAAGTAATATTCTAGTTCTATACAAAACATTATTATTATAAATAGAACAACAATTGTTCTTAATTATAATACCAAAGTTTTCATTGTCCAACAATAAAATGGAAATAATAATATTTTAACAATAAGCTGGAATACAATAACAACTTATTGACTTAATAGATTTTCCGTAGCGATGCTAAACTATAAGTTTCTATAGCTAATGCAAAGAACCTTTGCTTCATTTTCCACATATAGGATTACTTATCTTTGTTTAACTTTCTACTTACGCTTGGTCCTTCATAAATCTATATTTATGATAACCAAAGTCGATATCCAATATCCAAGTAGAACCTTGACTTAAAGAAAAATTTATTTCAATCATGAACAAAAACTGGATTGTAACCGAAACTTCACCAAGCTTCTTTGGTTAGCCTCTGCAAGATGCTTCTTGCAGTTTCTTTCCGATGTCGAGCTTATTGTAGTGGAAGCAAACTCCTTTGCTATCCGTATCGCTTTTGTTCTTATTATCCTTTATTTATGCCTTTCTATTTACCTTCTTTGAATCGTTCTTCTTTTCGGAAGATCCTTTGGCCCCTACCAAAGAAGACTTGATCTTTCTTTGTTGGAAAGTGACTCTCAACATTTTTCAATATGTTAAGAAAATCAGTGAAGGCGATATCTAGCTTGTTTATATGAAAAATTCACAACAATTGTGAAAGAATGCGGGAGTGAGTGCAAGATCAAATCTTGGCTCAACTCTCCATCCATGACAAAACCGGTTGTCCTAATTGATCAATCAAATTGATTATGTTAAGAACTTTTTTATGCATCTTATAGTGCCATTGGCCATTCTAGATCGGAAGAGCTCCTTAGATATCGATATCTATTAGTCCTACTTTCCTCACCATCAACTACTTGATGTGCGGGAATATAGTAAAACATCCATAGTTTCATCGTCGCGTATTTGAAGCTTGTTACTCATGGATGTGAGCATGATGCATTGAGCCAATTGTGCATCATCTTGCCACTTTCTAAAAGTAGCAATGTCTTCCTCAGAGGCATTATGCGCAACCATTCTTGAGGATAGGCGTATTAAGGACATAAGATAGCTTTTTCACTATGAGAACTATTCTCAAATTCCTTAACCAATCCGTTTAATTTGGCCCCGATTAATTTAGCATCTAATATGCTTCGCAGTTGATAGTAATTTTAGACATTGTAAAATTACGTAAATGAATTTGTAATTAACAACATTTTAACATACATTCTATTATTAATTACCAAAATAATTTAGGTCTTGTTTTAAATTGGTATCTCCCACTATTTTCTTCAAACTATATTACCCTCACTTATATAGTTTCGCAAAATCTAATTAAAGATTTGCTAGTGAGAATAAGGATCCCATTTTAAATGTATATAGCCTTGTGGTAACACAACAAACTATATATAAATAAATAGGTAGACAACTTTTTGTCAATTACATCAACTATGCAACTCCTTTTCTTTTGCCTCTTAGATTATTTTGATCAAGTGGTGGCACATCCAGAATCAAAATTATCCAAGTTAAGTCCGACCTAGCACTCCATATATTCAAAAAAGAAAATATCATCCTTGTGGTGACACAACAAAACAATATTGTTCAATTTTCTTTATAAGCATCAAATGTGATAAATTAACATCTTAAATACTTAAAACTTGCCTTGTGGTGACACAACAAACTCATATTAAATATTTAATACTCTATTAATTTTATCATGCTAGAAAGCTGACGTTCGATATTCCAAATATCTTTGAACGCTTAGGACTTAATATAAAAATATTGAGGGGTTTGTTATTAATTTGTCTCATCTTGTTTAGCGCAGCATTATTATATATATATAAAATACGCGTTATATTAATTAACATGCGAAGCATGTTTGCATAATATATAATATATATATAGTATAAGCATGCACATATAGAATACTATATTCTACCCGGATTGATTATGAACTTTTATTCTAGTTTGGTTCACTAGAGCCACCAAGTGAACCAAAAGGTCAAACCCTAGGGGTGCAAGAAATAGTATTTAAATATAACTATTACATTTAAACCCGGGCTCTATTACAAACGGGTCTTCAAGCGCTCCTTGCTCCTTGATCTCCAATTTTTCAAAATTAATTCTAACTATTCCTATTACAAAACTATTTAAAATAAATAGAAACCTTGATCGTGATCGAGGGAAGTACATAGGAGGAGATAGAATTTACATTAAGAAAAATTAGAGAAGACGAGGCAGTCTGCAGACCCCATTTAATAAAACCCATACATTCATGCATATAACTAAAATAAAATCCAATCGCATTGGTCGATAGTCCATAATCAATCCCATTTATTATCATACACATCACCATATGCATCAATAAATAACATTCATCTCATGAATAATAAACATTTAATATATATATTGATATCATTTAATGGGCAAATTTAGTTAGTATAAAATCTATTTTTGAATCAAAATAAACTCCTTTATTTTAATCCAAATTTAAATCAAAATAAAACTATTTTATTTTAATTTATCTAATTTTGAATAAAATAAACTATTTTATTTTAATCAAAATCTTTAATCAAAATAAACTCCTTTATTTTAATTAATTATGGAATCCAATTCCATGTAAAAAAAAATCTTTAATTAAAATAAACTCTTTTATTTTAATTAATTGTGGAATCAATTCCATGTAAAAAAAAATCTTTTATTAAAGGAAACACGGATATTCTTTCCTATTCACAAATAAACTCCTTTATTTTGAATAATATGAAATCTTATTTCATATTTAAATAAACTCCTTTATTTAAGGAAACACGGATTTTTTCTTTCCTATTCACAAATAAACTCTTTTATTTTGAATAATATAAAATCCTATTTCATATCTAAATAAACTCCTTTATTTAAGGAAAAATATAATCCAATTTCAACTCCAATTAGTTATTATGGAATCCAATTCCAACTCTAATTAGTTAGCATGAAATTTAATTTTAAAATTAAAATAACCTTTTTATTTTAAGATTAAAATAAACTTTTTATTTTAAAATTAAAATAAACTTTTATTTTAATAATAAAATAATTAAGAATAATATATTATAACTATTATATATATATATATATAAATACCGTATATAATATATATATATATATATATATATGAATTAATGTTTATCATATATATATATATATATATATATATAATATCCAACCTCCCATGTCCCTATAATATATTATACAGCAGCTACCACGTAATCAGGATTTTCTTTGTTCCCAAGATTTCGTTTAAAAACAGTGCCTTTGCCATTTCCGTGATAATCATTATATAATCATGAACGACCATTTTACGGTTAATATGCATGTAACCGAAAATTTTTATTTTTTTTATTATTTTGGTAGCTCTTTGCTAATTAAGTCTTGCGGATTGTTGCCTTTAAAAAAAAATTTGTCTTAATTTTTTTTTTTTTTTTTTAAATTTTATACAATAAAAAATATGCCCAATTAAATTGTTCTAAACACATATCAATATACATATCAAATTTAAACAATTAATAATTCGCATAAAGGTTTGGCTCTGATGCCACTGTTAGGTTTGTAATATTCATGAAAGCAATCAAATTGCATAAAAGAGCGGAAGCGTGGTAAAATCAGAGTTTTAAAAAAATTTACAAACCATATACCCGGATCACCCTTTATGCATAATTATTAATTAAACGAAAAAGATGAATAAGAATCATACCCTTGAAGATCGAGCTTCCTCAGGTACAAGTTCACCTCCAATCCTTTTCGCGTTCAACTTGAATCCACCGGGTTTGGTTCCTTCCTTTGATCAACGTTAGCCACCCAAATGTTTGGCCTCTAGAGGTGATCCACCAAGGAAGAAGAAAATTCAAGAAGAAGGGTGGTTGGCTAAACCCTAGTTTTTCTATCTCTATAGAAAGGTGTACTCTCCCAACAATTGGAATTATTACGTATGTTGAAAAAGTCAACAACCCTTTCACCCATAATATGACTCCTCTTATTTATAGATGTGGGCAACCCACCTTAACAATTAAGGAATTGGGTTTTAATTAATTAATTCTTTTAATTAATTAAGCTCCCTAATCTTATTAGGGATAATTAATTAAACTCCTTTAACTAATTTTCCCTCCTAATCCTATTAGGAATAAATGAGAGTACTTATATTAAATTAATTCCTAAACTCTTTTAGAAATTAAAATAATAATAATTGTAATAATATTAATAAGACTCCTCTTATTAATTTATATTTAATATTTCTAAAATATTAAATAATAAATATTAAGCTATTTAATTTATTCTATCACCATAGATTAAATTAAATATACTTAATATATTATTACGATTATGCCATTAACTTCTTAAATAATTATTCTTCCTTTTATGGTGTGACCCTTTAGGTTCTCCATATTAAACCCAGGTTGTGAATAAATCAATTAGAACAATTCTAATCTTATTTAAATAAATAAATTAAACAATTAATTTATTTAAATAATATTTATTCTACAATAGGATAAGCCTCCTAGCGATCAACGACTTTCCGGATAATATAGATTTCAACATTAATCATTAAAGAACCTTTGAGTAAATAGTTACCGTACAATTCAATCCTTCCACCATACAATGTCCCAATTAAATATAAGACATAGAATTCTTTGTCAAGTCTTATTTTATTTAATTATATGTATTTCGATCCTTAAATGCACAACTCAAATAATGCAAATTAGAAACTCCTTTCTAATTTCATTACTCGCTTTGGCCAAGGACTCATTTGGGTTGTCATTTATCGAATCACATAGGACATTTCTCTTCTTTTATTAGAAATGGTAGATTCTTTATTGATCATACATTATCTCCATGTACAACTTATTATACCCAAGCATACCCTTTGATATACCCTAAGGGTCTTAAGGAATAAGTCAAAGTATAACTCATCATACACAAGATACTATGATGATCTAAAGTCCAAGGATTACTTGACTTTACTATCACTACGAGAATTCCTATTGACAAAGCAAATAAAACTCCATTAGGTATTCCTTAGCGAGCCACGTTAACGTTCGGTGAACTTATTCTCTAATAAGCACCTACATACTTGCTTTAGTGTCTCCACACAAATGATCATGAGATCAATCATCCTCATCCAATGAAAGCAAGCAACGTATGTACCAATCTATCCGGATTCACTAATCCCCAATTTAGTAATCCAACGATTGGGAACTATTTTAGTTTTAAGCTTTCTAAGAATTTAGATCTCATTAGAATGATCATCATCATTATTCTAAAAGCATTGCTTAAAACTATGGGTTTATCACATATTATAAAACAGCATCATGTAGATAATTAAAAGCCTTTAATAAATTAATACTTTTTATTAATAAATGAATAAGATTGTTACAAAGTATATGCTTTATCATCAAACATGATTGGCTTGTGTGCATACTACTTTCACTGGGTCTGTAGCTTGAGCACCTTTAACTTTATCGATTAAAGCCAATTCTACTAGTATATTCGTTATCTTCACGTGGGTCCCTAGAGTCTTTAACTCTATTTTTATCATTTGTATGTTATACGAAATGGGTCTTTGTGTTAACAGCATCGCACTCGTAAACGCATATGATCTTCTACTTAACACGTCAGCTACCACGTTAGTTTTTCCACGATGGTATTGAATGGATAATCGTAATCTTCAACAGCTCGAGCCAACATCTTTGGCGCATGATACGTTCGTTTTAAGTAAAGAAATATTTGAGGGTTTTAAAAATGGGTTTTGTACTGGGGTCAATACAAAATTCGATTTCACGCTCTAGGGGTAGGCTAAGAAGTCTTCAAGAATACGTCAGGAAATTTATTAACAATAGAAATATCATTCAAAACTGTGACTCTCATCCAAGACTTGGATAATACATGTAATGAAGGTTTCTCCTAACGGAGTTTCAACCGATAACTCAAAGTCTAATTTCTCCGGAGTCAAATTTAAAAGTTGAGCGCAAGCAAGAGAGATAAAAGAATGTGTAGAACCCAGATTCTAATAAGGTATAGATTTCATAAAAATTTATAATTAACTAACCCGTGCTAACCGTTCGGGTTACTAGCTTTTGAGAAGTCATGAAAATGCTCTTTCCGAAACCAGCAGACTTTGTTTTGTCAGATCCGCCTTTGGTGCCACCATCCCAAATTGGACATGACTTCACTATACGACAAAAATCGAGCTAAATGACCTTCTCTTCTTAAAATTTTCACTTCTATTATCTTGGCCATGATTACCACCAAGTGGTTACCATTCTTGGCATTATAATTTACCCACGATGGTCATCATTGTTGGAGATAACCATTGCCATTTGCAATGCGATTATTATCGTGTTGTTGGTCGTTACCTTTTGGTTGTGCTAACTCATTATCGGCCCAATAACTAAGCCCTATTCACAACATCTGAATATAAACAAAGTTTGTGAGAAATGAGGTATTGACGTATATCGGGTTTCAAACCTCTTAGAAACATTCGCGTCATTCACTCCTCATTATCAACCAAGTGGGACGCAAACTGAGACAACTCGGCAAACTTAGCTTCGTACTGCGCCATGGTCATATTGTTTTTCTCAAGCTTGATGAACTCTACCTCCTTCATGTGATGAATACTTTCAGGAAAGTACTTGTCGTTGAATAGCTCTGGGAACTTCTGCCAAGACATCTTCAGTGCGGTAGGTTGAGTGCTTTACAGATTCCCACCAGTAATCTACCTCTGCACGTAACATGAAAGTGGCAAAGAGAACCTTTTGCTCCTCGGAGCATCCCAAGACATCAAATATCTTATTGATCTGCTTTATCCACGTCTCCACCTGCATTTTGGACAGGAGCCGCCTTCGCTAGATGTTGCATGAATTGCATAAAGCCTCTGACCATCCCATCGTTCACCATTTCATCGGTGTTATTGTTTTCATGAGGATTATTATCTTTCTATTGAACATTACCCTGGGCATTGATCGTTGGTGACTCAACGGTCTTATCTCAACATTTTTGGATGCCATTTTCAAATGCTACAACAAAACAAGGGTTAATTAACATATCACATATTATCCCAATACTCTGACCGACCAATTAAATTACATATAAGACCAATTAAATAACATATAAGCTTAGGTAGGTCATACTAGCGAAGGAATTCCCCGTCTCTCCCCTCCTAGTTCTTGTCTCACATCTCAGCCAGGGATCATATCCCTAAGCTTTGATACTGTTGTGACACACCCCAAAAGCAGTATACATCACCCATCTTGAGTCGCCAAATACATGGTACAAAATACAAATACCAACTTAATTATACAACCGTCGTGCAATGCAATATACGACAATACATAAACTAAGAGTTTTAATAGGAATATTGTCATCTAGCCAATATCCACACTCAAAGGTGTCCTCATTACATTCATTGTCACACTATTTAACAGAATAGTGAGGACTACTAATGCTATCATCTGGATCGTCACACCTTTCCTCGACCCGTCCCAGCTATATTCTCATTTCCTGAAGAGAACAGTGAAAGAAAGGGTGAGCTCAACTAGCCCAGTAAGAAATATTATGACTATGATAATGCAAAATAAATTATCAATAGTCTTCAACAATGTTAAACTGATAAAATACAATATACACCAAGTTTAACTGCAGCGGAACAAGTAATCCATTAAAAGAGTCAAGTAGAGGATAAAATCTACTATCTTTTATGATTTAAAAATGTTTTCATCAATTTTTATCGTTGAGACTCAGCTTAATAAATAAACCACATCATCGAATAATCCCTGCACTACGGGCCAAGGATATTCTTTAAATCATCAATGGTCATGACTATACCGAATAATCCCTGGTCATAATTATACCAAGCCCATCTCTGCATGTAAGCCAAAGATATACAATAATAAAACCAATAATCAATAATCCATCTTTGCACGTAAGTTAAAGATATATAATTCAATAAACAACAGTCCATCTTCGCACGTAAGCCAAAGATAACTTTCATCACCATATAAGCATGAGGATGATGACAATGATATAAGCATTAATCAAACTAAAACAAGGATAAATATTAAAGACTTTAAATTTATCCAAATATTATCAATCACTTAATAAACTCATAATCTTATATTATTAATATTATAACAATATTTTAATCATCTCTAAACTTATAAATAATTTATTTTAATTGTTTACACTTTATCAAATAATGCATTTAATTATCCATAAATGCCACACTTATAAGATTTCATCACCAATGATCAAATCCCTCATCAAAAATCTGCATATACCTTATATAAGATTTCCAAGCCATAAAATCCTATTTTCCAACTTTGTTACTTCACATAACATATTTAACTCATATGTTCATAACTAAACCATTTTCATGAAAAATATCAAATCAGTCCCAAAAATATTTCTTTTCTGGGATTTAGCATAATATAGTCCCATAATGAACATATATTTTTCTCGAAATTTTTAAAATTCATTTACTATTTTTCAAAAATCAATTTCTAATTAATTCCTTAAGAAATTAGCTACCTCAAGTTTAACTCCAGAAATTCCCAAATCTTGGCAGGATCTTACACATGTTATTGTGAGCTTCCAGTTTAAATTTCATGGTCATCAGAGTTATAGAACTCTGGTTATGACATTTTTCGTCGGAAAAACCTAAATATTAAAATGGTCATAACTTGCTCATTTTAAGTCAGAATGAGCTCATTTTTGGACAGGAGGTACCTTATACCGTATACTTTCATGTCCCAAAAGGCCGAAAATTTTTCAGAAATTAAGTGGCCAAAACAGTCCTTACAAAATTATGGGTAGTAGCTTTTTGCTATTTTCCAACTTTTGACTCCTTTACTAAAAACAGGCCACACAAAAATTTACAACACCTTTTCTAGTGATTCAACTTGGATAAGTTATTAAACTCATAGATCTAACTCTACGACTTAACCACACTAAAAAATTCGAAATACAATAGCATATATGGTCAATTGAATTTCATGTTTCATTTTGCCAAAATCTGATATTCAACTCTTTGTAATTTCTAAGAAACCTTCATGTTTTCACATAATAACCAACATAACTCCTCATGACAATGACATAATAATTCAATAAAACAAGTTCAAGAATAAATTTTAAAGACTTATAAGTTAATTTATCCTGAACTCAATAATGTCCAAATTGTCATCATAATACTTCTTTGTAGAGTAAAATTCAAGAATGCTCAGAAGAATATTTCAATGAAAAGATACTGGATGAAGCGCAAATATCAAGGATATTATACTAATTTCCTGGAGTATAGAAGTCAAAGCTTTAACGAACTGAGTATAAGAGAATATATGAAACTGCAAATGGATTTTCGCCCGCCATGCGGTAATCCACGTAAACAGATCATTTCCACAATTTTATAAGGAATGAGTACGAAGGATCATTCACCATGTATGTGGTAATCCACATAGACAGGTTATTCCAACAAAATAATAAAGAATGGAATAACAGAAGGATTCACCATGCATGCGATAGAGAGTGCACAAACAGGTTATTCCCAACAGAATAATAAAGACAGAACCAGGTCCAGCGTAAAACGCACAGATAGGATATTCCAACAGAATAATAAAGAACGGAACCAGGTCCAGCGTGAAACGCATAGACAGGATATTCTAACAGAATAATAAAGAACGGAATAATAGAAGAATTTCACCATGTATGCGGTACTTCGCATAAACAGGTTATTCCAACAGAATAATAAAGAATGGAATAAAAACTCTTACAAGTATTGAAAGAAATAATTCTCTTCATGAATACGAAAGAATAATACCCCTTACCTCCAAAGAAGATTGGATACTGGAATAGTGAGGTAGGAAATTTCTCTTCTTCTTTCTCTCTATAATTTCTCTCTATAATAATGGCTCTAAAGCTTTAGTGAATTGGTGAGAATTGAAGGAAGAATGACCTTCTATTTATAGGAAAATATAGTTTCGATAATTGCACGTTTTGGGGCTCAAAATATTACAGTACAATACCTCCAACTTTTATTTCATTTTACTTCAGTCATCCAAGTATTATCAAACTTGCACCACCTCCCCTAATAGTAAATCATGTGAATCAATAGTAAATCATGTGACTCAATAGTTCTAAACATGTGAAAAAATTAATTATAGTATAGTACCTCCATCTATACCTCCATTTTTAACTTAATCATGCAAGTATCATCAATCTTGCACCAATTCCCCTAATAGTAAGTGAATGTGACTCAATAGTAACTCGTGAGTAGTAACTCGTGAATAGTACTCTGACACGAAAAGTGCCCTGAATACCTGATTGAATAATATAATCTCCAGACATCAATTATTATCGAAATAAATGTCAATTTCTACTAACACAAATAATCCCAACACAATGGAACTGTCAAATTCATCTTTAATCAACACAAACTTATTCATCATTAATATTATAACTCACAATATTTAACAACCGGGTCGTTCCCAGGAAAGAGGGGGCTTTCCAATAAGGATTTCTCCCTATTTATTCATATGTAATGTTATAAATGATGTGGTAAAAATCCTCAGTGGACTGTAATGCATTGATGGACAGCTTTTGGTATGATTATGACTAGGGATTATACGGTATAGTCATGACCATTGATGATTTAATGAATATCCTTGGCCATGGTACACAGATGATTAGATGATGTGGTTTATTTATTAAGCTGAGTCTCAGCGATAAAAATTGATGAAAACATTTTAAATCATATAAGATAGTAGATTTTATTCTCTACTTGATTCTTCTAATGGATTGCTTGTTCCGCTGCAGTTAAACTTGATGTCTATTGTATTTTATCAGTTTAACATTGTTGAAGACTAATGATAATTTATTCTGCATTATCTTAGTCATAATATTTCTTACTGGGCTAGTTGAGCTCACCCTTTCTTTCACTGTTCTCTTCAGGAAATGAGAACGTAGCCGGGACTAGTCGGGGAACGGAGTGATGGTCCGAGATGGTGTATTAGTAGTCCTCACTATTTTGTAAAATAGTGTGATAATAAATGTAATGAGGACTCTATTTGAGAGTGGATATTGTCTAGAAGGCAATATTCCAGTTTAAACTCTCAGTTATGTTTTGTAGTATTTTACATGACAGTTGTATAATTAAGTTCTTATTTGTATTTTGTACCATGTATTTGGTGACTCAAGATGGGTGATGTATACCTATTTTGGGGGCGTCACAGTTGGTATCAAAGCTTAGGGATATGGTCCCTGACTGAGTTATGAGACAAGAACTAGGAGGGGAGAGACGGGGAATTCCTTCGCTAGTATGCCTACCTAAGTTTATTTGGTATTTAATTGGTCGGTCAGAATATAGGGATAATATGTGATATGTTAATTAACGCTTGTTTTGTGGAAGTATTTAAAAATGGCATCCGAGAATGTTGAGAACATCAATGGAGCACAGGAGACCGTTGAGTCTCCACAGATCAATAATTAGGACAAAGTGCAACATGATGGCGATAATCCTCCTATAAACAACAACACTGATCAAATGACGAACGACGGTACGTTTAGGAACTTTTTAGAATTCGTGGAACATCAGGCGAAGGCGGCTCCTGTCCAAAATGCAAGGTGAAACACTGACAACTCTCGGACGGTCACCTCTAAGTAGTTCAAGGAGCTGGGACCACCAGAGTTTTTTGGAGAGCCAAAACCACTTAAGGCGGAGATGTGGATAAAGCAGATCAATAAGATATTTGATGTCTAGGGATACTCCGAGGAGCAAAAGGTTCCTTTTGCCACCTTCATGTTGCGTGCAGAAGAAGATTACTGGTGGGAATCTGTAAAGCGTACTCAACCTATCACACTGAAGATGGCTTGGGAGAAGTTCCAAGAGTTGTTAAACGACAAGTACTTTCCAGAAAGTATTCGTCACATGAAGGAGGTATAGTTCATAAAACTTGAACAAAACAATATGAACGTGGCGCAGTACGAAGCTAAGTTTGTCGAGTTATCTCGGTTTGCGTCCCACTTGGTTGATAATGAGAAGAGAATGATGCGGATGTTTCTAAGAGGTTTGAAACTCAAGATACGTCAATACCTTATCTCTCATAAACAGTGGTTGTATTCAGATGTTGTGAATATGGCTCAGTTATTGGAGCACGATAATGAGTCAACCGAACCAAGAGAGAGTAGCCGACAAGTCGATAATACCAGTGGTAGCAGTCATTGAAGCGGTGACAACAAACGTGGAGGGAATCAACATGCCAAAAATGATAACCACTTCGGTGGTAATCATGGCCAAGACAATAGGAGTGGAAAGTTCAAGAAGAGAAGGTTCAGCGAAGATGGAAAGACGTCAGCACCAAAGACTCATTTGTTAAGAAGCACGAGAACGGCCACGATCGTATGTTACAAATGTGGAGGGGAAGGACACATAAGTCCAAACTGCATGATGCAGTCCAAAGCATGTTATAATTATGGAAAAGAAGGCCACCTAGCCCGATTTTGTCGTGCACCAAAGTCAAGTCCACCTGGGATGGAGGCATCAAAGAACCGGTAGTTCAAGGGAGAGCGTTTGTCGTAACCTCCCAAAAAGCGAGGAATCTGAACGAGGTGATCACGGGTAAGCTAATAATAAACTCTAACGAAGTTTATACTTTATTTGATACCGGTTCTATCCATTCCTTTATTTCTCCTACTTGCGCTCAATGTTTAAATTTGACTCCGGAGAAATTAGACTTTGACTTATCTGTTGAAACTCCATTGGGAGAAACCTTCATTACATCCACAGTTTATAAGTCTTGTTTGATTCAAATCGGTAACCGCACGTTACTTGTCGATCTTATTTCTTTGAAAATACTTGCATTTGATGTGATTCTAGGGATTGATTGGTTAACTACTCATCATGTAAAAATTGATTGTTTTGGTAAGGTTATTAGCTTTCATATTCCTAACCAACCTATTATACGAATTCAAGCAACCAAACCATTAAAATCCATCACTGTCATCTCAAGCCATAAAGCTATTCGTTTATTGAAAAATGGATGTCAAGCTTTCTTAGCTCATGTCACGGATCTAAACAAAAATACGTCAGTTTTGAATGATATTTCTATTGTTAATGAATTTACTGACGTATTCCCTGAAGAACTTCCTGGCCTACCCCCAGAGAGTGAAATTGAATTTTGTATCGACCTTGAATCCAAAGACAAAACCCATTTCCAAAGCCCCATATCGAATGGCTCTGTTGAACTTCGAGGAGTTAAAACCCAACTTCGAGGAATTGTTAGACATCGGTTTCATCTTCCCTAAGACGTCTCCTCTGGGGTGCTCTGTTCTATTAGTGAAGAAGAAAGATGGAAGTATGCGACTTTATATTGATTATCGGGAGTTGAATCATGTCACCATCAAAAATAGGTACACGTTGCCTCGCATTGATGACCTATTTGACCCGATTAAGGAGAGCCAAATTATTTTCAAAGATTGATCTTCGTTAGGATATCATCGATTGAAGATTAAAACCGATGACATTCCAAAGATCTTTTCGTAACTCTCAGATGCGGGCATTATGAATTCCTAGTCATGTCTTTTGGATTGACTAATGCTCCGCCGCTTTCATGGACATGATGAACCGAGTATTCAAGGAATATTTGGATCACTTTGTGGTCGTCTTTATTGATGACATCCTCATATACCCCAAAACCCGTGAAGATCATGAGCAACACTTGAGGTCGATATCAAAAGCTTCATGAATACAAGCTTTATGCTAAGTTGAAGAAATGCGAGTTCTGGCTTGAGGAAGTAGCATTCCTTGGGCACGTACTGTCAAGTCATAGAATATCTGTTAATGCAGCAAAGATTGAATCTATTCAAAGCTGGGAATAACCTAAATCGGTTAATCAAGAACGTAGCTTTTCTCAATTGGTTATTATCGGAGATTCATAAAGGGTTTTCTCTAATCGCTACTCCATTAATTCAGCTGACTCGTAAAGATACAAAATTCGGTTGGAGTGAGGAATACGAGAAGAGTTTTCAAGAACTCAAGAGTAGACTCATTTCAAAGACTGCTCGACAATACCATCCGCTCGGAGGATTTGTCATCTCTGATGATGCTTCTGTAAAGGGTTAGGATGTGTTCTCATGCAACATGAGAAAGTCATAACCTATGCTTCTCGGCAACTCAAAGAATATGAGAGGAATTATCCTACTCATGATCTAGAGTTGGCAGCTGTTATCTTCGTACTTAAAATTTGGAGGCATTACTTGTATAGGGGGAAAGTGGAGATCTTTACGGATCTTAAAAGCCTCAAATATTTCTTCACTCAAAAGGAACTCAACATGCGACAACGACATTGGCTTGAACTGTTGAAAGATTATGATCATACCATCCAATACCATCCTGGAAAATAAACGTAGTAGCTGACACATTGAGTAGAAGATCATATCCGGGTACGAGTGCAATATTGTCAACGCAAAGGCCCATTTTGTATGACTTACGAAGGATGGAGATAGAGATAAAGACTCAAGGGACCCACGTGATGAAGGCAAATATACGAGTAGAACCGACTTTAATTGATAAAGTTAAAGCTGCTCAAGCTACAGACCTGAAGCTGATGTGTATGAGGAAGAAAGTGTAAGGAGGTGCTATGTCAGAAGAAAAAATCGATGAAGAAGGAATACTTCGAATCAACTCCAGACTGTGTTCCTAACGACCCTGAGTTAAAGTATAAAATCATGATGGAGGCGCACAACACACCATTTTCAATCCATCCAGGGAGTACAAAAATGTATCGTGATATTCGACATACATTTTGGTGGAGAAATATGAAGAGAGAGATAACGCTATTTATCTCAAGGTGTCTAACTTGTCAACGAGTCAAGGAGGTGCATCAAGTACCAAAAGGTCCATTGCAACCACTTGAAATTCCAAAATGGAAGTGGGAGCACATTACCATGGATTTCGTTACTGGTCTTCGCAAGGTTGCTCAAGGCATAGATGCAATTTGTGTCATTATTGATAGATTGATCAAGTCTGCTCATTTCTTACCTATACGAGAAACTTATACACTTGAACGTCTTGCTCGTATGTACATAAACAAGGTTGTAAGATTGTATGGTATGCCAGTATCCATAGTTTCTGATCGAGACCCAAGATTCACTTCACGATTTTGGGTTAGTTTGCAAAAAGGTATGGGCACAAATTTACGATTTAGTTTGGCATATCATCCTCAGACGGACGGACAATCAGAGAGGACTATTCAAACTCTTGAAGATTTATTAAGACTCTGTGTCCTTGACTTCAAGGGAAGTTGGGATAAGTTTTTACCATTGGTGGAGTTTTCCTACAATAATAGTTATCAAACAAGTATTGGCATGGCTCCATTTGAGGCGTTGTATGGAAGAAAGTGTTATTCTCCAGTATGCTGGGATGAGGTGGGTGAAGCAACATTATTGGGACCGGAGTTGGTACGTATGACTACGGAAAAGAGTTATACTGATCTTCATCGAAAGGACGTGGAATTCGATATTGGAGATCATGTGTTGTTACGTGTTTCTCCATGGAAAGGAGTTATGAGATTTAGAAAGAGAGGAAAGCTCAATCCTCGATTCATTGGCCCATTTTTAATCCTTGATCGAGTAGGAACTGTGGCCTATAGACTCGCTTTACCGACAAGTATGTCTCGTTTTTATAACGTTTTTCATACATCCATGTTACGTAAATATATGGAAGACCCGAACCACATTATTGAGTTAGAACCAGACGAAATAGCGAAAGATTTAACGTATGAAGAGATTTCTGTTCAAATCTTGGATAAGAAGGAACATATTCTACGCTCCAAGGTTATACCTCAAGTCAAAGTTTTGTGGAGAAACCACGATGTTGAGGAAATGACCTGGGAGTTAGAATCTGAAATGATATCAATGTATCCTTACCTCTTCGACATACTAGGTATGTACCCTAATTTTGAGGGTGAAATTTCATAAAAAGGGGAGATTGTAAGACCCCAACTTTTATGAATAAAGATGAATTTTATAAAAATATCATTTTTAAATATTATGGAATGAATTTAATATAATGTTATAGTTGTGGGTAATATTTAGAAATTTTGAAAAGTATGCAAGTTATTATATAATATTCGATTGGTCGGGGAATATTCATTTTAACAGGGAATATTCGTACGATGGCATAATCATTAGTGGACCCTACAACAGAATTATTGTCGGATTTAGAAAATGACAAAAATATTTTTATGAAAATAACGGTAAGTTTTTCTGAATAACTCTGTTGAAACACCCGGTGATAAAGTATGCGAGAATCTGGCGTGGTTGCATAGTAGCAATACCGGTATTGATTATTGATGCTTACGTGAGAAGTCACTTAGTTTTGTTCAATTATTGCTACAGTAATTGCTGCATATTATCTCACGTTATTTGATTCAATTATTGTCAATATTTTATATATTATTAAATTAATAATTAAGACAACGAAGTTATTAACATTATTATTTGCAATATTAACGATGTCTATAAGTTCTGCAAAGGAGAGGTTTAGTTATCTAATTGTGCGCCAATAGGGAGAAATCCTTATTGGAAAGCCCCCTCTTTCTTGGGAACGACCTGGTCGATTAATAGTGTGAATTATAATAATGATGATGAAGTTTATTTTATTAGTATTATTAATGTAATAAAACAGAAAAACATTTTATATAAAACAGAATATAGTTATTTGTTTTATTAGACAATAATTAGAATATATTATATTTTATTATGCATAGTGTTTTACATAGTAAAATCGTTTTATATAAAACAGAATACTTTTATAAAGTTATTTGTTTTATTAGACAATAATTAGAATATATTATATTTTATTATGCATAGTGTTTTGCATAGTGTTTGCATAGTAAAATCTTTTTATATAAAACAAAATACTTTTATAAAGTTATTCGTTTTATTATATTATAAATAGAATATATTATATTTTATTTAAAAAGATTTTGTTTTATTAGAATATTTTATTAAATCAATCTGGACCGTCCGTTTAAAAGTGAATCAATCTGGACCTGTAATGAATTAGTTACTATTTAATCCATTCTCCTATAAATAGAAGTTCATTCCTTCATTATTTCTTATGAATTCACTGAAACTCTAGAGAGAGAAACTATAGAGAGAAAGAAGAAAAGTATTCTGCTACTTCACTACTCCTATATCCAGTTCTTCTTTATAAGGTAAGGGGTATTATTTCTTTCGTATTCATGAAGAGAACTTCTGTTATTCCATTCTTTATTATTTTGTTGGACTAACCTATATACGCAGACTACCCTATACTTGGTGAAATTCTTCTGTTGGAATAACCTGTATATGCAAAGTACCGCATACATGGTGAAATTCTTCTGTTATTCCATTCTTTATTATTCTATCGGAATATCCTGTCTGTGCGTTTACGTATGACCTAGTTCCATTATTTATTATTCTATTGGAATAACCTGTCCGTGCGGTCTATCACATGCATGGTGAATTCTGTTGTTATTCCATTCTTTATTATTCTGTCGGAATATCCTGTCTGTGCATTTTTGCATGACCTGGTTCCGTTATTTATTATTCTGTTAGAACATCGGTGAGAATTTCGCCTGACCTGGTTTTGTTATTTATTATTCTGTTGGAATATCCTGTCTGTGCGTTTACGCAAGACCTGGTGCCGTTATTTATTATTTTGTTGGAATGACCTGTCTGTGCGGTCTATCTCATGCCTGGTGATTTCTTTTGTTATTCCATTCTTTATTATACTCAGCTGATTAAAGTTTTGACTTTTATAGTCCATGAAATTAGTGGAATATCCTTGATATTTGCGCTTCATCCAGTATCTTTTCATGGAAATATTCTTCCGAGCATTCTTGAGTTTTACCCCACAAAGCAAAGATCATGTTGATAATTTGGACGTTATTGATTCCTGGATAAACTAATTCTTGAACTTGTTTTATTGAATTCTTATATCATTGTCATCATCCTCATGCTTATATTGTGATGAAAGTCATCTTTGGCTTACGTGCATAGATGGACTTAGTATGATTATGTCCAGGGATCATTCGGTATAATCATGACCTGTAATGTTATAAATGATGTGGTAAAAATCCTCAGTGGCCTGTAATGCATTGATGGACAGTTTTTGGTATGACTATGACCAAGGATTATATGGTATAGTCATGACCATTGATGATTTAATGAATATCCTTGGCCATGGTACATGGATGATTAGATGATGTGGTTTATTTATTAAGCTGAGTCTTAGCGAAAAAAATTTATGAAAACATTTTAAATCATAGAAGATAGTAGATTTTATTCTCTACTTGACTCTTCTAATGGATTGCTTGTTCCGCTGCAGTTAAACTTGATGTCTATTGTATTTTATTAGTTTAACATTGTTGAAGACTAATGATACATTATCTTAGTCATAATATTTGTTACTCGGCTAGTTGAGCTCACCCTTTCTTTCATTGTTCTCTTCAGGAAATGAGAACGTAGCCGGGACTAGTCGGGGAATGGAGTGATGGTCCAAGATGGTGTATTAGTAGTCCTCACTATTCTGTAAAATATTGTGATAATAAATGTAATGAGGACTCTATTTGAGAGTGGATATTGTCTAGAAGGCAATATTCCTGTTTAAACTCTCAGTTATGTTTTGTAGTATTTTACACGACAGTTGTATAATTATGTTTTTATTTGTATTTTGTACCATGTATTTGGTGACTCAAGATGGGTGATGTATACCTATTTTGGGGGCCTCACAGTCCATTAATATTAGGCATTGAATAATCTCTCAAAGCCCTGTGCTCCTCTCTTTGCTCTTCTCTTTGTCCTTCGGCTGCCATATTAGATGTTGTAGCCTCTAACTCTGCTTGTATATTTCTATGCGCTCTCATTTTCTAACCTCTACCGTTAATGTCGTCTTGTGCACGTATCAACTCGGAATTGGATGATCGCGTGTTCATAAAATATATACAAGTACCTGAAACAAAAAACAAAAACACAAATAGAAATGAGATAAGATTAGATTTTTCTAAGTCATACAATATAGCTTAAAACTGATGATAATAATAATAAATTTAAATGCCTTTCCCCGGCAACGGCGCCAAAAACTTGTTGCCTCCTTTTTAATTGTAGTAAAAGGACTCTAACTCATGCAAGCATACATGGGTCAACAAGTAGTACAGAGTAAGAACAGTATCGATCCACGGAGAAAGGTTTCAAAATTAAATTATTATGCATCAACTGTATCACTAATTATATATGCTTAAACGAATACTATAATTTTGAATTAATCTAAATTCAATTACGAATAAAAGAAAATTAACAGAATAATAAATCAAATGAGGAAATAATGGGATTCTAACTTCAATTCATATTTCATCTAAATAATACCATCATGCAAGATTATAAACGTATCATGGAAAATTACCCAAGACCACAAAAACTAGACATAACCATTTTTCAATGCATTATGACCTACTTACATAACCTTTAAGTGTAATAGAAATCATGAAATCATCAATAAAACCAAAATCATTATATTTCAATGTGACTTTGCAGCAATATTGAATTGAAGTGTAGGCTCTGATATAACTACACATAGTGAAACAATATATTTCTATCTGGTTCACGAAATATAAAGCTAAACAATTCAGCCTCATAAACGTATGCTATCATGATTACAACCATACTCACATGTCATTTTTCAATTCCATATAAGTATATAAAATAAATGGTGATGAAACATTCATGCAATCCAATCAATCATAATAGAAATTCCATGACAACCACACAATCAAGCAATCAGGCCATTGATTTTAGATTACATATCAATTTCCGTAAGAATACCATAATGGAATTTAGTTCATCTCTGAACCAAAAGCTATTATGGGATTATAGCAACACATGAAAAATAAATAAAACAATTGAGAGAGAAGATAGAATCGATCAAACCCAATTGCAGATTATATTCCACGGATGTTGTTCAAATCTCCAATATTTTCCAGCAAAATAAAAGTAGTTCTTATTCAATGAATCAATCCAGAAGAAGATGAAGAAAATTTTCGATGTATGCTCAACCCTCTTTGGAAAACGTTTTCAACGCTTAGAACCCTAGTTCTCTGATATCAAAAACTGATAAAAACAATAATAAAATGTGTCTGGTACCGACCAGAGTAGTTTAGATCAACTCAAACACTTCAAATTTCAAAATTAAAATAAAATCAAACAACAAAGATTACGACGACGACGCGGTCAGGCGATCCGAAATATATAATAAGTAGCGTCTGCGCGTGTATGGAAATTAAGCTTCTGTCGGTTGATGGCGCGGGCGCGCGAGTTTTAGCTTGTGTAGCCTTGCGGCTTCTGTGCTCTGCATCTTTGAGTTTTGCTGCTGCTGCTTCTGTGTCCAACTGCTAATACTTCTTCTTTCATCAATGCTCAGTTGCTTATCTCCACTTGGTCCTCGTGCCATGCCTTCACTAGTCTCATTGCCACCTACCAACACCGAGCTACACCATGTCCTGCATTTTCACACTAGAGGAGTTCTCATTACATGCAGTGCAAAATAATACGAAATGCAACTAAAAAAAATACTAAAATGTACTTGAGATGGGCATAGTTCGCGTGAATTGATATCCAATAAGTAGGTATAAAACCTACTTATCAAGATATCAAATATACTGGATTTGGTGGCTGGTCAAAGAAGGTTAGACGTTCATGAAATTAGTTTTCTGGGTTTTCTGGGTAACCTAAAACCGATGAAATTATACACCAACGGATGCATTTTTCTTGGCATGATATGTGTTCTGTGATATTGTTATGGTGATGTTTTGTAATATATCTGTACCTTGGCATGTGGGCTACACACTATACTCATTAGATCATAAAAATGTTATAAGAGCAGCAAGTTGTGGAAGCCCAAAGTAGGCCTCACGAACTATTCTTCATTTCCGGGTAACCCAGAAAATGAAGAACAACTCTGACAACTTGTTCAAGGGCCCAGATCTCACTTGTGTTATGCTTGTTGGCCATGTTTGTTGTTGGATCATGTAGTATTGTACTAGTACTACAAGATCTGAGTCATAGATTTCCCAGAAACACTTTGCGTTAAGAATTAATCTTGGTCAAAGTTGCTCACTCATTCACTGACATAAATGTTCTGGGTTTGATGAAGGATATGAAGAACACCTATAGCGCGGTTCTGTCGCTATATGCAGTCTTTAGCGACACTTTATTTCTAAAATTAATTACTTTATTAAATAATTAGAGAAAAATAGTTTATAATTATTAAAAATACAAAATAAATTACTAAAAATTATTTTAAAGCCCAAAAATGGGTTTTTAATAATTTTGAGTATATTTCATAAATAATTATTATTTTCGGAATATTAAAGGTATTTAATTTATTTAATTATAATATTAAATAAATTACCTAAAAATGATTTTAATACATGAAAAATTATTTAAAAATATATTATGGTATAAGAAAATATTTTAATTTATTTTAATGACTTTTAATATTATGTGATGAATTTCATTAATTAATTAATATTAATGGTAATTAATTTATTTAATAAATGCATTAGTTAAATTACGAAAAAATTGAAATAATATT
Source organism: Panax quinquefolius (assembly GCA_020205615.1). NCBI lineage: Eukaryota > Viridiplantae > Streptophyta > Magnoliopsida > Apiales > Araliaceae > Panax > Panax quinquefolius. The sequence continues at coordinate 80,673,284 of CM035161.1, forward strand.
TTAAAAATCATATAAAATGATTTAATCTGCTATAAAAATATTTTAATTTATAAAATATAAATTTTAATATTTAAAGGATAATTTCATTAATAATTTAATATTAATGATATTAGATTTATTTATTAATTATATTAAATAATTAATTTAAAAATGATTTTATTTATTGAAAAATCATTTAAAAAGGATATAAAGAAATTAAAAATATTTCAAGTTATAATTAATGCCTTTTAATATTTTGATAAATAATACATTAATATTTAAATATTAATGGTAATTATTTAAAATGATTTTAAATGTTTTAAAAATCATTTAAGGGTAATAAAAATGTTTTAAAAGTATTTTAAGTTATTATAAATAACTTTAATATTTTTGCAATGGTTTCATTAATAATTTAATATTAATTAAATATTAATGATAATAGAAATATTTAATGTTTAAATCATTGTATAACGATTCAGGTGTTTAAAAATCATGATAAGTTATAATAATTGTTTAAAAATTATTATAAATTATTTAAAAGTAATTTGACCTATGTTTAAGTTATATTGAACTTCGGTATAGAGTCTTAGACTTGATAATTACCCGATAAAGCCATTAGTACACCGACATGTTTTAGAAATTGATCTGGACTTAGATAGGTTAATTTGATAAGTGTTTTTCTATGATCCAATGGCTGTTAAACATATGTGATAATGTGATTAGGTTATGTGTTGACTGCAAATAACAGTACTTTGTGTTATGGTATATTATTCTAATTGAATAAATTATCTTATTAATGATAGGGCTTGATATAAAAGATAAAACTAAGTTGCATAAGCGTAAGCGCAGACCGTGCAAGTATATCTATCTTTCATTTACTTTATCAACGATACACGTAAATGGCGAACATCTGAACTATTTTTTTTCATTGTTCAAATATCTTAACCTTTGAATATACTTATGCAATGATTCTGTATATAAGTAAGTTATTAAATTATAATCTGTTGTACAAGTTACTTAATTCTATTATTATTGATCAAGATATATATTTTGTTCGTTAATTTATAAGCTTAGTTATACAAGTGACCTCACTTGGATAATTATTGTATTTAATAACATGTTGATACATACCTATTGATTTTTCATATGTATACATTAATTAAAAACTGTCTAAGCTATTTGACCCAGCTAGATAAAGATTTAGAAACATCGTTGAACATGATAGTACTTTATTGTATCCAATCAAATTGTTTTGATTCGGATTCCCGACTAAGTATGAACATCCCAAACATGGGAAAACTTTTGTGCGCCAAAGGCGATTAAGATGAACAAAAATATCGTTCTTGTATGTAGTATTGATCAATGCATGACACATTGGGATGATCACCCTCGTGCCTGTAAGTTATGACGGTTTTCGGATGAAGTTCTGCTAAACCTTAGCAAAAAATTAAAAATAATGTTCATAGTCTATCGACTGATCTTCATTTATAGTCAGTACGTAGTTTCAAAAATTTGATAAAGAATTGATATGTTGTTATTATTGGTTCAGCTAACTTCATAACTGTTGATTCATTGTAGAAGTGTCATTCAAAGAAAACATTTAATCCTTTCAGCTAATATTTATTATTGCTATTACTTGTTGGGCACTTAAATGCTCATCCTTGCTTAATTTAAATGTTTTCAGCTAAGTGTGAACAACATGAAGGCTCTGCCAAGAACAAAGGGAAAGGAAAGGTTGCTGAATAAGTTGGTGTTATATGATGTAATAGTTTGACTTTATTAGGATAAGAATGATATATATTATCTATCATGTATTTTAATGAATGTTTAAAGGTTGTGTACTTGGGAATAGACTCTGATATGTATGTAAATTAAGTTTGGTATTTATATTATTGTTATTATTATTAGTATTATTTCGCTCATAGAAATGGTACCGTGAAGCACTGAGTTCGAGTTTCAAGTACTTGAATTTGGGGGCGTCACAAGTTGGTATCAGAGCTTTAGGGTTAAAAACCTTAGGTGGGATAGACTTTAGGCTATAACCTTAGAACAGAGGGAAACGTTGAAAATACAAATAACTCATATAGAGTTTAAAAGGAGATGAATTGAATAAATTCATCGTCGAAAAAAATAAAAAGTAACCTATATACAACTATTATTTGTTATGCGTATATTATATGCTAATCATGATATTTTATGTGTGTAGATGTCAGGTGAAAAAGGATTAGGACCCTCAAATCGTAAAGAATGAGCCAATATTAAAGCCAATAGCTGTAATAGAGGCTCAAGTTGAAAGCAACTCGGATGAGGTGGTTATTGTGGAAACGTAGTACCAGATCTGGAAATGGTGGAACTAACAGATAGTGATTCAGACACCGAAGTTGGAGCTGATCAAGCATCAACGGAGGTGCAGAGTTTGAGGAACAAGGTTTCTTCTCTAGAAAAGATGTGGGAAATAAAAAAGTTGTTAAATAGTCAATTATGGAAGGCATTAATAGAAATAATGGAAGAACAAGATAAGCTTAAAATCCAAATTGATCGAATGGGAGCCAAAAGCAACAAGTAGGGTGCAGCTTCGAGCAAGAAGGGGAAAAGAAAGATGAAAGACCGCAATATAGGAAATTCCGATAACAACCAAGGGAACCTTAACCGAGTAGAGAAGTGTACAAATTGTGACAAGAAACATGAAGGTGTATGCAGGAAAGGGGAAAATGTTTGCTACAATTGTGGACATGAGGAACATTTCTCTCCTTATTGTCCCAATCCAAAGCAAGGTGTCTGTTTTATTTGTGGAATAGAAGGTCAGCAGGCGAAAGGTTGTCCAAGATCAAGAAAAAGGCATAGTGAATAGGTATTATAGGTACTATTTGAGTAGGAGTGTTTAATGTAATATGTGTGATAAATATGTCTGTGTAATGTAATATTCTCAACTTTTGTATAAGTTAAAGCCGTAAATCCCGACTTTTGTGGTTACAAAGGAATTTCATGCAGTATGTGCTATGTTATGTAAAGTGCTTTGAATTAGTGAATATGAATCTATGTTTAGTTAATGTAATAAGTTTGATACAGGAACTTATATAATAAGGTTTAGAATATAAGTTAATAAAGTATATATTATGTTTTATTTAACCAGATAATGTCGCCAAGACGTAAAACTCAAAATCAAAGGGCAGAAGAATCTGTCAACAACGCTGGGGGGCAAGAACCAGACCCAATGCAACACTTTGCAAATATTGTAGCTCAAGCTATGCAGCAGGGAATGCCAGCCGTGGGAAATTAGCCAGACAATCGCTTGAAAAACTTCAAGGATTTTAAGGCCGTAGGACCGCCATAATTTAGAGGTACAACTGACCCTGTAGAAGCCCAAACTTGGGTTAAGGAGATAAAAAAAGCATCTGTGATAGCTAGGGTAGCTAAGGGGCAAAAGACAGCTTTTGCCATGTACATGATGAAGGGTGAGTCAAATTTTTGGTGGGAAGCGAATCAAACTAGAGCATGAGAAGGTGTAGTTACTTGGGCTAGGTTCAAAATTCTATTTTTCAAAAACTATTTCTCATCTAGTATGCAGGCTACAATGGAGGTGAAATTTCTGGAATTAAAGTAAGAGAACATGACTGTTGCGGAGTATGTCACAAAGTTCAATGAATTAGCTAGGTTCACTCCGCATCAAGTTGATACGGAGGCTAAGAAGGCGAGAAGGTTTGAGCTGGGATTAATAACCTGGCTCTACAACAAGGTGGCAGTGTTGCAGATAAACACTTTTGTAGCACTCATGGAAAAAACTATTATAGCTGAGGAAGGGAGTGAGGCCGTGAGCTTCTATAACAAGGAGAAGAAGAACAAAGGCAAAGTCGAGGGAGCTGGGAAGGTGGAAACAAATAGTAGAAGTGGGAGTGAAAAGAGGAAGGGGAGAAATTTTAGGAATGTTCAGGTGCAGCAAGAAGGTGTGAAGAAGAAGCAGGTTGTACAGTGTTGGAATTGTGGAAAGAATCACTCAGGGGAATGTCTGAAAGGTAAGTTTGTGTGTTATAAGTGTGGGCAGGAGGGAATGTTTGGTGTGTGGGTCAATGGAGCATAAGGTGAAAGATTATCCAAAAAGGAGAATGAAGGTAAGAAGCATAAAT